>NNCF01126239.1:0-25413 GCA_002313205.1 Laupala kohalensis | reverse complement strand
ATGGCACAAGTAAGTGGGAGCAATGCCAGACTCAGCTCGCGGCCCCGTGTTCGCCAAACACGTACTTACTAGATGTAAGTCCCCTGGGGGAAGAGGAAAATGAAAGATACCCTAGCCCTAATAGCGTCGGGATCGAAAAGAAGAAGAGGTGACCAAGAGAGAAGTAGTAGTAGTAGTAGTAGTAATAATAATAATAATAATAATAATAATAATAATAATAATAGTGTTTCTATTTTGGCGAGATTCAGACCATAAGACATACTATTCCGTGTAACCATTTAAAATATTTACTTTTTAAAATACAAGATGAGAATTGGGAGGATCTTATTTACTTTTAATAGGATGTTTGTAACTTTAAAGTTAACATTTAACATTATAACTTTAAAGTTAACATTTAATAGATTCTTACAACTTTAAAGTTAATAAATGCAGTCCTGAAACTCAACTGCTCAGAGAAAGCAAATAGCAATGAAGAAAAATCAATCAGTGTACGAAAGATAATCCCCACATTTTTCAGAAATCAACCAAAACTTTCTTCGCGGGGGGGGGGGGGGGCGGAACTAGCAATACATAATTATGTCGGAGGGAAGAAATAATGTTTCAGTTTCGTTATGGAGCAGAGAGGGGTGTTTAAAAATGATAGTTTTGCGTTACGTAACTTACGGAAGGACTCATGGATAAATTATCTCAAACGACATGTGTAATGAATTGTTATAATGATGGGGAAGGAAGAAGGAACTTCGAGGAGATTAAATTATAGACCTCAAAATTGGCATATATAACAGAGATACAAGAGATAGATCATGTATATCTCAAAATAACCACATAACTAAATGGAGATACAATCAAATGGAAGAGAAAATGAAAGGAAATTGGGATCTCTAAGACATTCAATAAATTTTTTTTATTACTATCTATTTTTTGTCATATTATTACGATAATTTTTTAAAAGTTTGAGATTAAAATAATACATGGTTGTGTATATTATCCAGAGAATCACATCATGGAAAGACAAACAAATGCATGACAATTGCGATGGATGGAGATAAATGATTGTTGTAGAGGAATGAAGGGCAGAGCAAACCGAAGTAAGGCTAGTTTTTAAAGAAGAAAAAAGGGAGTTTATAGGATTCTGTCAGTTTTTTTGACTCTACTGCTTTTGGAGAAGGACAATTGTGACATTCTTCCATGGACAGATGAAAAGTCGATGGTGAAAACGGTCTTAAAAATCTGGGTGTAGAGAGAGAAAGAACTTTTCAATGATGTCTGCAAATATCTTGCTATTACTTTCAGGAACGTGTGTGGGACGGAAGAGTCGGGGCGGAAAAGAAAGAGATGGTGGCAGTTTTATGGTAGCAGCTAGATTTTTGAGGATTTAAAAGATTTTTCATATTTTCAGTAATTAGAGACGTTATATAATGTTTCCCTGTTTTGACTATGGAATGATTGGATGTGGTCGTGGAGAAATTAGTATTATGAGAGTGAGAGGTGATGTGAGTGAATTGAGAGCTGGTAACGTTTATGTGCAGTAGCGGCAATTGGGAATCAAAAGGTGGGGGGGGGGCACAAATTTTTTGACAATTTTCATTTACATAACGTTTTCTGCATATTTCCAAGTTTTAAATAATGAAATAAATCAAAGAAAAGACAACTGGTGATTACCATTTCAAGGATGGTGCAATTTTTTTTATAATTCTCAGTTTTACACGGTTAAAATGAAATTTATATATTTCCTTAAAAAACGTGCTTTCCCCTCACGCCCTCCTAATCACCGCCTCTGTTTATGTGGATAGGGGTGTAAGAACGGATGAGGATTGAGTTAACGACTCAAGTGTCCATTGAATTCGCGTCAGTCAGAATTAATAATGTGGTCAGATGTGAGTTCATAAGCACGATACAGTCGTGTCGATGGTTTTTAAGTGAAAGGCGATGTCCAGGATGTGTTGGGATGCGTCGCAATAAGATAGGTCAGTACAGAGAGGGAAGGGAGAAAAATAAATGGATTATTTACATAATTATTCCACTGTTTTAGCCCCTGCACATACGATAGTTCCTGCACTTTTTCGTTTCCCATAGCACAAAACCTAGTGCTGAGTGTTCAAGTCCCAAATTTTGGTGACTAAGACTGCTATGATGCCCGAGAGTGGTGTGGGCGTCGAGGTTTGTGGTGTCCGATAGAGAATGCGTTCAGTTTTCTGTACATCGAAGTTTCCGCTAGAAGAGGTACCAACTTGATGATTTCCTGCTTTCAGTTAATTTCGACTGACAACGTATTAATTCATTTTACATTGGTAATGGTGACGGCTAACCGTGGGAGGTGTAGCCGGATTGTGCAGGTCAGTCAGTTTGATAAAAAAGGTGTACTGAGAGGGAAAATACAAAGAAAGGAAGATCTAAGTTCATGCGAAAAAATAATTATTTACAAAATATTCATTACGAAATTTGACCTTATTTTCGGAAGTCCTCTGAATAGGAGGCATCTACAAAATGGGAAAATAATTTGAAATGGGAAATATTTTAATAATAATGAATTAATATGGTTTTGGTTAGAAGATCACCTTTTAAAATGCATTTTCAAAGACAAATGAATTCGAGTTGGGGTTGGGGTTTGAAAGGAACCTGATTTTCTAATCGCTGCACAACGTAGAAAACGCTAATAAGAATCTAGAGATTGTGACAGTGCGGTGTTGCATGCACATCAGGGCTATTCTATATGTATGTCTGCTTGTGCTTAAGACACAAGTTTCTAAAGAAGTTGGGCACGTTGGTATATCTTCGAGCGATCTCAGCTAGCTTCAAGGTTTCGGATAAGAGTCAGACTGCATCCCTTACCTCACAACCATACACAGCAGTGCTACGAATGAAAATGTTGAGTTGATTTTAACAATTGTATCGAGTAAATTGTTACGAAGATAAGGTAGAGTGTTTGTCCTTGTTGTTTGGAGTTCCCATTCTTTGTCATTAATAGTAAATGTAAAGACCATAATAAAAAGTGAAAGTTATGTCCTAGGTATTTAATAGTGCAATGATTGGGGATATGGTATTATTTACTTTTAATAAAGGTTCTTTTAGTGAAGTCATCCATAGAAAAACTTATCAGGAGGCTAGTCAAAATAATATTCCATTCTACACATACTAGTTAGTTACCATTACTTAATTGTGTGTATAAATTCATTCTGAACAGTAGATTGATGCAGAGTTCCTTTCAGTTTGAACCAGGAGATAATTATCTAAAAGATAAATGTAACTCAAAATTTTAAAATTTAACTAAATCAATATTATAAAAAGGAAAGCACTATGCAGCTCTTGACTCAATGGTGTGCACAGTCTCCATTTTATTTATACCTCGCATACTGTACCACTTTTAAAATAGGAACTCAACCCGAGTTTACCTCATAAGAATGTACTGACTTATAAATAAAATTACATATTGTTATCAGTGATGTGGAGTCTGTCATGGAATGTATCACTCATAGAATCTAGCAGTTTGGGAGTGAAACCAACCTCAGATATGTTGAGACAAATCCCCAATTGAGGTATCTTAGGGAAAACTCCCAGTGAGTCGAATAAATAAATGTTCGATCAATCAAAAAAGTGAAAAACAAATGAAGGATAAAATACCCTATGTAATATTATCAATCTATACTAATAAAGTTTGTTTTCCCACTTTAGTAATTAATGTATTTTATTTTTTAATACCTTTTTATTAGTTGGAAAAAATTATGAAGATTGAAGACGATTTCTTGATTTAAAATCAGAGAAGCAACTAATAAAAAATTGCACTTGAGTATCTAGTACTTGGCCCTGCAAGTAATAATTATAAGTAATCCTGTCGGACCCACCTGACTAACCAGCAACTGCCAGGTATACTAAATCAATGGTTGATTATAAAAAATAAAAAATAAATGATATTTGAAGTTATTTTCTATTGAAAGTTATATAATAAAAAACATTATTAAGCAATATGATTTGATTGCCTTCAATTGATCTATCAAATCAAATATTTTCATATACAGTTATTGTAACATTTTAAATATAAGTACATTAATTATTTTAGCAACAATGAAATACTCAAATCATATTGCTTAATAATGTTTTTGTGCCTCTATGATGCATGCCCAGAACAAGTGCATGGTTCACCTCTAAATAAGCCACTGATTTTTATTCAAGTTGACATGAAATTATTACAAAGCCCGTCCATTTAACTTTATTGCCATTGTAAACCTGTTCATTCACCAACAGAAGACAAAACTAAAACAGAGTTTCTCTTAAGTAATTAGAAGTTAACAAAATAATGTAAATAGAAAAAAAAGTAGTAGGCATAAGTCAATTTTTATGTCTGATGTTTTGAAACACTTCAGTTATTTACTGTCTAAAATTAGGCAAATTAAAGAATTAAGCAAATGTATGGACTAAGGTGCAAGTCTTGATTTCTCCAATCAAAATTCTCTTAAAACATATTTTTGAGGTTGATGACTCTTCTCTTAGTTGTTCCAGATACTTTTTATATGATTTTATTTGCTCAACTAACACAATTTATGTTTGAGTCTAAACCACAATATTTTTTTCTGAATGATTTCCAAAACCTTCAAACTAAAAGTATCTTGAGGATAATTAATATCACTCATGTAAACTTGATGGTCTCATCCCAAAGATTTGATTTTAAATCAACTGAGCCAAATGAGAGGAAAAATGAAGCACAATGTAATTAAGTGAAAAATATTTATGTATCTTCAAAATATTTATGTATTTCTTCTATTTTTCCCAACAGATGCAAAATTTTAGATTTCCAAATAAAAGATTACAAAATTATTCTTTAAAATTCTATGACAATTTAAGTATGATCATGCTGGACATAGCATATTTGATAAAAATTATTTTATTAATACCATAAAAGTAATAGGAAATTAAAATTTGTATTTGACAGAAAGTTTAGTTACTCATAACTTATACACAAGAGATAAAAAGAAATATCAATGTATAATAATATTCTTAAATTCATAACATTTAATTGAAAAATTTTTAAGAGTTGCATTTATTTTAATGATTCAGAATGTATATTTTTAGTAGTCATGGAACTGAAGACAAACTATTTGTATTATTAAGAAAGACAATTCAATAAGAGATTGAAAATATAATCTCACTTTTCTCACCTATTTTCTTATACTCTCCAGCAAATCCATCAATAAAGTAATAAATCATATAGAGAGAAAAAAATTATGCAGGTGTTGATTGGCATGACACTTTGGCAGTATTTTGATTTTTTTGTATAACTTTTTTCAAATTGCATATTGAAGAGATCTGTTGTGATTATTTCTTTTTCTCCTCTGCTATAATATGTTAAATCATGGATATAATATGAATTGGAGGGCAATATTTTATTGAAGAATAAGGTTGCATGAAGTAATGTGAAAAATAGTACATAGAAACAAGAAAATTTTAAATTATGTTCTATTATATACAAATAGCGAGAGAATCAAGACAATCTATATTTCATACTCTAGGTTCTCACCATCAAGAGTATAAACATAGCTTACTTGAATCAGAAATGGAAATGGCACTGATATCTTGATTAATTGTGAGAAATGAGAGGCAACTAATTTTGATTTTTCAACTATAGAACTACTCAGTTGAACGTGCACCTCTCCATCAAGTAACACACACCAAACCAACACCAACTAGCATTGCATATCCAGTGCAAACCAACTGTCTTTGGACTCAAATAACCTTACAGTTATACCAGAAAAAATATAACATACCATTGTCCCTTAAGTAAAGACATAATACCAACACTAAGTATAATGCACCATAAGAAAATAAACATTGCCAAAATAAACATCAATTAAAGAATAAAAAACTAAACAAAAGACTGTCAAGCCACATATTGATATTAACATGTTTTTTAATAAACTAATAGAGTGATTATGGCCTCTTACTCTGCTTATATTATTCGTACTAGCATTTCAAGTACTCTCTTCTAAAATCTTCAAACCTATGGTTTAAAGTTTGCACCTTTGTACAGTGTTAAAGAACTGATTATTGATTTGAATAAAATATTCAATTTAATATGATTTTTTATTTTGCCATCAAATATTTGTTAAATGTTAATTAATAAATCATTCCAAAATTGTGATATTCTCATAATAATACTAAGGAACAAAATTGTTGTTGCATTGACATTGACAATTGTTCTCATTTGGGATATAATTATAAATATATAGTTATCATTTCTCTTGACTATAATTTTATATCACATGACCATGTGAAGAACAACAAATTAATTTTCTCTGTGGAAGTAAGCAAGGGATCATCAATACCGAGCATAAGATGAAATGGAAAATTTGTTTACAGTATTAAATATATATTTGTTCTCTATAATACAATAATAATATAAATACAAAACTAGCTAAACAAAAATAATTTTGCATGAATGATGTCACATGCTAACACAGATTATATTCAAACAGGTCTTAAGGTTGTGCAATTGCTCTGGTTCTATGCTTCATCAGTAATCTTCAAATATGTTCTCCCATCACCTTGATAATGCTGCTCAGTCATCCTTATTCAGAGTTGGATCTGTATGGGGGTTAAGAGGGCTGTAGCCCCTCCCTCTATTGGACCTGAATTCTCAACAGATAAAAATTGATAAAAGGTATGCTTTGTAAACATGTTACCAGATATTTTACACACTAAATTTCTATTTTATAGGCAGAAGTACAAATTTGTTTTATAATTTCTGCATATTACATGCACTAGTAAGTGAACAAATACAAGGTGTATTTCATGCAGGCTAAACAGTACAATACTTGTTTATTAACCTCATTCACCCTGAATGTGGTAGCACTTCAAGCTGCAAATGTGGCTCTGAAGTAAGTTTTTTGGGGGGATTGGGATCTCAAGGGAATCTCGCTAGGTATTGGGGGATTTTGGAAGTATGAGAGACTCCTCTGGCTCGCAGAGGAATTTTTGATTAGTGATAATTTAGGATTGAGAATACATATTTTCAGGTCAATAACAATACTAAATATACCAAACATTAGAAAAGTAAGTTCATAATTTCTCAATAAATAAAGCAATTATATATAATTTCTTGCAAAGCCAATAGAATAGTCTCATGGAGTTCAATCCTTTTGAACCATATGAAGAAGAGAGCAGTCAAAAAAAGTCATAGTACAAGATAGTGAGTAAAAGATTGGATTATTCAATGTTGATATTGATTGTATGCAAGCATCTGACTCTGTCCTCAGGAACAAAATGCCTTACTGCCTGTGCTTATATAATGAAACAACCAAATGAATCAAATTGATTGCACTTACCACACACTTACACTCACATGCGTAAATTTAAAGTCGAATTTGGAGTCAAGCAGGGATATCCCTTTGCTAACCTTTTCAGTATAATTATTCATATAATCATGGCATAACTTGAATCTAATTGTAACATATCCACCCAACAAAGACAGTGTGTAGTATATGCTGACAATATTCTACTAACTGTGAAAAATAAACAAAGTCTCATTGATATATTTCAGAAACTTAAAGATCAATCAGGACAATATGGATTAACAGTAAACTGCCAAAAAAACAAATACTTACAATGCAAATCTGGCAGACAGAAATTAACTCAGAACTCACTATACACTATACTCAGAATAATCTATAGTTCGATAATAACTTGTACATGTAATTTTTTTTTTGCTTAAAATTACAATTATATTGACATTCTATTAGTATTATAACTCGCAGCCAACTTTTTATCTTATCTAGGAACTTTTGCTGAAATTTTTGAATCCGCCTCTGCCTTAGGGCCCTTGATCGGAATTGATGGGATGGTCCCTTGCTTGCTTCCGGAGAGTAAATTAGATTTTTTTCCTCCACGTGGTCATACGCAGTTTGTACTGTTTTTTGACAATAAATTTATTATAACAATATGCAAATTCAAGAAGTTAAGTCATACAAATATCTAGTATCAATAATCAATGGAGATAATTAAATTGGAGAAGAGATGAGAGAAAGAATCTCACTCTGCGTTAGAGCTAACTACACTAACTCACATGCGCTTGCTAGGGGGCTTAAGTCACTCATTTGGGGGCTGCACATGTGTCAAGCCATCTAAAGCAATAAGCCTTTGTACTGTTTTTTGACAATAAACAANTTTCCTCCACGTGGTCATACGCAGTTTGTACTGTTTTTTGACAATAAATTTATTATAACAATATGCAAATTCAAGAAGTTAAGTCATACAAATATCTAGTATCAATAATCAATGGAGATAATTAAATTGGAGAAGAGATGAGAGAAAGAATCTCACTCTGCGTTAGAGCTAACTACACTAACTCACATGCGCTTGCTAGGGGGCTTAAGTCACCCATTTGGGGGCTGCACATGTGTCAAGCCATCTAAAGCAATAAGCCTTATTGCTCAATTAAAATCATTCAACATGAAGACCATCATGCATGCAGTGCATCTGCTGACACTAAACCTAAAAGCAGTAAACAGTTTTTTGCAGCAACATATAATTCATTGCAAGAGAAGTATATACAAAAATACCTGATTTATTGGATGTATTTACTTTCAAGGATGTATGTATTCCACTTATTGTATGTATTTAATTATCACGATTCATGCAAAAAAATGAAAGAGGTAAGTAAAGTGTCCACACCTTGATTAGATAGACAGATTAGATTGTGGATGGGTCCAGCTAGAGGTGACCCACAAGAAGGCCTAAAAGGCCCTTTGTACCCCTTAGTACAATTAGGTTACCCCAGGGCCTTGCTAACGGACACCAAAGATTATATTTTAGCCTTCCTGGTATCCTCTAGGTTCAGGAAATATGAACCTAGGTAACGGTATCTGGTTTGGACAAGAACTTTGCACAAACAAAGTACATGTGCGGAGGTCTCCTCCTCCATGTCGCATCTCCTACACATTGAATCCTGACTGATCCTCATAATGTGTAAATGCCTCCGTAGGGTATTATGACCTGTTAGTAAGCCTACTACTTTCCTTATACGACTCCTACCTAAGTTTAATAGGACCTTCTTATATTCTTGGCTTGGTCCAGTCATTAACTCGCGGGCCTGCCTAGCTATATTCTGTCATTCCAGATAGTGTGGTGTTGCTGGTGCGTCCAATTTACAATCTTTAGACTCACCTTTCATGGAGATATTCCAAAGAAGGGTTCTGGCCAACAAAGTGTTCCGTAGATCCCAACTTTGCCCGTCGTCCGCCTTTTCATTTCTCCTGATTCCCATATGCCTAGGAAAACACCAAGGTGTAACTGGATTTCGTTCACAGAGTATGTCTAACATCCGTTGGCATTGCCACACAAATTTGGATGTTGTTCTCGATATACTTGAAGAATAGGAACCACTCCGGCGCAGAAAAAAGAGGCGGAGGAGGGCAGCGGGAGCTCGGAGTGAGACTCCCCAAGGATCTAACCCTGGGACCCCGGTACCCTCGAGAGGACACTGTGGGACAAGGAGTAAGGCTCCCGTTACATGGCCAGACTCCGGGGTTCGGAGGTCCGAGAAGAATGAAGATAAGGGCGGCAAGCGGCTCCTCTCGGGGACGCCGCCGGAGGAGGTGAGGTAAGCCACCAAGTGGCAGAAGGCGGACTATGCAAGAATCGCGAAGAAGGGGATCAGAGTGGCTATCGTTCCTGAGAACTACCCGGAGATCCAAGGTAGAGTCGGTGGAGATGGAGATGAGGAAACTAATGGATGGGCTCCCTGTACAGGGGACCATCAAGCCCCACTTCCAAGACTGCTACCTATCAAAAGGAGCAGCAGTACTGGTGTGTTCGGACGAGGAGACCAAAGCTTGGCTTTCCAGTTCCGTGCCATCCATGAAACCTTGGGAGGGAGCCAGGTTCGCAATCGTGGGCCTGGACAAACTCCTTACTTATAAAAGGGTCATGGTTTCAGTGCCAGGACACACAGAGGACAGTAAAGTTGTTCTGGGGAAAATGCTGCGCCAAAACAATGGCTTTAATACTTCCAGCTGGAGGGTTTATGAAAGAAAAGTAGAAAAGAAGGGAGTCCGGTTTGTTGTATGGACTCCCGAGATGTCGCTAGGGTAGTGGGTATGAGTAATTATTGAGGTGCTCGTACTGACTTCTTCACCTTGCTGGAATGCAAGTCGGAGGTAAAGTCCACTATCCCTACGGAGCAGGAACCTCCACAGCAGAAGGCGGTGAAGGAACCTTATACTGAGCCCGAGCGTAAGCTTGGAGAGGAGTCTGGGCATAAACCCATAGAGGAGACAGGGTGTAAGCCGGAAAGGAGGTTGGACTGAAACCCAGCCTGGAATCCGGGAGGGAGCCAGCAGTACAACCTGGGGTGGAGACGGGGCCGGCAACGGAGTCGTCCAAACTACCAGCGGACCCAGGAACACATGGAGGAGGAAGAGGACCGTAACCGCAGGCGTAGCCGGTCGGTTTGCAGAGATAGGGCTGGATTTAAGGTAAGCGATGCTCTCTTTTATTCAAATAAACTTACAGCATTGTATTGCGACCTCTAGAATAAAGGTAAAAAGTATAGACAGAGGTGGATTTTCAGTCGCCTTGATACAGGAACCATGGCTCAGGCAGGGGTATATCATGGGAATGAGATATACGGGTTACACATTGTTCTGTGCAGGAGCAAGTGTCAAACCCAGAGGTTGTGTTTTAATCAAGGGTGTGAACTCTTGGGCAATACCAGGGTCTGTTACTAGGGACCTGGTAGTTGTATCAGTGAGATATGAAGAAGAAGAAGAGCAAGACAAAGATCATGTTTGCTCAGCTTATTTTCCTGGTGACTCTGACTCCCTACTTCCAGAAGAGCTAAAAAACTCGTGGTATTTTGCAAGAAACGGGGACTCATCCTGGTGATGGGCTGTGACGCCCATGCCCACCACAGCATTTGGGGGTACACAGACACCAATCGACGGGGAGAGGATTTGATCGAAGACTTGTGTGCAACTGACTTAGAGTTCATGAATATAGGAGACATCCCGATCTTCAGCAATCGCAGGAGTGACGGAGTCATATACATTATTGTGGGTTCCATGGATATCATGCACGATTTCAAGGACTGGAGAGTTTCTATGGAATCCTCCCCGTCAGACCACAAATACATCATGTTTAACATAAAGGGCTCTTTCAAGACTGAATCCTATAGAAATCCTAGACGGATCGACTGGGTCACGTTCAGGGAGAACTTGAGGAGGGAATTGGAAAATGATATATCCTTGGTATAGGTATAGCAACAAAAGATCCCTTGATCAGCAACACCTTGCTATGGTAGTCTTCCTGGACGTAGAGGGGGCTATCAACCCTACCATGCTAAGGCCAATAAAGCTCAGTCTAGAGAAAAGAGGAGTAAGTCCTACACTATCAATACCCCTCCCTGCAGGGCCTCCACGTTCTTCTATCCCTCAACACAGTAATGTTGAAGGCTATTATAGACAGGGGGTGTCCACAGGGTGGAATATTGTCACCAACTCTGTGGACATCCATCTGGTGATGGATGACTTACTTAGCAGCCTCAATGTTGGGGGAACCTATATCTTGGGCTACGCTCACGATATCAACTTAGTGCTGGTCGTGGGCAATTTTCCCAGTTCGATTACGGTGCTAATGAAGGACTCCTTACGTAGGATGGAGAAATGTAGCCAGGAAACATGCTTGTCAGTCAACCCTGACAAGACGAAGTTACTTGTTTTCACAAGGAGACGGATGCTCGATGGTTTGTAGGAGCCTTTTTTATTTGGGAAAAAGCTAGTCAGATCAACTTCGGTCAGGTATCTCGGGGTTATCTTGGATTCCAGATTCAGTTGGACAAAACACATAAATTATAAGGTGGAGAAGGCTCGCAATATTCTGCGGACCTGTCGTTGAGCTATTGGGAGGACATGGGGACTAGGATCGAAAGTGGCCTATGTAGTTATCATAAGGCCTACTTTCGCATCACTGGTCTGGTAGCCTGGCAGGGGTGGGGACGGGTATTATCAGAGAGGTCTGGATCACCGGCGTCGGGAATAGTCTGCAGGCTTAGGGGTCACGTTTGATATACGGATGGGTCGCGGACTGGAGCGGCAAATGGTGCCGGGATCTGGGGGCCTGATACAAAGCTCCACCGCTCTTTAGGGGGATACACCACAATTTTCCAGGGAGAAGTATTTTTAATCAAATACGCTCCTTCATTGTACACACCTATAATGATTTTTGTGTAAAATTTTTAGTAGTGAGTAACATTTATTCTATACTTCTTGAAAATTCAGTATTGTTAATTTTTTTGGTGGGGTTTTAGTGCTCGTCAACGGCGAGGTCATTAGAGCCCTTGTATTATTAACATTCACAGTAAAATAACCAAGCATATTGCTTGTAAGTTAACAGTTATCTTTGAAACAAAACAAATATGGTCCATTGTTGGTCATATTGCAAATATTCAGTAATGCATTTAATTCGAAAAATCAATAAATATTTTTGATTATAACACGAAGCGTTGTTGTAAAATATAAACTGATCTTAACCTTCCCTTGCATTGTAAAAATTGTTTTTTTTGCCAAAACATTTATTCTTTCTGAACGTAAAAACACTTTTGAAATGAATAAATAATAATAATAAATAATGTTTTTTAAGTTGGCAGTGTTAGGTCCATTAGGCCTTCTCTTACATCCAACCAACAATCATGTACAGTACATATACATAAATACAATGAAATAAATATAAACATGAAAATACAATAATATAAGACAAGAGACAAAAACAATCATACATAATAGATAAAATAAAATTAAAATACGTAAAAACATAAAACAAAGAAAGAAAAGAAAACGAATCACATTATCTCACGGAAAATGATTATTAAATTCATTAGAAAGTAATAGAAATTTGGCACAAGTCTCTCTGAACGTCCTAGGACTCGACAATGATATCACGCTCTCAGGTAACAGATTCCACTCTCGGGTTACTGAAACAGAAAAAGAATGAGTGAAGATCGAAGTTCTGTGAATAGGAATGACAAGTGAGGTACCACCTTGTGCACGAGTATTGCTACAATGATGAGAAGATATGTTAGTGTAGAAAGAGGGTTCAGCCGTTGACAATACGGTAAAGGAGACAGAGCATATGCAATTTTCGTCTTTCATGAAGCCGAGGCCAGGCTAGTTGTTCTTAGTACGGTGACACATGGTCAAAGTACTTCAGATTGCACACGAATTTAATGCAAACATTTTGGGCGATCTGAAGTTTGTTTGCTAAACCTGAATCTAGGTCGCAGGAAACTACATCACAATAATCTAGATAGGGCATAACGAGACTTTATTAATTTTATTTTCATTTGTTGGGGGAGAATTTAAATTTGGAGAAAGAGTGTTTCGATGAAAAAACTTTCTTAGAGTAAGATGTAGTTCGTTCTGACCACGACAATGTTTCATCCCAAATTACCCCAAGGTTCCTCATCGTTGACGAGAACGGTATGGTTACTTTATTCAATTCTATAGGTGGTAATTTATTCTTGTTTATTTTTCGTAAAAGTTTAAAGTATCCTAAAAGTATTCCCTGGGATGTTTCTGGATTTATTTTCAGTCCACAATTTTCTGCCTTAGAGATACTAATTCATTATTAATATTTACTACGGCTGTTGTCGTAGTGGCTGGTGTAATTAATGTCAACTATATAACCTGCATGGTATGTTGTTGAAGACTCTATTGAAAATTAAAATATCAGAAGGGCTAATTTCCGAATTAAGTTATACCTAGCCAGAAAACAACATCAATAAATCACCATTAACGTCTACTTAACGTCAATTAAATTAATTAATAAGAGACTTTGATTTCAATTTGAAATAAACAGCTATTGGTTTATTGATTAGTTTGAATATTGTGACGTTTAGGTAGTTGCAAACAATAATTGTATACAGTGAGAAACACAGTAACAAATACACATATTTGAGACATGATCTAATTAAAATTACACACACAAAGTAATAGTTAATTCCTGTAAGACAAGAGAATTAAGAACAACAAAATAAAGAATGAAATAGAAAATATTAAGATACATTACTACCAACTTGATAAATGTCAATGTGAAGAAATCGATCTTGCTTTTATACATAAACATATGACTTTGAAGTTAATAATCATTGAATAACGAAAATATGATAATGAGAACAGAATTGGAAGACTGTCTCAAACAATTCATTGCTTGTCACGACTCATGGTCGAATCTACTCACTGTTCGTTGAGCTGGAAGCAGCGTACAAGAGTTGCACTGTCACCACTCTGGTATTTCACGAATTTACACATCATTATTTCACAAGATAACATGAATTTCCTATACCGTTTGATTAAAGTTGTTTCAATGGAGTGAAAAATGTTAGTAACGGTTTAATTGTCTCCAAGTCGCAATTTTCTAATCATAATTATATAATATTATTATAGTTATATTGCAGTGCAGCTAGACACTGGTTATGCATTAAATATTCACTAACTGAGTGAATTGAATTAATTATCGGTCGAGAGAAAAACTCGGTACCGGAGCTCACATTACACGTCCGTGCACTAGAGAGTAGCTAGCGAGAGTGATGAGTTCTTCTTCATCCTCTCGACTGTCTTTTGTCTTAGTTTTTTGTGGCACTTGATTGACTGAATATACGCTATTTATTCACTTGTCACTACTATATTAATTTAGTGCATTGTAGTAGCCAGGTAGTAACATTCGTTTGTCGAAGATGGTTCTGGAATGCTTAATTGTTGACTAATGTTTATTAAATTGTTTATAGTTTTTAAATATTCGTAGTTGTCCATCGCACATCTTATTAGGGGTTAATTATTCTGTAGCTCCGCTATATTGTAATTGCTCGTCTAGATTAAAGTGGATGTGTAGGTCGTCTGCGTACAAATGATTTGGATTGTCGCAACATCATTTATGTACATGGAAAAGAATAATGGTCCGAAAATAGAGCCCTGAGGCACACCTCCAATTGACGGTCTCTAAGAGGATCGATTTTCTCCATGTGAAACACAAGATTTACGATTACTAAGATATGAAGAAAATTTAAGAGGGTAAGGGGTGATGGGCCCGATACTTTCCGAGTAAGACTGCTGTCTTAAGACCTGATTACTTGTCTCTGCGCTTAATGGTTTGCGCAAGTGCATTGAAAACGGTCCACCGCGTGAGGTTGGTATTTGGGGAGGAGAGGCTATGTTATCCCTCTAATGGCTTCGCATCGCTTATCTCTTAAATTTTGAAACTATTAAAGAAACAGATGTGAATAGGCGGTCTGACACGAGGACAACTTTTGGCATGAAAACGGAGACGAAAATTGGATTTTGGAATGTAAGAACACTAAATGAACCGGGGAAGCTCAGACAGGTTATAAATGAAATGCATAGATATAAAATGGAAATTTCGGGGTTGAGTGAGATCAGGTAGAAGTAATTTGGAACCTTTGAAACAGTAGATCGTTGTTATATCTTTCTATACTCTGGAGTTTCAGAAGATAAAGAACATGTAAGTGGCGTGGGTATACTTTTAAATAAAACTACAAAGAAGAGCTTAACAGAATGGAAGCCAGTGTCCGGTAGAATAATTACGACACAATTTAAAACCCACATAAGAAATGTTACAATATTACAATGCTATGCTCCCACAGAAAACGCAGAACAAAATGCGAAACTTGACTTCTCTTTTGAATTAAAACAGACCCTAACAAAAGTGAATCGGAGAGATAAAATTATTGTTATGGGTGATATTAATGCTAAGATGTGTAGTAATAATACGGAAATGCAGCATGTGACGGACCACATGGAGTTGGAGAAATAAATGAAAATGGAGAAATGTTTGTGGAATGCTGTAGTAACCATGAACTTATTATAGGAGGTAAGCTATTTCTCCACAAACTGTCCCAAAACATCTTGGATTTCTCCTGACAGACAAACAGAGAACCAGATTGACCACTTTTCTATCAGTAGGTCATGGCAAAGATCACTTCAGGACGTCCGAAATAAACGGGTAGCAGATGTTGGAAGTGATCATCATCTCATGATAGCACGCATAGGAGTAAAAATCCTACCCTACAAAAATAAGTTTCAAAGTGCCCAAAGAAAATATTACGATATCCGGAGAATACAGAAAAAAGAGGTTAAAGAACGACTTAAAATTGAGCTCCATAATGTATGATTATCTTTATAACCTGTCGAGAGAGAGAGCGATAATACGGAAATCATATGGGCGGGTGTGAAGGATGGCCTTCTGGAAGTGAGTGAAATGGTAATTGGATTCAGGAGAAAAGAGCATAAAGACTGGATGACAAATGATACATGGGAAAAAATTGAACAGAGGAAAAAAATTAAGCGACACATGAACTCCTGTAAAACACGTGAGAGGAAAATGGAATTAATGCTGGAATATAAAGCAAAAGACAAGGAAGTTAAACGCAGTTCTTGCAGAGATAAAAGAGAATGGATAAACGAAATGGCACGCAAAGTAGAAGACGCTGCAAGCAAAGGATATAAAGGAAAAAAGGATAATATCACACGGATATTATCAGGTGTGAAGGAATCAGAAAACTAGTCATGTGCGCATTAAAGACGGAAAGCTTTTAACAACAGAAGGTGACTAGATGTAAAGATGGGAAGACTTCTATCGAGAAACTCAAGATGATGTGGAACAGTTACCTGGAAATGAAAACGAGGCAGAGATATATCAGCAGATTGAAATCAAGCAGCGCCAACCCTTCCTGAAATTGTAACAGTCCTCAAACAAACAAAAAATGGTAAAGCATCAGGTAAAGATGGTATTTTCCCTGAAATGCTCATTGCAAACATAAATACAACAGGACTGTTACTGCTAGAACAGTTTCAGAAGGTGTGGGAAGAAGGAAAGACCCCCAAGGACTGGAAGACTGGATTAATGACCAAAATACCAAAAAAAGGTAATCAAACATGATGCAATAATTGGAGGGGTATTTCTCTGTTATCGTTACCGGGTAAAATCTTCTCAAGTGTGATTCTCTACAGAATGGAACTGGCGTTGGAAAAGAGAACAAGGTGTTGTGTAGGGTGGAGATCTGGTTGATTTATAACAAGATCTCCTCTTTCACAAAATAAATAAAGTACTTGGTTTCCAACTTGGTCTTAGAACAATTTATTGCGTAGACCTGTTTTGGTTGAACGATAAAGAACAATGGAAGAAAGACACCGTATGACATACAGTGAATGAATCTGGGATGCCGCCCGGACTTATTGAAGATCGATGTCTGGGGCGACAGTCCTCGTTGTTAGACCCTCGGGAATGCAGCGTCGACGATGGCGATCTGCTAGTCTCGGCTTTCTTGCATGTGAAGGCGCTTCCTGCCAGGAGTCTGGTCGTGGTATCTTGTAATCGGGTTCTGTAGCTGCGCCGTTACGGGGAAGTTCCTCGGTGTTTGGCGTTTGAGCTCGAAGATCTCTGTCGTTGGGTTCCAGGATATTCTTGAAGACAAGTTCTTCAAAGATCTGGACTCGGCGAAATCTTGTATAGAGTTCTGGCGGAGCTTGACTCGCGTTCAGCGTTTCGTGCCTTCTTGGAAATAATTCGTGTCGAATGAAGCGGCCAGTATGTGGCTTGAATCCGGTTCAGGATTCTGAACAGCAAAGCTTGACTTTAAATGTCTCGGAGCGGAAATTGCATATACTCGTCGAGACGAAGAAGTCGGACATATGTAGTGCATCTGGCACGAAGGCAGGTAAATGAGAATGAGAATGAATGTTTTCCGTTGCCAAGAGTAGCTCATTAAACGAAGATATCTGAGCATCTGAGTCATATTAAACTCGGTTGGATCTGAAGAGAGCAGGTCTTGTGGATGCTGTTACAGATGATTATTTGTTTACAGTGCTCACACGTTCATGAATAGCATCTTGCATGGTGTTTATGGTGAACCATGTGTTCGTTTATTATTGTTCGTTCCTTGTATTGGCCTTGGAATGTGTTGGCCATGACTTTGATGCTGGAACTCTTGCGTATAGAGGGCTGTGGTTGATAAACAAACACGCGGTGGCGAATGTTTATCATTGGTGTGGAGTGCGAATGTGGGCATTTTTGTGGTTCATTGGAACCGTGTGGAGATCGTCAACTTTTAATGTGCGCGAGGGCAAAGTTGGAAGGCGTGGGCGTTGTGGGGAGGCGTGTGTACGTGCGTCATACAGTATTGTAGACAGGACGCGTTCGTTACACTACTCCCGCGCGTTCAAAAAAATTAACCTTATGTAATTTTTCATAAAGGACAAAGTAATAAGAACGTTGCCCTGGGAAATCGTCCCTTCAAGTCTCAAGGAAAAAAACCCTGGCTTCGAACGTCCATCCTGACATAGATGAATATTCGGAAGTGCGTAATCCAAAATCTGAATATAAGGGAAAAACTGCTTGAGACTCCGCCTGTTTGGTTAAAAAGTGGGAGTCTTCGTGGGATTTATCCGAAGATGAAGACTCTGGTAGTGCTGGGTCTGGACGAGGATGTTAGAAGCGTTGAGGCCAGGATGCGTTGGATGCTGGGGTGCGCTGGACCAGGATGCTGGCGGTGTGCGCCGGACCAGGAGATAAGGATGCTGGAAGTGTTGGACCAAGATGCTGGAAGAGGATGGCTCTCCGTGGGATTGTGCATCTTGTCGCCGGATCCTGTTAATCTCGTTGACGATTTTGGGAAGAGAATAGTGAAGCGTTAGTTTTGCATTTTTGAGTGGTCGCCGTACTAGGAAGTTGGAGAATTGGAAATGAACGTGTTTCGACTCCAATAATTATGGTTGCCTCAACTCAAATTTGCTCTTCCATAGATAGTCGTGTGCACGATTTCTCTGTAATGGTTGAGTTATTCTGTTGATACAATTCATACTTATAAGGGTTTGACAGAGGTTTTATCCACGTTTTTCTGGTCTGTATTTTGATAGCATTGGTTTTTTTTGTTAGTAGAGACTTGAAATTTCACCATCCTTGATCATCAGACAGTGTTTATTTACTGCTGTTTCTCAGTAGGAATAGCTTTGTTTCTGCGTCGTTACATACAATAAGAGCCATATGTCATGAAAATATTCCACATTTAAAGGATTATGGGCATTTAAAGGATTACGCTTGCATTAGCTAGATACTGAATACCGTATTACGTGTTGCTAGTGGTACTATGTAGGATGGTTGGGTCTGGTCTCCTTGGTAAAGAAAGAGAAAGAGGAACATTAATAGTAACAAGTTATAATAATTTATGATTGTTTTCAGTAATAATAAAAATCCGGCTTTTCGTTGAATTTTATCTTCCGCCCTGATCGTGTGTGACCAGGCGGGGGCGCTGGTGCTGCTTCTGCGGTATGTTGAATGATGTTTTCAGAAGGCAGTTCGTAGGTGATATGTGTTGGATCCGCTGTGATGAACGCTGGTTTTGTGCGGTCCAGGCTTACGCGGACGTCTTTGTTATTGATTTTAATCAGGACCGTTTTGTTGTCCTCAGACTTCGATAATACTTCGAATGGTCCGTTGTAAGGGGGAACGAGGGTTTTTCTGAACGGAGTGCTGCGCAGAAACACGTGTGTTGCGTTCTCCAGTTCGCTGTGAATGAATGGTTCCCGTGTTTGTAATCTCGGTACGACAGGTTTAATCTGCCGCATACGATGTACAAGTTCTTGCACGTAAGTCGCTGTAGGGCATGTATCATCTTTGGTATTTTGGTGAAAAATATCGCTGGGAAGTGTTAATGTTTTTCCGAACATTAGTTCCGCGGTCGAGGTGTTTAAGTCCTCGCGGTGCGCGGTACGGAATCCTAGCATAATTACGGGCAGGGCTCTGCTCCAACCGGTGTCATGCGACATTAGGGCTGCCTTGAGCTGGCGGTGGAGGCGTTCTATCATGCCGTTAGCCTGGGGGTGATATGCGCATGTGCGGTGTCTGCTAATGCCAAGTCGTTGCATCAGTTCGCCGAATAACTGGCTTTCAAATTGTCGACCCTGATCGGTAATGATTTTTGTAGGGACTCAGTATCTGGCGATCCAACCGTGGAGGAGCACGTCTGCGGTATTTTCTGCCGTCATGTCCGTCATAGGGATTACTTCGGGCCAGCGTGTGAATCTATCGATGATAGTCAGGGCGTACCGATATCCCTCTGAGGATGGCAGTGGTCCGACGATGTCTGCGTGGATCGTATCGAAGCGGTTCTCCGGTGGTTTGAATGATCTTAGGGGAGAGACAGTACGTCGATATACTTTATTTTTTTGGCATTGTAAACACGTCGTTGTCCAGTTTTTCACGTCGTGGTTAATGCTGGGCCAAAAGTACCTATCTTTAATCAATCGTGCCGTAGCTTTGCGGCCTGGGTGCGATAGGTTATGAACCTCGTTAAAAAAATTTTTTCGAAGGTCGGTTGGTATGAGTGGGCGACCTGCCTTGCAAATTAGTTTCAAATCCGAGTTGGGGATTGTTTCCCTATCATACCACTGTGGTATTAAGGTTATCAACCGTTGGATCTCATCGTCGTTGAGTTGAATGTGAGCTAATTTTGAGGTATCTTCTAATAACGTTATCGTCTCAACACGTGACAGTGCGTCAGCAACGATGTTTTCGCTACCTTTAATATGTTTAATGTCCGTGGAGAATTGCGCAATGAATTGCAGCTGGTTGAACTGTTGCGGGGGTAATTTCTCCCGTTTTTGACGGAACGCGTGGATTAGAGGTTTGTGGTCAGTATAGATAGTTATCTGGAATTCCTCAAACCAATGTCTAAAGTGCTGTTCGCTTTCATATATTGCCAAGAGCTCACGGTAGTAAGCTGGCATTTTGCTTTGTTTTGCGGTTAACTTTTTGCTGTAGAAAGAGAGGGGTTGCCACTCCTGATCTACTTGTTGTTGGAGACACGACCCTACGTGTGTCGCCGAGGCGTCGGTGAATAACGCCAGGGGTGCGTCGCTACGTGGGTGGACAAGGGTGACCGCGTTCGCTAAACTTTCTTTGCAGTCCGTGAAGGCTGCTCTCAGGGCGTCGGTCCAGGGAAATGGTCTAGTCCCATCTTTCCTTCCGCCGGAAATGGCGTCGATGAGGGCGGCCTGAGGTACTGCAGCTTTTGGGATGAATCTTCTATAAAAGTTTAGAACGCCAAGAAATCGCCGCATACCTCTTACTGTAGTGGGTTGATCCATGGCGCGGAGTGCGGTGACACGGTCCGCTGGTGGGCTGATGCCTTTGGCGTCGATGGTATACCCAAGAAACGTCAGTTCTGTGACGCCGAAGGTCGATTTTTGCATGTTCACCTCAATTTCATGCTCTCGCAGCCTCTGGAACAGCGTCTCTAAATGATGTTTGTGTTCGGCAGTGTTCTTGCTAAAGACGAGGATGTCGTCGATGTACGTATACACAAACGGTAGACCAGCAGTTACCTGGTCCATGAATCGTTGGAACGTTTGCGCGCTGCTTTTTAAGCCAAAAGGCATTTGGAGATATTCAAATGAGCCAATAGGCGTAACTATGGCTGTTTTAGCTATGTCTGCTGGATTTACTGGTATTTGGTGGTATGCCTTGACTAGATCGATTTTTGAAAATATTGTGGAATCTGCGAGGTTATTAGCGAAATCGTGTATGTGGCGCATAGGGTATGCGTCCGGCACTGTCCGGTCATTAAGTCTGCGGTAATCTCCGCATGGGCGATAAGTGCCATCCGGTTTCTTTACTAAGTGGAGTGGTGATCCCCAAGGGCTGCGGGAGTGTCGAACGATACCGGCTTGGACTAAGTTTTCGAATTCGCTTTGTACAATTTTTAACTTTTCTGGCGTTAAACGGCGTGGTCTGCATGTGACCGGTGGCCCGTCTGTGGTTGATATATGATGCATTGTATTTGGTCGCGTGCAAAATTTGCCAGATGGCTTCGTTAAGTCCGGAAATTTATTAATGATCTCGGCGAAATCGTTATTTTGAATTTGTTTTATCTTAATTTCAGTGCATTTGCATGCATTGAATCTCGTGCCAGTTGAAATTCCCGTTAAATTGTCACATAGTCTTCGGGTTCCACAGTTCAAAATTAATTTGTAATGTGACAGGAAATCCGCTCCTAAGATGGGGTCCTGTACATCAGCCACCACGAAGTTCCAAGAGTACTCACGACGGAGGGAGAGATGAAGTTTCAGATGGGCGGTTCCATAGGTTTGGATGTCATTGGAGTTAACCGCATTTAAAACAAGTCCGGTGGGGATGGTATTACTTTTCCAATGCTTCCTTGGAAATAAGGAGACGTCTGATCCCGAGTCAACTAGGAAATGGAGACCAGTGCTTCGCTCGTATACATAAGGACGTTTCCCCATCAGTCTATTACAAAAATTTACTCTGGGGTCGCAAGCGTGCACACCGCCCTTCAACCTTGAGTTGGAGGGCGGCTGTCCAAGTTTTTTGAATAATTACACGGCTGAAGACATTTTTTCGCTTCGTTTCCGAATCTAGCGTGAAACCAACATATATCGTGTGGTTTGTTGACGTTTGAATGTGAACGCGAGCGAGTTCGAAAGTTTCGTTGGTCGCTACGGTAAGGTGAAGGGTTTCGCTGGCCGTTGCAGTAAGGCGAATGGTTTCGCTGTGAATTACAATTTGGACATTTGGTCATTTGTAGTTCGGCTATCTGCCTTGTTAGAGACGTCAATGTTTGTAGAACGTAGTCCATGCGTGGGTCCGTGGGGGGCGCTGGTATCGTTTCACGGGTAGCTGCCACGGTATGCGTGGTTTGTAACGCCGTTGCGATTTTATCGGCTAAGGTGGCCTGCTCGGATACGTCATTAGCGCAGCTTCCTGCTAATATCGTCCTGATTTGAACTGGGAGGGCTCTCATCCAAATCTCTGCTATCAGAGTGTTATTTTGACCGTCGGGGCCAGCTAAGTTTCGGAGGTGCCGTAGAAACTGCGAAGGAGTGCGATCGCCCATGGCTTCTGACGATAGTAGTCTGTCTATTCTCTTGTGCTGTGAGCTGGCGTATTGGGTGATTAAGAATTCTTTTAAACGGTCGTATGTTGTATTGTCACAGGGTGTCAACTAATTTTCGTCAATTGTCGAAAGAGTGACGTTATCGAGGTTACTAACTATAGCCGAATGCTTATCAAAAGGGGAGGTGATGCCCCTAACGGAAAAGTGAGCCTCAACGTAGTTAAGCCACGCTTGAGGTCTGTCACGCCAAAAGTTTGCCATGGGAAATGTTGTAGTAACATGAGTGCGAGAGGGATGATCGCGGGGAATCTGCACGTCTTCGATAGGCATTGTAAAATAGATGGTTTGGAAAAAAACGAGAAAAGGATACTATTAATAGTTACAAGGAACCTAGAGAGAAGGAAGTAATGTAGAATGAACACACATAAACTAAGAACGATAGCTAAAAAACTGTAGAGGGTTTTTTTAGTGAACGAATGTTGAACAAAATGGTTCCCAAAACACGGGGAATTATTAGAATTGAATTGAAACGTTATTCATCACGTCGGGGTCACCATTTATTTATTTATGTTGTGTAGGGTGGAGATCTGGTTGATTTATAACAAGATCTCTTTCACAAAATAAATAAAGTACTTGGTTTCCAACTTGGTCTTAGAATAATTTATTGCGTAGACCTGTTTTGGTTGAACGATAAAGAACAATGGAAGAAAGACACCGTATGACATACAGTGAATGAACCTGGGATGCCGCCCGGACTTATTGAAGATCGATGTCTGGGGCGACAGTCCTCGTTGTTAGACCCTCGGGAATGCAGAGTCGACGATGGCGATCTGCTAGTCTCGGCTTTCTTGCATGTGAAGGCGCTTCCTGCCAGGAGTCTGGTCGTGGTATTTTGTAATCGGGTTCTGTAGCTGCGCCGTTACGGGGAAGTTCCTCGGTGTTTGGCGTTTGAGCTCGAAGATCTCTGTCGTTGGGTTCCAGGATATTCTTGAAGACAAGTTCTTCAAAGATCTGGACTCGGCGAAATCTTGTATAGAGTTCTGGCGGAGCTTGACTCGCGTTCAGCGTTTCGTGCCTTCTTGGAAATAATTCGTGTCGAATGAAGCGGCCAGTATGTGGCTTGAATCCGGTTCAGGATTCTGAACAGCAAAGCTTGACTTTAAATGTCTCGGAGCGGAAATTGCATATACTCGTCGAGACGAAGAAGTCGGACATATGTAGTGCATCTGGCACGAAGGCAGGTAAATGAGAATGAGAATGAATGTTTTCCGTTGCCAAGAGTAGCTCATTAAACGAAGATATCTGAGCATCTGAGTCATATTAAACTCGGTTGGATCTGAAGAGAGCAGGTCTTGTGGATGCTGTTACAGATGATTATTTGTTTACAGTGCTCACACGTTCATGAATAGCATCTTGCATGGTGTTTATGGTGAACCATGTGTTCGTTTATTATTGTTCGTTCCTTGTATTGGCCTTGGAATGTGTTGGCCATGACTTTGATGCTGGAACTCTTGCGTATAGAGGGCTGTGGTTGATAAACAAACACGCGGTGGCGAATGTTTATCATTGGTGTGGAGTGCGAATGTGGGCATTTTTGTGGTTCATTGGAACCGTGTGGAGATCGTCAACTTTTAATGTGCGCGAGGGCAAAGTTGGAAGGCGTGGGCGTTGTGGGGAGGCGTGTGTACGTGCGTCATACAGTATTGTAGACAGGACGCGTTCGTTACACTACTCCCGCGCGTTCAAAAAAATTAACCTTATGTAATTTTTCATAAAGGACAAAGTAATAAGAACGTTGCCCTGGGAAATCGTCCCTTCAAGTCTCAAGGAAAAAAACCCTGGCTTCGAACGTCCATCCTGACATAGATGAATATTCGGAAGTGCGTAATCCAAAATCTGAATATAAGGGAAAAACTGCTTGAGACTCCGCCTGTTTGGTTAAAAAGTGGGAGTCTTCGTGGGATTTATCCGAAGATGAAGACTCTGGTAGTGCTGGGTCTGGACGAGGATGTTAGAAGCGTTGAGGCCAGGATGCGTTGGATGCTGGGGTGCGCTGGACCAGGATGCTGGCGGTGTGCGCCGGACCAGGAGATAAGGATGCTGGAAGTGTTGGACCAAGATGCTGGAAGAGGATGGCTCTCCGTGGGATTGTGCATCTTGTCGCCGGATCCTGTTAATCTCGTTGACGATTTTGGGAAGAGAATAGTGAAGCGTTAGTTTTGCATTTTTGAGTGGTCGCCGTACTAGGAAGTTGGAGAATTGGAAATGAACGTGTTTCGACTCCAATAATTATGGTTGCCTCAACTCAAATTTGCTCTTCCATAGATAGTCGTGTGCACGATTTCTCTGTAATGGTTGAGTTATTCTGTTGATACAATTCATACTTATAAGGGTTTGACAGAGGTTTTATCCACGTTTTTCTGGTCTGTATTTTGATAGCATTGGTTTTTTTTGTTAGTAGAGACTTGAAATTTCACCATCCTTGATCATCAGACAGTGTTTATTTA
>NNCF01126238.1:190378-208325 GCA_002313205.1 Laupala kohalensis | reverse complement strand
ATATATATATATATATAAATTTTTTTGTGTGTGAAACGTTTTGTGTGCTCCGACGAAGAGAACCCCCAGAGCTCCAAAAAAGGTACGAAACAACTGTTCTGGACACATCCGCTGATGTGTTTAGGAGAATACAATAATAGAAACTGCCACCAACAAAAAGCAAGTGACCGATGGAGGTATGATAAATACGCTTCAGAGAAAGATCAGAAGGAGTCAACTTAGATGAAGGAGCATTGAACGAGGGTGTCCTGGTCTGAGAAATGGACGCCGGAGAATGAGATCTCGTTCGCGGAGGTGTTGACTGAAGTAACGCGGGGAACTACGTTGGCAGACATCGCACGTTGGAATTCTATCCTTTTAAGTTCCACGCAAGTCTCTGACAACGAGACGATACGCACGAGTTCACAGTCGACATCACGAATGTTGGATTGATGGATTTTTTTTTTCAAAGGGTGCCCTGAGGAAATCTAACTACTACTATCAACAAAATAATATCTATTAAAAATTATATCGCCCGTCAGTGCAAAAGTTATGAGAGGTATGTTTCCTGTCTGAACCAAATCTGATCACATTTAAATATACGAGGCCTTATTTGAATGAAAGTACTGTAAATAATTTTATTTATTATTAATTATGTTCACGCCTTGCCTTTAATACGTGTGTGTTCATGAAACAGGAAGCTTACAACTATATTTTCGAGGGAAAGGCGCTTCTAAGATGCAGATACTGAGTTACTGGAGAGACTGAAAGTAACTGAATTTAAAACAGATGCAGGTATGTTATAACTGATACCTATTTAACAGATATTTTTTGGAGTAGGTGAAGAAAAAATCCCAGTGAAAAACATTACCGAGTTCAGTTGAGAGGAATATCAATATCACTATCTACCACTATAAATTTCACTACACAGATCTATCACTATAAATTGAAAATACTTTTACTTATTAAAATATTATATATTAATAAATACAAAGAAAGTATATAAGAAAGATGATACCCCATTGTTAGACATCAACTTTGCAATATCTAAAATGTGAAAGCGATGGAAACTGCAGATACGTGTATCCGGTCAATATACTTTTCTATTTCAGTAGAGGAATTCTAGGTGGATTCAAACTCGATCGAAATCCGAGAGCGAGCATTTAACCTCTGATCAGTGAAGGTCACTTGAAAAGAGTAGCAGATTCTTGGAAGGACAAAGAATTCTAGGAGACGCGTTTCTTCTCCAGTGGAGGGTCCAGCGTGTGTACACGCAGCATCCTCCAATACACAGTCTCTTCCATGAAAATCTCATTCCGTGACCTAACAATACACGCTGGGTAAAGAAACAAAAACATTATCCTGAAAAATAATTTGTAGTGCATTGATAACTTTGGTGGTTTACTTGGTGGACATTACCAGTTTCTCGAATTATTTGAGAACTAATCCATGTCTGTGGTCGCTAGGTTCAGAGACTGTCGCACGAGAAAGACCCTTCCCATCTCCTGCCTCGAAAAGGATGGAGCAGTCTGCGCATGTGCCGTACGTTTCAGCGTAAAACATTCCACAGAGCAATCAAAAGTTAAGACTTGTACGTGAGCGCCCATGGAAATACCGCAGACAGGCATCATTGCAATCCAATACTTTCTTATGTTATGATGCAAATGTTTTTGGTTGACTGATTGACTCGAACACTGATTAACCCACCATTCCCGGAGGGAAGTTCAGGAACTTTCTCGTGAGACAGATCCTATACGACATCGAGATAAATCGTTGACAATAACAGTTCATCTATTTTCTTACGTGTGATGCTTTCAGTTATAAGGTAACGTGATGCCTGCGTCTTTTCACCTACCAAATTTTTGCTTGGGAAGGGAAGACGTCGAGTTAGCAGTGAGTTTAAGATACCAAACCCACATCTGTCCAGGTGAGGGAAACAGCTGAAAACATGAAAACCTCTCCAAGTCCGTTCAAGAGGGGATTCGAACGCGCATTCTACAGTTCAGCAACGCTCACGGAGCGAAGGTACTTTCACGGAGATTTCAGTTTCGCAGATTGTATTATTTTCACTGTCGTAAAAGTTTCGTCTGTACACCCCAAACGACCCTTGCGATCCTCAGAGAGTAGAGATCAGCGATGTATTCGAGATAATGTGCCCAGTATATCGCTCCGGGTTCCACCCCGAGTTAAACCCTTGACTCATTTTACACCAGGTTGAGTTCAGCTGAACGTTGAGGCAAGAGTATAAGTCCCACAACCTCCACGGATTTGAACCTCTACCATAAACTGGAACTCAATTGCTCAACCCGTATTTAATAAATGTTTGATCAAATTTGCAAAAAAATCGTTCGCTTTTGTCGTAAACTTACTTCTCTTTACGTATATTGTATACCTAATTTTAAAATACAGTAGTGACTATCCTAATAACCCTATCCCTCTGACTCATTTTGAGAGTGAAAATGCCAATAAGATTCTCTATGTACATATATTGAATTAAACAAGATGTGGAACCTTAATGACAAAAATTTTTGTACGTAATCAATTGAGAGTGTTAGAAACTACTGACAGTTATTTGGAGACCTTGGAAACACCAGAAGACATGACGGTAAAAACAATCTATAACGATACCTGGAGACAGAAGTCATTGAGAAAGTATGATAAATTTCATTCTCATCTACCAAAACCGAAGGGGTGTGCCAAGGTGTAGTACTTAGTGGACTACGGCACTATTGTCAAAAAAATGTTTTGTTTGTCAGACAATACTTCCTGTTGATCGTTCGACGAAAGCAAAGCTGGGTATGGCAACGCGGGTAGGGATTCTGTAATTGGTGGACCAAGTACGATTCAGCGGTGGACACTAGAGAAAACATATCTCAGAGGGATATGATACACTACAGTAGAGTTTTAGATTATTAAACATATGAGAGTAAACTAATTCACTCAGCACTTGTAAGCATAAAGGTAGCAAGTATATGCAGATCACCTACAGATGATGTGATATCGATAAACAGAAAGTTCATATCAAGTCTTCTCCTTCACAGTTACCGTGACGCATGTTACTTGTATTCCTATCTCCATATGAAAATTATACGTAAATTGCATGAACATTCGCTCGATGAAACACTGCATCTACGAACGAGATCCAGTCTCCGATACAGTTCAACTTACGCTCCTATATATCTCGCACGGCATTAAACTTATAATATCATTGCATGATCCGCTTGCCAAGCCAAGATACGCAAATTCACACAGAAGAAAAAAAAGTATGTGCGCGAGCTTTAAACGCGTCGAAGGGTCGTGGGTTTGAAACTCTCGTAAGATGGGGATATTTATGAAATTTTAACCCCTTTCATATTTTTCATAAATAATATTGATTAGTAATCACGCATACAGAAGAACCCTCCCGAACCAAAATTAATGATACTTTGCTACTTATCGTGTTTTACACATATTAGTTCATTTTTTATTTGATATACCATTAACCTATCTATAACTAAAAATTGTCAATTTAACTAATTTAAAATACAAAAACAAAGAAAAAATCTTTCCAACATCACGCCCCCCTCTCTAAAAAATTTTCATTTCTTGCTATAGTCACAATGCGGTCGTCAAATACAGAGAAAATAACTTTCAAACATTTTGAAATAAAAGGAAATTGCATCGGAGAAATGACACACCGGAAACATGCCTGTATAACATGTATCGCTAGTCAGTGACAACAATATTATCGGCTTAAATCAGAATACACGATTTGCTTACACACTGTTCGCTGAGGTAAGGATTCTCAGTGAGCGTGTAAAAGCGATGAGATTATAATATAGAAACTAAGTAAGGGCGAGATATAATTTCGACTCACCAATAAATTTTAAACAATAGTAATTTTCCCCACATTTTCACTTCTTGTATAATCTATGCGCGCTTAATTTTCGACTGAACGTGTAAGTCGAAACTATTCAACAACTCTTAGCATATGAATGCGTCGAGTACGCTTCAGGTGTGAACTGAATCCAAGCACGGAACAATTTGTAATGCGTATGAGGAAAGCAGAGAGGCAAAGGAAGTCGTGGGTTGCGAGTTATGCATGTGAGCAGACGTTAGCTTAACAATGCTAAAATTGGACTAGACAGGAAATTGCTGATTCTTGCTTCAAATGAATGCAAAATAGAGGATTTCCAATTCAAATGAAAATGAGACGATCTTACTACAATAAGCAAACTACACAAGAATCGAAAGAATCGATGGGTTTGGTATTAAGAACATCGTGATAAAGTGATGAATCATAATGAATCATGAACTACGAATCAATAACACACAATTCGTTTATTTGGTCTTAATGTGTCCGTATCTCCAGTACATCTAAATCAGTGTCGTTGCGAAAGTATTTTATTTAATGGGGATTGTGTTTCTTGCAGTTAAGTCAGACAAATATATACAGAATTATATCATTTTGCCAACGTTTCAACTATTTACTGCAGTCATCATCAGGGCTCAATGAAAAAAAATATTATTTGTCCAGCCACATATCCTTCACCAGGGTGACCATACACATTTTACTCAAAATGACTTACTTATCATTATGACTGGCGGCGCCGAGTGGTTGGTTACCGTAGCGGCCTCTCACACCCGAGTGCGCGGGTTCAAACCCGGTCGAGGTCGACGGGTTTTTAGGGTGCGAAAAATCCACACACGGCATGAAGTGTGATTGTACTGCGTGTAAAAGATCCCTTGAGCATCATTTGGTTCTCTCGGCAAAATTAATTCTCACCCACGCACATCTGGTAGCGGAAGACGGAACGTCTAAATTGCGAATGTGGTTCAACCCAAAGGGTCGCAACCAAAAAAACATGAGTCGAGACCCATACGCGATTATTATTATTATTATTATTATTATTATTATTACTGATGCCTAGTTTCCGATAGTTTCACATTTCTGTCTAATTTCCGATCATATTGCTTAAGAAGAGTAAAGCGAGATAAAACAGCACAATCAGGTTCCATCAAGTTCAAATGCGGTTAAATTAACACCACAATACTTTTCAGAAGTTTCGATTGGTGGCCATTTTTATTTGCAATTTTACGATGTAGTCGACTCTATAGATGAGTAGTTACGTAATTTTGTACTTTGGAAAATCTTCCAAGGCTTGATTGATGAACTAGAAATGGTTTGTAATGATTTTGGATAGTAAACTACGCATGTAATTTTACTAAAACCACAAAAAACAGCAGAAACAATTCAACGAAATAAGTATTTTAATTATGTCTTCAATTCAGATATAAGAAAAGTCATAAAATACAATCACAAGAAAATATCTATTCTTGTGATAGAGTATTTTGCGTAATAAAAACTGGCATGTCGACATTCCTTGTATTAATTGTTGAATGACGTTTAACAATTAACTGGAAAAATTATTCTTAAACACTGTTTCAGCTACAAAAGAGTCTTTCAAAACTAATGGAAATACCCTCCCGGTGTACTAACCTAATAGAAAAAGAATTTGTCAGTTACTGCTAGAGTTCCAAAGAAGAGATTCCATTACATATCCAGTTAATAATGGTTTTAACCTTTCTCGTTTAAAACCAACCCGAGCAGGTGTTCTAAGCTTTAGGTGACAGCTCTAGAGGGATGTGGGAGGATTCAAATATTACTATCGTGAACTATCAGTACTGTGCTATTAACTATCAATGGTAGTCGATAGTTGAAACTATCGATAGTTTCCGATAGCAGTATCGATAGTTTTCTATCTTTACTGGGAAAACTGCGGCCAAAAGAGCGTTCAGAGTACTGACCGTGTAATCCGGATTTTCAACTATCAGTATCAGTTTTCCTGTCGCAATCAGTCCGGTTAAAAGAGTCATTACTGGTTACTCTCAAATTACACGGGAGAAGTTCAATATTCTTCTGTGAGTCTTATAAATCGAAATTATAGATTTTGTCCCTCTGGTGGCTCAGGTGGTAGAGTTCTTGCTCTTCATCAAGTCATCCCGGGTTCAATTCCCTGTGGGGCAGAAAATTTGTAGCTTTTCCCATGAATGTCCCAGTTTATATAGCCGTAACTACTGAAAGGCGAACCCTCCTTCCTCTATCAACCTCCTACTGCTCCTAGTATCAAAACTCTAAGTATTACTAACCCCTAAGTAATACTTCTACTAACCCCTCCACGTGAGCAAAGTTGTTGGTAAACCCAGCTAAGCGGCTTGCAAAAAATAAATAAATAAATAAAGAGAGAGAGATAAATATTTCAAAAGAATTAGCCGTGAGACGGCTCATATTGTGCAACGTATCTCTTCATTTTTCAGAAATAGTAAGATTATATATAACTTTTTATACGTCAGCATGACAGTGCACTAGTTGCAAGTCCATCGGTAAACACTTAGCACAGAGATGGACAACATATGCTGCTTAGTGGCCAGTTGTGGAATGCTTCAGAGATAGGGGCAATAAAACACTTAAAGCAATGTATAAAACGTTAGTCCGTTAATTCTGAATTAACAAGGATACATTGCTCCTAATTGTCGCCTGTTAAATTAATCTCCAGTTATTAGTTTGAAATAAGTTGTAGATAAGAGAAATAAGAGTAGATATATATCTTGTCAAGTTCTGTGCTTTTTATTAAAGGCAACCATTTATAAACACTGACTTTACACTACACTTTCAAGAAAATTGTGAGAATCGAATCACGGGTGTACAATATTTACATTGCCGTTGAAGTCTCGGTCCCAGCTTTTGGTCCTTCATCAGAACGTAAGAACCTAATATACTATATCAAATGCACTCTCGTATATGTAGGCATAAAAAGAACAGAGCTTGATAAGATATATCTACTCAGACAACTTATTTTAAACTAACATTTTACTTACTTTTGCCAAAATGGAATTTCAACAAACACCAACCTCCTTTCTCAAGAACATGCCTACATATACAAGAGTGCATTTGATAGATTGTATTAGGATTTTACGTTCTGATGAAGGGTCAAAACCTGGACCCGAAACGTCAACGGTAATGTAAATATTGTACAACCGTGATTCGATTCTCACAATTTTCTTGAGAGTATAGTGAAAAGTCGGTGTTTATAAATGGTTGTCTTTAATAAAAAGCACAGAACTTGACAAGATAATCCCCAGTTAATGAAAATCCGTTGCTCAGGTAAGGAGGAAGAAGGGGTGGATTTCTTTAGTAATGTCACTCATATCAGTAATTCTCATTGATTAGATTGAAGGGGAACTGCTCGGAATATTACACAAGAATGAAGTAAAAGAATAAATTAAAAATAGAAAAGCGAAGTTCCTGATAAAGTTTATGACTATAAATTACTGTACATTTCTTCGGAAAAAACATGTTCCATTAAATAATCTCTAAGTCAAGTACCGGGATACATTTTTAGTACAGTTAGTTGGCCTACTAATGTCAATCCAACCGCCAAACAGTGTCTTTAATAACTGTCTTAACACTAATGAGATACATCAAGAGCAATCTTTTTTATGAATGGAACGCCAAATAATTCTGGCGATACATCGCTTCAGCAGAATGACAAGCTCCAATAGGTATGGATATATCTTTGAGATCGATCTCGAGTAATATTGGAAGTTTGAGTCGAATTGACAAATTTTTCTCGTATTTGATTTATCTTGTTTTGAATCGTATTGTAGTACAATATGTTAGATTGAAAATTATTTTGGGTTCGCACTCGAATCTCCACATTGATTGTAAAACTTAACCTGATGTGAGTTCGCGGTGGTGGACAAAGCGGGTTTTCGACATGTTTTCACGAGGTACTCCCGTTTTCCCTGCATACCATTCACCACTCATCATTTACTCTCCATCACCATTCAAAAGCCGCATAAGAGTTGGCCTGATGGTCATGATCCATATCGCGGCATCAGACAAGCACAATAAGCAGCGTACCTGACATCACGCAAATTTTGTACTCGATAACGAGAGAAGACAATCTATTTTACCAATAAAAGTGGATTATTTGGAATGTCTGTGGTATGTAAAACGGAAAAAGTAATCGATAAATTTTTTTGAAATTTCAAAGCAATCTTCTGAAGGATTATTGCAATTAAAATACACAGTATGTTTAATATTGATGAATTACAAGAGAAGAAAAACAATTAAAAGTGCCTGGTAATCAGTAGATGTGAATATTCACTCGCATAACTGTTGACTACGAAGCTTAGTAATGCGTTACTTGAGGCGAATAATCCATTGAACGCAGAATCTAAGTGACCGAATCGTAGAAGCAAGAATATGTAAAGGCTTAGAAGAATATTGTTTTCAAGTGCATAACCAAAATGTGAAGGGGAGGAAAAAAAGTCTTAACTATGAGCTTTGTTTAATAAGCCCTTTTCCTTCTGTCTGGATTTTAAAATATGTACATATAAGCATACAATGCTGAAAATTGTGTGTATTTTTTGTTATTTTCTTCGTGGTATTTAATTTTTAAAATTAACAAAAGTGAAAGTTTAATATCACGAAACTAGAGGAATACGAAAACTAATGTAAGCGTTTAGAATATTATTTTAAAAAAACCGGGTTATACCGGGTAAAATGAATTTAAAAAATCCAGACCGGTTGACAGGTGTTTTAATACTAGAATGTCCAGTAATGATTGTTTTAACTTTCTTTTCATATCATGGACAACCTCGCCGGGTAGTTCGGCTAGTAAATAAATAACCTGATGTATAGTGGAATTACGATAATGAAGTAAGGAAACTCGCTCATCTCAGAATCAATATGCAAAACAACAAGGGTAGAAGAATACACAAAAGAATAGTGGCAGATGCCGTAAGTGCGGGAAGTGAATTGAACGACGTCTCGGAGGTGTACGTCACTAAGGCGGTGTCGTCACAAACGCCGTCCACACAACTTAAGAACGCCGTCCAGCCCTCTCTGCGCACAAACAATGATGATCGTAAAGTGCTTTACTAGTGGCATTCGTATCAGCGGACACCTCCAGAAGTTGCTCAGAGGAAGGGAAGTTACTACTCACACCACCACACGAATAAACCTCTACTCCCCGTTCTCTTCCAATCACTTCCATCTCTCTTTTTTTTCGTGATCTCGCATAGGAACCACATATCAAAAAATTCCACTACTTTAAAGTTGTTCTTGGTCTTTGGTAATGCAAAACCCACTAACATATCTCCCACTTTCTTATTCCGAACCAAAATATCTTTTTGCCGTACCCACCCCATTAGGATCCATCGACTCCACCGCTGTGACAAACACCCCGTACATTTCCGAAGTGGACGCATCTCCCCTCCCCGTGTGTTGTGGAGCTGAAGAGCGCTTATTCGACACCCCGTTTGTTCAAAGAACAAGTTCGTTCGGGTTTTCTCGAAAACAATCTCCTCAAGATAAATGTCGATTCTGTATCCTCAATTTTTTCGACTACGAAATATATCTCGGTTTTTTTGTTTTTTTTCAAAATTCCTCTAAAAATATAGTTCATCAGAAATAAATATCATCCTGGGAAGGAGGGAAGCTTCGGGCTTAACTCCCCCCCCCCCAAATAAATAAAAAAATTCTTATACTTTGCAAATCATTAAACCAATTGTATTAGTTCTGAAGGTATTTTATTTGGATTGGGAAGTACAAATATATTGCAGGTTTACGTAAAAAAATGCCTTAAAATTGCATCAGTTTACACCATACTTAAGAACACGCATAGTACCCGAAGATCCTAACCTCGCTTCAAAATAATAACAGAAATCCTGGATCCTAACTACCTTTTACAGGATGTTTTCATTCGTCCTCTTCGTCCTACATCCAAACCACCCGCATACTTTCCTCTCTGGACTCTTTACTCTCTATTCGTCCACCATTATGTCTCCTCGAAATCACCACAGTACTAACTCCACACACACACACACACACACGGACACACAAGCTTCGTTCTGCCTCTCAGATCCAAATGCCTCACGAACACCTGAGACATGAGGTCGGTCTCCACCTGTACGTACGCTCAGTATTCTATTGTTCTGGTCATCTCCGGAGAATTCATGAGGACTTCTGCCTACATGCAACTTCGTATCCGCTACATGGAACCACTTCTACGGCGCTGTTTCATTCTGCAGAAATTTAAATAATTGAACAGCCGTTTAGTCAACTCCTTGTCATTGGTATTTCGTGTAACCCTCATTAAAATTCATGTTTAAGATTATCTCATAAACCACTGTTTCACATACAGACCTCGCCTTGTGGATTTTTCAGTTGGAAATTCGTTATGTGGGATGTTCCAATTCTTTTAATTATGTAACGTTACCCCAGTCTTCGTAGGAGTATTCATTGTTATTTGTATTATTATCATCATTATTAATTGTTCACAAAATGTAAGAAATGTGTTCGAACAAGTGAAATATTAAAAGCAATGTTTTAATACGATGTACATAAAATTAAAATTTTACTATTCACGAACACGAAACACGAAAATATTGTCAATACTGAAAAATGGAATCTCCGATCTACGTCGGTAACTGTGATTATCTTTCGATCGCATTGCATTATAACACAGCATTATTTACTTAGCTGCTCATAAGTGCATCAAACAGTATTTAAATATAAAACATAACAATTACTCACAATCCAAATAATACTCAAATGATAACAATTTAAAACAGCGTTTAGCAAGAAAAAGTATGAGACAAAAAATTGATGTCCAACAGTAGGTCATAAAGACCAAGAACAGATATTGATACAGACATGGCGTGAAAAATCGGAAGGTTAAATTTTCGTGCTACCTCCACATGAATTGAGGATCAATGATGTTGAGGTTAAGAATGATGAATTGTGCGAAATTCCATCCAGTTTGGATAAGAATAAACTGCGCCGAGTTTAAACGAGGTTTCAATGAGGAATTCGTCCTTTTTGGCAGAACATTCTTATTTTCGGATGATTTGAGGTGAAAATATTAAACATATTTTTTGGTACGCTGAACACGAATCCTATGCAAAAGAAGTGCAGTAGAACCTCGATTATCCGGGGTAATGGGGGGGGGCGGGCGCACGGATAAATGAAAACCTCGGATAATCGAGACATTTTATTTAATGAATTATCTACATAAACATACATACATATGTGTACTATGTCACGTTATCAGGGGTTGAAATATGAAGTAATCAGTCTTCGTTTCTTGCAGTTTGAAATTATTTTTTTTACTTCATTTGTAATATTTCTCAAATGCATTACGTCCTGGAAGTCAAAATTTTATTGGTACCTGATGGTCTCTGTCTCTGAGTTTCGAAGAACCTACGTAGAACTGTGGAAATAGTAGGAAGCAGTTGGATTTATATATTTATTGTCAAAAAAGCAGTACAAACTGCATATTAAGACGTGAAGGACATTTAACTAATTTACTCTATAGTAGTTGAAATTCATTTTTTCGACGGAAGAGTGGGCACCACGGTTAATCGCGAACACGGTTAATCGACACCCGGTTAATCGAGGTTCTACTGTAGTTTTTAAATTGGAAATCATCTATCCATATACTATAACTGTCCATCCTTTTAAAAATGAAAACAATGACGCTTATCAAATTTTAATTATTTTCAACAGTGGATTTTCGTTCATCGATTGAAGGATATACATTTTTATGGCAAGAACATACGAAAACTATAATGTTACGTCCAAATGTCTCAGAAAGGAAGATCTCATTTGTCAAATCTTGTTTAAATTTCATTCCCTTTTTGGCACGTGTTTTATTACCCAAATCGGATCAAATTTTATACAGTTAATTTTTTCACATTAAGAACCGATCTATGTTGGGAGAAAACAATAGTAACTTTAGATTTTGAATAGTCAACCTAGTGTTAATACCAGAAATTATTGTGAAACATGTGTATCTGCAAATGATGTGCTTCGTACTATTTATGCATAAAATCTCTTTTTCCGTTGAATCCGAAAAACAAGGTCGAGGATAATTATTTGGTAATTTTAAATAATAAATTTAGACTCTCTTTGACAGTTGTGGCAACTCTCTTTGACAACTGGCCGTTGCCATTTACGTTAGGATGGTATTTTCCGCAGGTTTTGGTGAATTATTCTTGTATACGCCTCGTAACGTATGAAAATCTTAACGTCATTGCGTGGCGTTCCTATTTCCATTTGCTATGCTTTAATAGTTTTTTTAACATGAAGCCGATATTTGAGTCAGGATATCAAGAAAATATAAACCCGCGAAATATTCTCTATATAAGCTCATAGTAATTTAAAGTCAAATATTTCAATATTTAAGGGTTTGAAAATTCACTGCCTCTAGGTAGGGAATGATTCAAATATCATTTGTGGGGTACTTCAGCCTAGTCGCTCTAACCGATATAATACCTTAAGACTCCGGCGTTGAGATAAAATTTACCTAGTTGGATGATAGACACCTCGTGAGGTATCTAACCCTGCTTTTGAGGATGGTAGGTATCTAACCCTGCTTTTGAACTTGACACCCCTGTTAACAAAGCATTCTACCTCTCGCTCTTCATTCTGTTATGAGCCCCCTCCCCACTTTCCCAGTCATCCCACTTCGCCACTCCTCTTATGTCTCGACATTCCTTTCAGATTGGTTGCATTATTGGAGATACCCTGGACCGGAGGTCAAATATCTTCCATCATGAACTGACAGCGGCAACAGGCGTAGGGCGGGGTTCTCGAACTCCACCGAGGGGAGGAGTATGAGAGGTATCGGGCCTCCATGGACTGCAGACGGTTCTACTGTAAACCATCGCAAGATGCGTTATTGCTCTTAATTATGTTCTTCGGAGGTTAATACAGGAAAAACTACATACTCCCTCTCAGTATCGCTTCTACCGCGAGTATGGGATATTTCAGTCGATAGGAAATAAGATGATTCTACCTTAGCCCCAACCTAGTAAGGGTTTTCTCAGGTTTTCCTTCGGGTAGAGGCGGATTTATACATAGGTGGGAATGTCATCAATAGTTATTATTAACCTCGAATTTTTACTGCATTAAAAACTATGATTTATTTTGAAAATAATAAATGAATAGCAGAAGTTATTTATTAAATAACATCTTTTATTAATATTAAATTTGCCCCCGCCCTAGGACCTTGAATTGTTCACAATAAATATTTTGTGACGTCCTTTTCACGTCGAATGAAATATTGTTTTATTACAATGAAAATCTCCAAAATTGCCGGTTTCGACACTTGCTTTATTCTTTACGATTTTGATCGGTTCAAAATTCAAACCGTCGAAAATATTTAATTAAAGAAATGTCACGAGGAAACAATAAGGAGCTACAATTTGGAAACAATAAGGGACCACAATTTGAAATCAAATTGAGGTTAGGGACGATGTCTTTTCAATTATAATAGACAGAAAATTAATCAATTATCTATTGTGAAGAGGCAATTTGTTTTCTACCCAACAAAGCAATACAATAAAGTGAGAGACATGTCCGCTAATAGAAGTTGACAAGTTGACACATCGTATACTCAATTAATTCGAAATGCTGTCAGTAAGTGGTCAACAGCAATAAATGGTGTACAAATATGATTTATGGCTCATTCACAACTACAGCAGATGAACTCTTGTGTAATTCTGAATAAAGTGCCTTAACCCGACTTCCAATGTCACAAGCAGGATCTCTCCACACATTTTAAGTCAAGTTTCTTTTTATTCAATCTATTCAGATTCGATTGTGTACCAGAAAATTTAATTTTACCGTTGTGAATTCTAGAAAGTATAATTCTCCCAATCAACTGTATCTAAGTTAACCAAATTATCAAGAAATCGATGTTATACCAATATCAATTTGAAACCTAGACGATTTTCAATGAAGCATTTTTCTAATACAATTGTTTCCAAGCATTTTCCTGTTATCTAAAACCCTCATTTTGAAAATTATATTCTACATTGAAAACTTACTTTTTCTTCTTCTGGGACGACCCCCGGAGGGAAGAATATTTCAAACTGTACCCCCGGTGCTTCCGAATGAAAATTCTTTTAAATATGTTCTGTAACTAATTATTACTAACTGAAGCCACAATAGAATGGGTGCAGTTATTCTCCAGGGGCTTGGCTTGTGTCTCTAACTCGCCTCGCAGATTGTTCGAATAGTTCTCCGCTCTGGGAGAGATACGGAACTTCTCACAGTAAGGTCACGCACCGAAGGATGAATGTAACACAGAAAGTAAATAATTACGAAAAACCTTTACTTACACTACACAAAGAAACAATCTTCGCCGATCCTTAAAAAAATAAACCCCTACCTGTGTAAATCTTCGTTTTCTATTTCGATCCTCGGATTTCTAAAAAAAAAACCCTCAATTAAAAACAGATGCAAACTGCATTTATATAACTTGTTCTTAATGGGTCTTCGTAAAAAAAATATTTTTTTTATTCTAATACTCAAAGTTAGCTTTGTTCAAAGAATGAACGTTGGAATCTTGTTCATATTATTATACCTGTTTCCAGAAAACGATATATGACTGTCGTACCACCTCATGAATCTTTTAGGGCCTCTTAAAGAAACAAAAATACCTCGTTTTGGCAAAAAAAGGTAAATAGTAAGAATAAATAATCATCATATAATATGAAAGTCGAGGATTTTCAGAGTAAGTAAGAAAAAGGATTTCCACAGGAAAGTTTTTATTACACGGGTGAGTAGAGAAATCTTTGATTCACACCAATCCTTGACAAGTGGTTCGAAATACGAGAAACAATTCAACAACATGGATCAGTTGTGGATGCACCTAGATCCATACGCCCAAGGAACAGTCGAAACAGAGAAAAATAAATTGTGGTGTGACTCAAAATCCACAACAATCAACTGGACGATTAACCTTTGAGACGATTAACCCCCCCAGGGGATTTACAACTAGTAAGTACGTATTTGGCAAACACGGGGCCCCGAGCTGAGTCTGGCATTGCTTCCACTTACTTGTACCAGACTCCTTCCTTTCTCTTTCCTGACCTTCCTTGGTCATTTTTGTTCTTTTCGATCCCGACGCTATTAGGGCTAGGGTATCTTTCATTTTCCTCATTTTTTGCACCCCCCCCTCATTTTTTGTCCTCAATGTTTTGAGATATGTTTTCGTATGTTGTAATTCAGGAGGGTTTTTAGTGGGTAGGGTTGAGTCATTCGCCGAGTCCCACACGCGCAGAGAGACATGTTGGCTTTCCTTAATGCTTAACTGTATTTTCCCTACCTACAAGTTTTTAGGGCTCCGATGACCTTCGATGTCGACGAGACCCACAGAAAATGCAATTATCAGGAAGATTCATGCGGAGACTAGATAGTATATCACACACAAATTTAAAGTTTACTTTCCACTTCACAAATGTCTAGTTAATTGTAATAATAACTGTATTATTATTGCAATACAGAAGAATCCCATAACATTAATTTGGTAAAAAAACAAGAACACTGAGAAAGGAGACTAATACGAAAAATCATACAAAATTATAATGAATTGCTGTTTAAATTACACAAAATAAATTCCTAATGAAAGCTATTTTTGTTTCCCAGAAGGTTCAACAGCAAACTGCAAGTAAACATTTTTTTAAAAACACGTCACATTGTTTAATTGAAAACAATAACTTAAAATGCCAACTTGACCAAACTATTTTTTATTTGTCTCGAGAGATTGTTTTAACAACTAAGATGGCAAATATTTACAGGAGATATCAATAGAGGTTCAAGAACGATTATTAATCACGTGAAAGATTCCAATAAGGAATGAAAATGTCCAATATTGCACATCTAATTTTCTACACTTTATTTAAAGAAAATGAATCAATATATACAAAATTATTCACAAATTGCGAAATACGTGATAAATAAATAAATCACATTTCAAGACATTTTACCGGGCGATTACGATTTATATTGTGCATTTTTAAATACACAACGTTTCGACAAGTGGTTTGAGTGATCGTCAGGTGATAGCAAATTGTAACAAAAAAACATGCACAACAACAGAACAATTGAATATGATATATGAGTAAATATTAACTCAAAATGTGTTTAGAAAACTCACAAAACATGTTATAAAATTGTATTGAAAATTTTCGATAGTTCTGTGTCAGTGTGAAAATTACAGCTCACGTGAGCATTGTCATAAATATGTTTTTAGTTGTGCAATAATTCTCTTCTCTGTTTAGTATTAATGTGTTATCCCTATCGATCTAGAGATCATTATTTAAACAATATGAAGTTGCTACACTTTGTTCCATTGATTTTAGATTTCGTGACAAGTGACCGCGCATAAGATCATTTCGACCCACAGTACATCGTCTGATTCTGATGCCACGCTATCTTCCGACGCAAGAGATACAGGCGCCAACACAACGCAGGCGACACGCTGTTGGCTTCCGCGGGCTCACCCCGCTCCTCTGCCACACTCTCAAACACGAAGCCATAAAAGGAAGATGTGTACAGATAGAAGCGGTCGCTGACACATCAGAACGGCCAATGGGTCATGCGATGGGAAGTAGAATTGATAGATGTCAACACGTCACCCTCACTATTATAATTTAAATAAGGTTCCCGAAATATCGGATACCAACGTCGTCGAATAAAGAAACATAATATATTCATCGAGGACTTCCACGATTCAAATCTCAAGAAATATATAGCTGCTCCGAGCACACCAACAAGAGACGAATCAGATGAACATAATACTCTAATTCATACAGAAACTATATATACAATATTTTTCAAGCTCCAGAAAATGAACATTATATATCTTAATTTTAAAAAATTAATATTTAGTATTGTAATAAAATATTGTGTGTGTTAGTCGTTTAGTCGATGCCGACTCTTCTTGACCCCATAGACCAAAGCGCTCCTTTCCATTTCTCCTGTATTACTTCCCGAAGACTTTCCAGCTCGAGGTCCACGAATTCCTTGATGCCACACATTCCAAGTTCCTAAACAGTACTGCTCCTTCCAGCATCGTACATGTACAATTTTCTATTTTCACCAGACATGCTCCCTCAAATACTAATTCTAACAACATAGATTTATAATACAAAGTTGTGACCCAATAATTTATAATACAACGTTTGATGGAAAATTTGTTGTAAAATGTACTGGAACTCGCGGGTCGTAAAAAGAGTTTCGCGGGATGCTAGTTGAACAGCGCTGACGCAAATCATTAATAACTACGCTTCATACTGACAGAAGTTTATTTAATTAAAAGAATTCCCCGAATAACTAATGGTTTTAAAAACTATTTAGACTTATAAACCGTTAGATCGTGGAGTCTACAGCCGTCATTTCACAGACGATTACGAAATTTATTTTTTCCCAGATGTTATTCCACAGGCGAAACCCTTACGAAAACCAAGGCAACCTATGCGAAAGGTTGAATGAAGGGATTATCATTTATACATTCATACATTCCTTTCAATTTTTCCCAGTGCTCTGTTTTATAGTTATAAAAATACTCGTTATTCAATTTTTTTGAATGATTCCTTTTTTTAAATAGATTTATAAATTTAAGACATCAAAATTGAAAATTAAAATATTGGCAATAAAGTTTAAATGACGAAAAAAGCTATTTGAATAATAAACTTTCTCTTGATGTTTACCAACTGCTTTTCAAACTTCTACTCAAAGAATTGTCATGTTTCAATCTGAACTTCAGAAGAAGAATGAAATTGAGACAAATGACGAACGGGATTGTCACCTGAAAATTTGTATTCCAAAGATGGGGAGAAGGAAATGATAAATTAATCAAATAGTTTTGCTCTTTCGAAATAATATATTATAAGCACAATACCCCGAGTGCAAATCTTAGAAGAAACATTTTTTATGTAATTAAATGTCTTCATGACTTCTTTCCGTCAAAAAAAACGAAACAAAGCATGATAAATTAAAAGTCGTTTCTATGTTGCTCATTTTTTTATTATTGGTATTAGAAAGCTTTTTCGGCTGCATAGCAACCATCGTCAGTAACATACACTGGAAAATATAAATGTACATAAGATGACAATAATAAAATAATAAAAA
>NNCF01126238.1:167720-189286 GCA_002313205.1 Laupala kohalensis | reverse complement strand
ATGTCTTAAGGACCTTGATCGGAATTGTTCGGATGGGTCCTTGCTTGCCTTCGGAGGTAAACTAGTCCATTGTCTTCCACGTTATCTTTTGAAAAAAATATTTATTACAAAAATATTTGTATTTTTTTTAAATTTTGGGTCCATAATGATTCCGAAAATCTCTGAAACCTAGGTTTAGGATACTGAAATCACTAGAAGATATATAATTAAAAAATTCAATCAAACAAACAAAAAATATTAATCTGTTCTTCTAGGTGGAATATCTGTAGTATCTATTCAATCTCAATTACAATTCGGTGTCAAAATATTTGACTGAATAATCAATTGAAAAACTGTTGGTAATCCCAGCTAACCGGCCCACAGACTAACAATAGCCCCACCATCCACTTCCTGCCTCCTATCGCCCCATGTAGATAAGCTTCAAGAGCACGCTTCATTGCCCATTTACAAATACTACAATAAAAAAACTGCCTTGGGCAACAACATCTTGAGGTCTCCGTTGAATAGCGAATTGTAACAGTGGATAATCGGGTCACATAGCAGGAAATCGCTTGACAATTCAATGCTGGACAAAAAACCAATGGAAAAGCAGTCATGTCATCGAGAACAAACTTCTCACTATGGGGCGTAGAAGTCACTATGAGCGGTCGAAGGGTGGTGTGCGCTACAAGTTAAATGTAACTAATTCAATTGCTGGTCTCCACGATAACAACTACAAATAATTTTGCCACCCTTCTCTCGCTGTGACTAATGGCAGGGTTAAATAGAGACAACCTTTAGAACAGAATTGGTCAAACGAACATGATCATCGAAGCATTGCTGGTTTCAACTACTAAAGCCCCATTCATACTAGATAAAGGAATATACTGATCAAAACCTTGATCGTTGTTTAGAGTTCATTTCTGCCGGACAGAGCAAGGACAATGTCGGTAGTGCAGAGTCAACAGGGAGTTTTTGCACAGCGTACCTGGGAGCTCTCATATACGCTATCCACATGTAAAGTATGTTCAGAAATTAGTAGTACACTAACGCTCCTAGCGTAGTACGTTACAACGCTTCTGTTTGGGTATGATGTTAGTGGTACGGTAGTGAGAGTGATTATGGCGGATTCTGGTCTGGATTTGAGGTTATGTTGATATCTGAGAGTTGCTGGTTGTGTCTGTGTGTGCCGTTTGAGCCTGTGCTGGTGTACTCACAGTAGAGTTGATTTGTGTACGATTGCAAAAATTTAGTTTGTTTGGGTTTACAGTGTTTAGTCTGATTTTAGTCGAAGATACGCTATGCAAAATTCATCGTTTACACGACTTCTTTCCATGTGGGTTACGTGGTTAGCGTTATCAACGTAAAGCTAGTAAGCGTGTACGTTATGCAAAAACTCTCTAAATCCCCTTTCTTCCTTTTCTTTCAATATTACGAATATTCTTTCCATTCTAGCGTCTTTTGCACAGCTCTGACAGTGTCTTTCTAATGTTCACACTAGACGGTTCGTGCAGTTCAGAGCAAGGGATGATATGAGCAATGATCGGCGATGCAAAAGTCGAGAAATGTGTACTGACTAGGGTCCGGATTTTAATGACCTAAATGTCAGTGAAATATGCAAGCATTTATGCCCCAAAACATATATAAAAATGTGACGTAAAAAAATAAAATATGACTTTACATAAGTTAATTTTTTTAATTCTTGTTTTTTTACATAACATAAATACAAAATTCACTAGAGAACAAAATGTGAGTAGAGTACTTGCTTTTTGCAGTCTTTGAAACTAATTAGCACTTATTTTTAAAATTTTTGGATGTGTCAGGAAAAAAACACGAAGTACAGTACAATACAACTCATCCAAACAATAAAACCTTGTTTTTACTACTGCACACTACTTGTTTAAAGATTCAAACGTCCTCTCAGTCTCCAGTTTCTGTAGAGTTGCACTGGATCCCAAAGTGCATTTTGAGGTTTACCAACTTCAAAGACGGTTGTTATTGAAGATAGGTTTGTATCTGGAGAAGCTCCTCTCCACATCATATGACGTCACAGGAGCGTATTTGAAGGCAGCGAGGTCACTGCAGGGTAGCTTCGGTTTATTGTATTCAAATGCCGCGACAATCCCAGAAATGATATCAGTAATTTTGCACATTGTATAATATCCAGGATTCCGCTGGAGAACACCTTGCAATTTGTTGTTCACTTTGTCAGCACATGACCCAACTCACTCTGCACATGTTTCACAATATCCAGAGCGACACACAATTGAGTACCAGGAGCTTCCAGTTGTGTGGTGGCTTTTGAAACGTTGGTGTTGATTATGCCAAGTTTCCAGACAAGGTATCAGGAAAGACTTCTTGCACAGTTTTGATAGCACTTGATTCATTCTTATCAAGCTCACAGAAGATTTTCTTTATTTCGGTTAGTTGGTGCAGTAATATTCAGCAGCATTAAGCCAAGAACCCCACCGTGTAAGAACAGGCAGAGGGGGGACGGGCAGTGAAGGTGCTTGTTCCTTGAATTTCTGCACCCGTAGCGGAACTTTTACAAAGATTTGCTTGCCACAGGAAAATAATTTGCCCATATCAGAGTAATTTGATCGCACCTCTTCGTCAACTCTGTGTAAGGCATGCGCAAGACAAGTGGCGTACACCATACTAGAGTAGAGAATCTGCAGCCCCTTGACTGCTTTAGCCATGAATGTAGCACCGTCTGGTACTAGTAGCAAACCCACCCCCCGCCAGGGGACTTACATCTAGTAAGTACGTGTTTGGCAAACACGGGGCCCCGAGCTGAGTCTGGCATTACTTCCACTTACTTGTGCTAGACTCCTTCCTTTCTCTTTCCTGACCTTCCTTGGTCACCTCTTGTTCTTTTCGATCCCGACGCTATTAAGACTAGGGTATCTTTCATTTTCCTCATTTGTGTCCCCCCTCATTTTTTGTCCTCAATGTTTTGATGTATGTTTTGAGATATGTTTTGGTATGTTGTAATTCAGGAGGGTTTTTAGTGGGTATGGTTGAGTCATTCGGTGAGTTCCACACGCGGGGAGAGTCATGTTGGTTCTCCCTAGTGCGTAACTGCATTTTCCCTACCTGTACAAGTTTGTAGGGCTCTAATGACCTCGATGTCGACGAGCCGTAAAGTCGCAAAAAAAAAAACTAGTATCAAAACGTTGTCTCTGTTCACACCATCCGGCCACAGTAACTTCATAGAATTATCGAACAAAATGGAGATTGTCGAGTTGTTTACTCTCTCGATAGCTTCACATGTTAGGAGGAAAATTTCTCCAGGCCCGTCAATTTTTAGAACACCACCAACAACGTTTGCAACATAACGTCCATCCACATCGGTGGTTGCTTCAATGGACACCCAGACCTTTTGGTCAGCAACGCTCTTTCGTATTTTGTTGAGAACCTGCTCGTAGCACACGGATAAATAGTGTTTTCTCAATGTTAATTCATCTGGGACTGGAAGTGTTGTATACTTCTCGAAGAACTGTCTGAAGCGTGGATTCTTCAGCTTCTGCAATGGAATGTTGCAAGATGCCATCATCTCACACAAATCCTTGAAGAACGAATGCACAGTTGAAGATGGACCTGTCTGCTCAAATAACAGCCTTTGTCTGTTGTCATTTTCAGCACTTCTCTTCACACAGCTGCTGATATTCGCGGTATTACAGTGTTGTTGCACTTTAAAGCGGTAAAGCACTAATTAACTCCACGTAGTTTACAAAATAATATTTGCTGAAGAACTTCTCTCCAAAATCACGAACAAATCCCCGGAGCTTGATGCTGTTGGAGCACTTTACTTTCGGCACGTTGAACCAGACTGAGTTAGGGTTCAAATCGAATAGTGTGGCCACGTGTGAGATGTTTATGTCGGAAACCGTCTTTGTCGGCTTCGAGAGTGATTTGTCGACCCCGCGCAACAATGGGTTACGCAGCGAAAAACCGATTAATGTGCTACGCTGCTAGTCTACGTTCCAAATAAAGCTTTGTTGTGTAATTGTTATGTTTATTTGAGACAATACCACTTGATTCAATATCATGTCAGACACATTTTAATCTTTTTATTCTTGTATCCTTAAAAATATGACAAATATATGCATTTATGGCAAAAGTTGGCCGAAATATGACCTACTACTAAACAAAGTGTAAATATGACTTTATAGGCAAAGTAAAACTACATTTTTCTACACTACAATACCTGGATTCGTGCATAAATTGTTATAAAATTCACTTTAAGGTTCAGAAAAAATACATGACTGGTCATTAAAATCCGGGCCCTAGTAATGACATTGACTTGCACAGTACATGACGACAAGTGTGAACGACCCCCGACCGCATGCGATTCCAGCGATGCTAAACAGCACTTGACCTGGTCGTACTCTGCACATCCCTACCCATCACCCTGATAATTGTGTACTAACACTAAATCTACTTTGCATGTATTAAGTTATCTCATGCACTTGTTTTAGTGATGCATTTCATCTAATAAAAAGAAAGCAAATTAAATATTTAATAATGATCTCTCTTACCTAAAAAATATTAGGATATTTTGATGAATAACACTATATATCTGATTTATCTTCAACAGTTCTTTTTTACCAATAAACTTTTACCAAGGAGCATTAAAAATGATAGAGCAACACGTTATTGTGTAACTTCCTCGACACACACGAGAAAAAGAGACTCCATTTACACTGATACTAGAATCTCTGAAATAGAGTCGTTGACCCCCGGAAGTCGTAGGAAAATCAATTACGGCATCCTCATCAGGAACTAAGGCTTGAATTACCTGGAACAATGTCTTTTCTCTGAATCAGCCGCTCCAGCGCACCTTCAGTAGATGTATCATGGTCATGTGCGTATTATATTTCATACGAAGAGATTCGTTTTTATGCTTGAAGGCTAACACAAAACGAGAAAAGATACCTCAAAGAAATGCCGGTGCAGTATCTAAGAAAGTGCTCCTACAGTTCAGGACAGCTACGTTCATTTATGTGACTTAACTACGTGTGTCTTATTAGATTGAACTTACGGGCGCATCAAATTAATGTATTTTGCGGGCGCATTTGATGAGCGGAAATTTTATTGCTAGCAGTAATTACTGGCTACTATTTTTTGCTTTTGCTTTTTTCTTGGTATTTGCAAAGAAGTAAGACTGCCTTATTTTCATCATATTGGACGAAATGTGTTGACAAAAAAGGGCCTTGTAAAAGTACACCACGGAAAAATGATTCAAGAATTAGCACCCCAACGTATCTTTTTACTGAAACAATTCATTCTTCCATAATTTAATCAATATTAATTAATTTTCGCAATTCATTAAATTTATGCTTTGAATTACTCAGAGATTCCATTTTTAATGAATAAAATGAAAAAAAAAAAAAAAAAGCCACCAAAAACTGTACTACATCTTTCGTCATCACTATTGCACTTCACTACGTGCCTTCTTTTTACAAGTTCATTCTTATCGTCAAACATTGTTTTTTTGGACAGAAGACGTTTAGTTTTACTTTGACAGGTGTATCTTTACGTGTTCAAAACATGTACAATGAACTTATTACATCTTACTCCAAAAAGTTAAGTTAAGAATTTAATTTCTTTAAATATCCCACACTTAAAGAATAATTTAAATCATAGCTGAAACCAAATAATTGAAATAGAAAAGGAAAGATATTAATCGTGCGCAGAGAGTGTCATCCCACATTCTTGCAATACCGCACACCAGACGCTGAGCTCTTGCAAAGTCCTGCAGTAAAAGTTGTTTGGCTTCGCGTAACCCCAGCACGCCTCGCCCTGCCTCGACCTCTGACACGACGCGCACCGCACCCCCGCGCCTCAGATACACATCTCGCTCGGACGCAACGAGGGAAATGTTAATGAGGAAACTAATTACTTTCCGAGAGACTGCAGCGGACTCGGCGCCTCCCCCACCCGAAAGCTCCGGCAGTGGCTCGAGTGGCGACGGCGGGAGGTAAAAAACCTCCGAAGAGACTATAAGCGCAGGATCCTAAAAGTCGACTGGAGGTGTGGAGGGAGGTTGGAAGAACGTCCTCGCGGTCGTGGCTCCACCGCCGTCGACGCCTCCCGCAAACAGCCTGGTCTCCACCGCTGCGCCAGGTGTCTGATCCTGCAGCGGACGCTGTTGGTTGTTGTAGTGGTGGCTGCTGCTGCCGCTGCTGCTGCCGCCGGCGGGCACGCGATGAGCCTCAAGTCCACGAGGTATTTAAGAGATGAAAGTGAAGTTGCGCTAGTGGCCAAGGAGAAGGAGCTGCTTTTTAGACGAAGGTTATTCGAATGTTGGGTTATGAACAAAGCACTAAAGTTAAGTAAAAAAAGTATTTTTTTTAGAAAATAATATTATCGATTTCAGACTTTTTTGTTTTAAACTCAAATTTAAAACAGAGCCAAATATATCACTTATCAAAACAATCATTAGTAACCAAAAACAAACAGATGCTTCTAATAACTGTTTGGAAAAGTGAATTTCTTTTTGTAATATAAAACTTGTCACGCACTTGATGAGAAATGTGTCCACAGTTGAATCGTTGAATACTGCATTAAACCAAAAACAAACAAACAAAATAGTCTGAAAATGATGAAATTGTTTCATTGAATAAGTAATCATACGAACTATTCTCCACAATAATTATTTTTTTATTCATCACTAGTTGAATTCGCATGACTTCACTGCATCCGGTTCGGTGCATAAATAATTTCCTCCTCGAATCCCTATCGACATCTATTGAAAATATTTGTCGTATTCAATTATAAAACAATTGCGAGTCAAACCAAGAGCTACAAAACAAGAGCTAGGGCATAGAAACATCTGTCACAAAAATATTCATTATGAAATCCAAATGAAGCAAGACGCTTCGCAATATGTTCGCGGACAATCTACACAATGCTTACTTAATGCCATTTGCGTAATTAAGCTAATATTACATTTGCTTAAAAACCCTTTCCACCAACCATATATACTTCTATGTATTACATAGTACTATGTTGTATTGTATTTGTAAATGGGAAATGTAGTGTGCTATTGAAGCTTATCTACATGGAACGATAGGGGTTAGGAGTTGGGTGGTAGGTCATTGTTATAGAAGGTGGGTCGGTTAACTGGGTTTACCAACAACTTGGCCCACGTGGGGTTAGTTATTGATACTAGGAGAAGCTGGATAGAGGATAGCTACAAATCGAACCTGGGATAACTTGAAGAGAAGCGACAACACTACCACCTGCGCCACAGGTGGGGCTTCATATAATACTACGATTTCGGTTACATTTAAAATTCTTTGTTTTACGCACAATCACTCGAGTACGAACTGGACTGTTCGTTCCTAAGTAAGAGATAGTACAGATATTTGATCGCGACCGAGTGGAGAAATTACTTAATTTCTCTGAAAATTTATAATTAAGAATATACCTTCTGAATTGATATGACATAAAACGTGACTCCAAGTGACGTAGATAATCCAAACGGATAAAACAAAAGGAGAACATATTGAATAAATTGCATACACTTTCTTAACGAACACAATTTAAAGAGAGGTAAAGTCGATTCGCGATGAAGAATTATAGGATTGAAACGAAATGTACGTTTCTCGGCATCTAAATAGAGGATATGCGTTGACATGGAAGGCAAACTCAGTTTTAGGAAAAATAAGTTACATATTCCAGCAATAAATAATTTACAGAAATAGTAGCAGTGGTTCCAGCAATAAAACAAAGTTAAAGGTATAAAAACGATACAAATAGAAAAAGGAAACAACAATTATGAAAGATTTTTTTTTCTGGGCACAGAAAGTCTAAAGGTCACAGTAGATTAAACGTAGAGAACAACGAAGTTAACCAGAAAAAGACCAAGGCGACGTAACGTCATCATTAGTAGTCCAACTCAGCTCTTTGAATAATGAAATGTGTTGGGAACGCAATAAGAGACCGAGACAATGTCCGTAATTCTGCCGCCCGAGTGACACAGAATGACAGAATATGGAGAGAAATGCCAGTGACAATGTCCGCAGCGAAGCGGGAATAAACAAACGTCAACCGTGGCAACAATGTCCACGCATGGCCACTACGACGGCAGCAGTGTAGACCCCCGTGTTGTTTGAACTCCGTTTAACATGCATTCTCCGCTCCTCACCCCTCTCGTCAACAACCTCCAGGTAGAGTCCTTTAAAAAAGAGAATCGTCACAGGTGATAATACAATGTGGAATTTCTCACATTTACGGAAAACACTACGCACGAACTATACTATTTCTCATAGTGGATTGAACCAGCTCTAGTTGGTCACATGATTCTCGTGCCTCCCACCCTTTCTCTCTACTCCACCAATAAGAGTACTGAGTGATAGTTGATGCAACAGAGGTTACGAGAATTTGCGCGTATTAAATCCAACTGGCATGAGAAGTTATGTGCTCTTAAGTCCCTCAGGCGATAGCGTTCTTGCTCATCACCAAGTTATCCCGGGTTTAATTCCCAGTGGGGCCAGAAACAATTTGTAGCTTTTCACATTAATGTGATTATATTATTATATATGAACTAGGACATTATCAATAAATATTACCAACTACTCCCACCAACCCTTCCACGTGGACCAAGTTGTTGGTAAATCCAGCTAATCTGCCCACCTACTAACAATGACCTACTACCCAACCTCTACCTCCTATCGCTCCATGTGGATAAGTTGCAATAGCATGCTGCATTTCCCATTTACAAATACTACAATAAGAGAATGTGCTATTAACTTGTGAATATGGTTGGCTTTTCTCTCTGTATTAAGGACTATGTCCACGGAGCCCCCCGTGCTGTGAACCGCGGTCCAGTGGCGCAAGGTCGACCTCCCCAAGCCCTTGTCCCCTGCGCCAGGAATAGCTGCTCGCCGATTTGGAGGATTCCTCGACGGCAGCTACTGGCCGCTGGCAACGCACCGTCCCGAAGATCTGCCTTCGTTTCCCTGCGAAACGTAACGCATGCTTCGGAGAATGCAGAAGCGTCATCCGTGTGTTCATATGGTGCAGACGCATGAGATATGGGGTGCCCAAGGGTTTCACAGCTCGTCAGTCCAAATAAGTTTCTTATAAGAGAAAAAAAAGATGTACATCAGTCTCATTACAGTTGAATTATTTCTATTGTCATACATTCCAAATTGTATTTTTTTTTGCATAGAGGAAAGAAATCTGTACAAATTAGTGACCATATTTATTTTTTTAATACAAAGTAATAATATATATTTCTATACGTCTCGCCTACTTTCTCACGGTATCATGTTATTGGAAAGAAAGTATGTAAAAATACATGATTTTTTTCTCACGCAACGGGCAAGACAATCCTGAAGATGTACGTCCGTTAATAATTCATTGTCATAAAGAGGACCCGGTATCCACAAAGGAAGTAATTTGATTTCTTTACACCTGGGAATCAAAATGGGGACTATTCTTTAATCGAAAATCCCCCAGACATTGTGAAATAGATGTCGACAAGGAAATAGAGATGAAGTGCCGCTACATTGTTAGTAGGTGGGCCGGTAAGCTGGGTTTACAAACAACTTGGCCCAAGTGAAAGGGTTAATAGACGTGGTTAGCAACAGAGTTATTGATGCAAGGAGGAGCTGGATAGAGGAAGGAAGATTTGCTTTCCAGTCGTCACAGCTGTATGAACTGGGACATTGATGTGAAAAGCTACAAATTTTCTGGTCCCATCGGGAATCGAACCCGGGATGACTCGGTGATGAGCGACAACACTACCACCTGCACCTCTGGGGCTGTCTCTACATCGTCGTCATAGATTCACGTAGAAAATAATACAAAATTTCACGTACTCTAAAATCATTTATGGCGAAGGAGCTTATCAAAAACAAACGTCTCACTCAAGTCCTTTAAAGTTTTTACGATAACGGTGGTGCAGATGGAGCGATTGCACTCTAACCGTACCGCTGAGGGGAACGACGCGTTTTTTATACCCGCCCTCTTCCCTCTCTACCCCTATTTCGCAATGTACTTCGCGAGGACATAAGCTGATGATTCCCTCGCTTACTACAATTATATATGGATTAGGTACCTTTAATTTCCCGGTAGTCCCATATCTCTGCTACCCAAGTCTAGGAAACTCGCTTTGCAACATTCGGAGAATAAAATTGATTCAATGAATAAAAATACTTTATTATTGGAAATAAAATATCAACATGTGTTGTATGTCTGCTCGCCATTTCTGGTTTATGTGGTCATTTTAATGCGAATTTTAATAAATGGGGAAGTGTAGATTGGAGAAAAGGTAAAATTAAATAAATACACTAAAATCAGAAAGCTTAGTAGGGAATAATAACATTTTTGATAATCTTGATAGATTTTCCTGAGAATTATTAATGTTTCTTTTGAATTCAAACGTTTAATACAAATTTACCCATTTTGAAGAAAATCTCTCAGCAAAAATTGGCATTGAATGAAATATTGCTTGATGTAAAAAAATCACGACATTAAATATTATAAAACCTGAAGTATTAACGGGAATATGACAGAAGAGATGATGAATATGACAATCCATTGCAAGTGGACTCCTTAGGTCCAGTAAGAACGACTCGTTTCCAGCAGAAATTCGAGTTGACTTATATTACCTCCTTGAGGATGCTGCGGTGAGCGGTGTAGTTATTTACGATAATTGCTTTGAAGGAGTTAATGTTCGTCCATCAAATCACAAACAATGAAATACAGAACAAATGCACGTCGAGTTGGTGTTAAATACACACGGAATAGAGACACGCAAGATATTTACTTTCGTCAACATTCCAGTCATTCTGTATCTTAGAGAAGTCAGTACAACACAAAGTGGTATGTGGTTAGGGAAACAAAATGATATTCAACTATTATTTTTGTTCCTAAACGCTCTTTGACAAATAAAGGTGGAAAAGCGAACCAACATTAGAATGAAGAAACATTATTTCTTGTTTTATAAAAGAATAATGACTTCTACAATATATTATTTTATTGTTTTCCAAAGCTTTTTCATTACATTAGACTGTCCAAGATTACGAGAGAACATAAAAAATTATATAACTATATTTTTAACATTTTTTTTTCTTTCTCAAATTGAATTTAAAATTTATTTTCAAAGCTTCGAGATGAGGAGACAAGGAATAATGTATTTACGAAGCAGAGCAAAATGAAATCATCTTTTGTTAATCAAATCTGAGGAGATTCGACATATATATTCCGAACAAAAAGAAATATTGAATGAAACATATAGAGGAAGTAATGTTACTCAAAGATCAGACACAGCTAATTTATTTTCAGTTCTCCGATGACGTCATACCTGTTGTAATTATAGATTGAATGTCCTCAAGGACGGTATTCTAGAATTCTGAAATGTTAAATGATCTCGCATGCTAAAATTATTATTAGATCACCAATTGGGAAATATTAAATATTGAACTAAGAGAAAAGAAGAAAAAAAGAATGAAAATGTTATTTTCATTGCTACATTCTTTCTTGTTTCTCAAGTTCATGTAGTGCAAATGAGACATAACCAGGGGCAGCATGAGACATTAAATATAAAAAAAATATCGACATTGAGAAAGACCGAAGAATAAAGCAACAATTCATATGGAAATGGAAAAAATAAGAAAATGAAATAAAGAATTTCTGAATTTTAATAAATTACAAAAAAATAAGAAAACCGTCTACTTTTACTTAAATTTTCCTTCAATAGACGGGTTCATGACTCCATAAAAAATAATTGAATAATGGTACATTTTAATAATATATAAATAAAAAATTCTAATACACTAAAAAACTCAATTTAAAGTTGCTTGACACAGTTGAAGTCTCATCTGTTACAGATATCTCAATGACATCTGAAGAAAAGAAAAAAAAAAAAAAATTGTGTCAAAAATGCATCTCGAAAGCATCAAATACTTATAACACAATGACTTCACTCAGAAAAAACAACACTAATAATAACAAGAATAATAAAATAACAATAAAATCTGTATTTGTATCTGCCATGACTCTGATATACAAGATGAATCAAAAGATATATGTTCAAATTTCAATTTTTCTATCGGTATGTCTTGTTTGAGGTATGAATGTGTTTACTAGGTGTGAGCTGGTAATGTATCTTCCCTAGTCACTTCTTTCCTGTTGTTAATGTAGAATAATTAATTTGTTGATTCTCAATTATCATCGTCATTAGAATTCCAGTTCGTGGCGTAGCAAGGCCCTCCATTCATACTCTTAGATCTATCACAAGTCATGTGTTGGAACTTCAGACACATCCAACTTAACGTAAGCACATGTATGCTCCCCCGGTCATCGTAATATTTAACGGTAAAACACAAGAAAAAAAATATTCAATTAAAACGACGTGAGGGACCACATACAAACTACATCATTCGTACTTTTCTTGGTCAGTAGAGCAAAATTGTGCAAATAAATAAATTATATTTCGATGAACCGAAGATCCGGATTGACGAGGATCTACTGTAATTTCAAGAGTTGATTCCTCCAATGCCGAAGCCGTGCACTTCCAGACAGCGACGTGTCTGCAGACAACAAAGCGATGTCCGTTTGAGACTTGAGCTTTTTTACGAGGTACTTAAGACCTCATATCGCGCAGGGTCCGAATCTCACCCACAGACCATATTTCACCGACACAATGATTTGCTTCGAACCGCGAGACTTCTCCAAAGACATTGGAGGACGGGCGATGGGGATGTAGACAGCTTCTACGAGATAAAGGAAGGATTCGACAGCTCGAGTATTTAATCCTTTCGTTGACGACTGTGACGAATATGGTATGAGTCAATTAAATGTTCATTGGTGTGGAATCACTGGTTACACAATCATTCTATTATATAAAAGAGAAATATGAATTTTTATGATGTACAATTTTGTATTTTCGAAAGGGGTATCCGTACAACCTTCAGAACCAGGAAGCAAATGAACAAGACACATGGTAGGAAGAAACATTGGGAACACTGAAGAATTCTTATTCTTACACAGTGGCGGATCTATAGGGGCTAAACCATAATTTTTAAACAATCCCCCCTCTTGATTACGGTCTAGATTCGGTACTGTATTTTACGTACTGGTTGTGGTCTCGCGAAATTAGCCGGAATAAAATTTTTCTTCTCAACAGATTCGAACATTTTTGGGTTTAAATGAAAGGTCTGACTTCGCTCAATTTTTCTCAGGCAATTTTATACCTTACTCACTCTTAGTTTTTTAATAGTGAATCAATGAAAATATTATCTAAATTATGAGCAACTACGCGTACGTCCTGTTAATATCATCACGGAATAATGAAGCTATGTTTTATCGATGTGTATCAAACTCTCCGACTTTGCTCACCCGCTTGAGTGTAATAGGTTTTAATACGCATTGGCACTTGATATATATTCGGCAGAGAATTTGAATTCTGCCATGGCACCAACCCATGTACAAGTTCCACACATGTAAATACTCCGTTAGTACAAAAGGTGCTATTCTCGAGAGCTAAATACTTGATGACATCATAATCATAAGAGTCGAAAGTATCTTTGTATGTTTTCGTCGCGGTATTTAATTTTTGAAATTAATGAACAAGAAAATTCATGAAAGTAGAGAAATATGGAAACCAATGAATGAATTTAGAATATTATATAAGAATCCTGGCCAATGCCGCGCTAAATGAGCTAGTAGATTATAAAAAAATACCATTACATTAGCATTATTTAGATCCTCGGTGAACATATCTCCAACATTCTTTATTCTGGTTTTCACATGGCACTAATGAGCACGCAGCAGTTATTTATTGCAGGACTTTTCTTAATGTGGTACTAGCGTATGTACAATTAAATCAGTAAGACATGTCCATAAACCGAGTAACATGTTAATTATGTTATGTTGAATGAAAATGGGAGACCGGACAGAGATTCGAACTCGGGACTTTGAGCTTAGCGCGCTCATGCGCTTACCGACAGCGCCATCCCGTTCGCGTCCCAGTGTAGTCTACCATCTTCATTCTACTTGCGAGTTCGAATCTCGGTCCCGTCTCCTATTTTCATTCAACATAACATAATTAACATGTTACCTGGCGGTGAGGTTCACCGCAATCTAAGAGATTTCTACGAGTAACATGTACTTTTTGTAATTTCAACTTAAAAAACAAACCAACTAAATTAAATAATAGCAATTATAATAACATGGTATGCACAATACATTGCGTCTTATGAAGAAAACACTTTCTTTTTTTTTAAATAACCAACTTTTAAATCATGAAAGTGATGGTTTACTTTCATTTGTAGGAAATTTTCCGCAGTATTTTTAACAAAACTTATCACGTCACCTCACTTAACAATTTTTTTTTTTTGCTTTTTTCGAGGTGTGATGCATAAATCACGAAAGCGTTGCATTCAGCCGCCGTTTTTTTGTATTCCCATGCGCATTTCAAACGAGTCAAGCGAGCTCCTAAATATTGTTTATTCTATACTATAAACTGATAGATAGAAATTAAATCATGTTTTTCTTCATTATAAATCATAATGTTGTGTAATAAAATAATTACCATAAAAATAAATAAAACAATTATACATATCAGTGATTTGACTAGCTCGGAGCGGTACTCCCACCTTAACGTGTAGAACAACACAACTTGTGCAGAAAGAGACCCTGAATTGTACAGTAAGGAAAACATCCTTGTTTACAAGTTAAATGGAAAAATGCTACTCGATATGAAACATAACTAATTATACAAATATATTAATTACAGTGAAACTATATTTGTACTTTTATCCGTTTATATGTTTGATTAAATTTTGAGTCCACACAAACAAGTCTTATCAAGACGGAAAAAATCTCTTAATATATGTATACAAATGAATTATCCATTCCTTACTAAATAAAGAATCCATTCAGTAGTTTTTAAGTGATGCGCGAATTATTTGGAACTAATCATGGCTAAAGTTATTTGAAACTAATTAATGAAAGTGTTGACTGACGTTGCTTCTAGAAGTACGGTAAACATTTTAGTTCCGGTATTACTCAGATTAATGCACTTATAAACATTACGTTTGTTATTGCAAGAAGAAAATAAACAGTTCAGTAATAACGTTCAACTTCCAATGAAATATTGATAAAGAGTATTTCTATTTATTGAACAAAAAATACAAGATATCCTGCTTTATACGTTTCATTTGCGAAAACAATTTGTCACAGACGAGAATAATCGAAGCAAGATAAAGCAAATAATAATAATAATAATAATAATAATAATCAATAAGTCTATAAGCTTGTAAAACACTCTTTCCGCAACAGGAAACATAATATAGATATAATGATCTGTTCAGATTCGGACGTACCTCGGTGGATTCTCAGGTTATCGAGACAGAAAATCCCTCACAAACCGGATACCTGAATATGGTGAAATTTAATAGTCATCTTAGGGTAATAATTAGTTTCATTGTGAAAACTTAACGGACAGTTATATTACTGTCTCTACAGATCTCTCCAATAAGTGGAAGACAGTGAAAACAACGTATAACACTGCAGTTGTGAAAAAGAGAGGCCATTTTTCGAAAAAATCTGAACTCATCACTCGATCAAAATACAGTGAGACACAAGTGAAAATTCCTGAAGTAAGGGTAAGAATTTGAATAATTAACATTGAGGGCAATGAAACACCACAATTAAGTATTTATTACCACAATTCAGTCATTGAAAACTAAGAAGGAAAAATGAATACGGAGAGGTATTCAATATGAATTTTAAGAATTGATGAGATGTAAATATGTAATTGGATATAATTCGTTTCTTATTTTTTAAAATGACAAATAGGTCTACTAAAAATTCAAATAACGACAGGTGTTCATTATATTGAAGATATATGGATGCAGACGAATGAAGACAAGGACGTATCTACCAAAGAATGCACCCTTCTTCATGAAATACTGACTCGATGTCTACGAAATACTCTTATAAGTGTTCTTACATTCAACAAAGTTCGCATATTTTGATATTTATTTCATCAAAATAGTGAAGTACGCAAAAATCTATAGAGTTATTTGCCCTACATAGTTTTTAGCACTGCCAAGTTCTATATTGCACGTTCATTATATAACCACAGACTGTTAACAATTTTATAATTACCAGGCAGAGATATAATTCAAAATAAAATTACTCATGAAAGTACAACGAAATATTTTTAAATGTGATTTTGAGAATATAACATTATACGCGCATACACAGATCCGCCCTATCGATTCTATGGGTTGACCACAAAATCGGTTCGTTTCAGGGCAATAGACACCTATTGCTAGAACGAACCTATCTTGGTATGCTAATTGCCTTATCTCTCATTATTTGCCCTTAATATGCCTATTCGGCTGAAGCAAACCGCAAAAAAAATCAAAGTATATATAAACAGTGGCATAAATACGAGAAAGAGTACCAAACATACAGAGAATTTTAACACAATTTTAAATGTCTAACAAATTTATACAGTTAGAGCAAACTTATAGCTAAACTGTTTCCTCCATATTCTGACTTCCTTCCCTCCACACAAAAAAATATTAATAGCAATGTTGATGCCAATTCATCAGTAGTTTCAAATGCGTAATAGACACTGAGCAAACCATATATACCATGTGGTTTCGATTCTCTGCCCAAAGATCCACCATCAACTAACATTTACATTCACCAAATTAGTTAAGAATTCTGTAAATAGAAATGGTCAAATAATACGAAGATGACTGGTCACCTATGTTGAGAAGGATTTCATCTATGGACTAAACCATCGGAAAGTATGCACTAAAGAAATTAGAATTGTGCACAATAACAGACGAGATACGTGTGTATCTGTTTACAAGGTGCAGGTGTAATATGGGTTAGTTGAATAATATCATTGAGCTGGTTCATATACTATAAGTCCTATTTCAATAATAAAAATGTAAATTTGGACTCATAACAGGTTTTTTAACTAAAACTTAAACAAACAAAAATATGCAAACAAAAATCTTCACAAATATCCATTTATATGTACCATTAAGGTATTATGTGCGCGTTGACTGAAGTCAAGTTCTCAATTATTCACAAAACTTGGAAACAATCACCGAAGTAGTTCTTATTAATTAATAATTCATTCTACTGATTTTTTATAATGGATGAGAACAATTATTTTGTGATTTTAAAACTTGATAATAAATTTAGTTCGTCGTTTGACTCTTTCACAAGGGGTTGCATTATCGTCAATCATGCGATGCGGCTACCATTTCCGTTAGGACAATATTGTCCACAGATTTTGGTGAATTATTCTTGAAAATGCCCCGTAAGTTATGAAAATCTTAACATCATTGCGTTCCTATTTCCATTTGCTATGTTTTAATAGGTTTTTTTGCTATGTTAAGCCGGTACTTTTGCCAGAATATTTAAAAAAAACATGAGCCCGCGAAAGTTTCTCCATATAAGTCACTAGTAATTTAAAGTCAAATAATTAAAAATTTTGCGCCGTAAGGGCACGAAAATTAATCGCCACTGGATAGAGAATGGTTCAAACTATCATTTAAAACATTTGTCCTTTTGGTGGGGGTACTTAAACCTTGAGCACATTTAAATCGAAATGGCCCGGCATGATTAAAATTGTTATCAATCACTTCCTCAAAGCCATAAAGTCAGGAAAAAAACATGCAATATCTGAACCCTGACCATCATCAGTGTCTCGGCCATGTGCGGCAGTAAAGCCGTCCATATTTTGGTCGCACCTGCAGAAGAAGCAGACAGACGCCTGAAGGCGTGGGAAAGCACGAGGCACTGCTAACAAACCGCAAAACAAACGAGCGACGGCGGCGGCGGTATCCACGGACCGTCCGTCCCTCCACGGTCACCACTCACTGATTCACCAGGTGGTTCACCCACTGCCACACAGCCGCTGCGTCGCCGCCGCGGTCGTCTCCCACACTTCGCAACAAAACACCCAAATTGGTGAAGTACGAGTCTAGCACAGAAGAATGACGCGAATCACTCGATTGAAGGATGAGCCATATCACTAACTCATACTTACATGAATAACTCTTGATTAATTATCAGGATGAAATTCCAGCACAAGAGTGTCAAATCATCTCGACTTAAGGTAGTACTAGCCTAGGTAGAATAAATCACCAAAATCGGTATAACAGAGTAACATGTACTTATTGTGATTTTAACTTGAAAAACATACCTCACCGGCCATTTAAATGAAATTGATGGTGTAAGATATTGTGTCTTATGGAGAAAACGCTTATTAACAAAATAAGACCAACTTTTAAATCACGAAAGTGATGGAAGTTTACTTCGATGTGTAGTAAATTTTCCATAGTATTTTTCACATCACTTTTATCGATAAGTGAACGGATATCTGAGAAAGATATTTCACTTTTTCTGAGCTGAGTTGAATACATTACGAAACCGTTTCGCTCGGCCGCCATGTTTTTACAAACCCTTTTGCATTTCAAACGAGTCAAGCGAATTCCTGAGTATAGCTTATGCTGTATTATTAACTGATAGATACAAATTAAAGCATGTTTTTTCGTCATTATTATTAATATTGTTGTGTTTTACAGCAGTTAGAATAAATATAAAGAAAACAATTATACATTTCGGTGATTTGACTAACTTGGAGTGCTGATCCCACCTTAATATGGAGAATATGTTGGCAATTTATTTGTTGAAACAGATATGCGCATGTAACGATATCGTTGTTTAAATTCAATTTAATGTCGAAGCTCGGTTTTTCATTTTCATATTGTCAATCGATAACGCCAATTCGTTGACTCACTCGAATATTTTTCCGTCAAATTCGCTAGTTACAGCGGGTCATTGAACGATTTAATACACGCCAAGAAGAAGAAAACACTCAAATACCTCATTTACAAGAGATACGAAACACGGAAAAAATAATTATAAGAGTATTTCTGTGATTTATTAGATTAGTAAGAATAAGATGCAGAATAATTATGTAAATCATTGTACGGTTGGTTATATATAAGTAACAAGTAAAGTAACAAATTGTATATAAGTAATGACGAAAGAACCTACACTAAAAATTTTTAATTTTTTTTTTCATTATACCAACCTTTTACTCATTAGACTACAAGTATAAATATATATGGACAACAATATTTTAAAGCAAAAATAATAATTTATTAGCATTCCAACACGTACGTTATTTTTTATACAAATTGTATCAACGAAATGAAAACAAAAACCAAATAATTAAAATCTCACACTGTAGTGCCAAGGTGAACGTGAAGTTTGGTCAATACCATTCTAATACTTTCAATAGATTTTGAATATCGTTCAATAGGTGTTTCAACATTTCAAAAATTGACCGTTTCAGTACTCTCCCTCGAATTATCTATATAAAGACGGATTGACAAATTTGTAGAACTAAGGTCACTGACCAGCTTAGCAGTAAGATACATCTCGTGGGGAATAACATTTTTGTTTGCATCTTTTCACGTTCAAAATTCTATAGAATACGTTTATACAAATTGTTGGTTTTAGGTAAACATTTCATCAATATCAGTTAACATTTGCAAACTTGCGTTACCAAGCAATGATTGTTGCCACCGTATCAAGGCGAAAAAGACGTATAATCATATTTCTCTTCATATACTCTATAAATTGAAATAAAAAAAGTAGCTACTCATGAGCAATAAGTTCGTGGAAATGAATATTTTTCGATTGGTTTATAAACAAGGTTAGTTTAAAAGCACGCATGCAACTCCTTACTTTACAAAACCCTCGGGGATTTGATGTGTACTCAACATTGGCACGTTTGTGTACATAAATTTTGTAGCCCCATCCTGGCCCGGGTTTTTCTCCGGTTTTCCTTCGGGTAGAGGCGGATTTATCATACAGGTTCTCTAGGCTTTGTCTAGGGGCGGGTCTATTGTAACAATAAATCGTGAATTTAGTGTTATTTCAATTTTTAAGCACTATACTCAGAATAATCTATAGTTCGATAATAACTTACATGTAATTTTTTGCTTAAAATTACAAACATATTGACATTCTATTAGTATTATAACTCGCAGCTAACTTTTTATCTTATCTAGGAATTTTTGCTGAATTTTTTGAATCCGCCTCTGCCTTAGGGCCCTTGATCGGAATTGATGGGATGGTCCCTTGCTTGCTTCCGGAGAGTAAATTAGTTTTTTTTTCCTCCAAGTGGTCATACGCAGTTTGTACTGTTTTTTGACAATAAATTTATTTATTTATTTATCTACCGTGGTACTATTTTTTTCTTTTTTTTTTCGAGATCAGTCCCACGGTATTAGCAATAATGAGAATTAACGCATCGCGAAACACATATATTAACGTATAGTGAACTAATGAATATTACTTCAGAACATCTGTAAATACGAAAGGTAAACATCCACGAGGGTAAAGTGGGTTTCTTTTCGATTAGGAAAGTTTAGGTTAAGGGTAGTGGGAATTCCAAATCTCCGCAAATTAGAACGGACCTGTTTGAAAATACACAAAACGGTTCTATTTTCGTTCTTAATACATTTTTCCTCATATAAAACAAGACATACCATGTGATGTAACTTCATACCATAAAGTGAATTGCGATGAAAACAAACGGACTCAAACTAGCGCTTTCCAAGAATATAAATGCATTCCAAGTCCTTCCAAAAACTCGAAATTCATACACTACTAATCTGTGAACGCGTTTTCCCAGTAAATTTTAAGAGAATCACGTTATATGCACACTCGTACTCGGAAGGTATCCATACTTCTTCCGAAAAATATTTATGTTAAAGTAAAAAGTTACTATTGTTTCAACGAACAAAAATTCCCGGAAATCCTCCGAGCTACCCATGGCTACATGCGTGTTTACATGTGCAATTAGTAGTACTTCCATGACAAAAAAATAAAAACGATACGAAGAAAAATACGTCACAAGATTAATAGTATTCTGGTCATCAATGGACAAAAATGTGTAAACCCCAATAAATATATACAAGGAATCCTTAATTGCAAGTTTGTAATTAACACACACAAAAATTAAATTACAATAACAGAACTATATTGATGAAGAGTAGAAACTAAAAATTCGATGTATATTTTTTTTCAGTCAACTACATTAAAAGCGTGTATAATTAACCAGAAAATTACATCTTCGTTGGAATGTCTCATAGTTCTTATTTCAAATTCCTAACATACCGGACGGAACAGGTCTGTGTTATAGTAAGCAGCATTATAACTATTACCATCCATCACGCATAGATCAAATTATCACTCGATAAACAAGAACTTTCGATGACCGGGGCACTGTATATTTTTGGAAACCGGACCGGCATCTCCCACACCAGGAATATTCAAATGTCAAAGCATACGCGACATGACGACTGTCCCGGCGTGTTTGTTGACAGGAGCAGCCGACACAAAGCGTGGGCGAGAGTGGGACCTACCTGCTGCCAGAGGCTGCACTTGCTGTTCCACCACCTCTGGACGTCCTTCCGATCGCTCGCGCGCGCCCGCTGCTACTCGTCTCCCAAGGAGCAAAGCACCAGCAATGCACGGACGCCCGCACCACTACACCGACTGACTGTCTGTCCGTCCGT
>NNCF01126238.1:92795-158920 GCA_002313205.1 Laupala kohalensis | reverse complement strand
ACAGATATATATATATATTAAAGATTATATTGGCTTACGAAATTAGCCTGTTTAGTCATGTGTGAATCACGAATTTTAGTTTGAGGTACAGATAAACAGTATCGAAAAAAACGGAGGCATCCGAGTAAGAACCGCCCCATAGCGGTAAGACTTTTCTACATGATAAGCAATAAACACTTGCTTGTACCACGAATCGTATTAACCTATTCTAAAAAATTTAACTAATTTCTCTAGCCTAATCTAATGTCTCGCTCTAACATCAGAATATTAATTATGTTACGTTGAATGAAAATGGGAGACGGAACCGGGGTTCGAACCTGGGACCATGAGCTCAGGGCGCTCATGCGCTTACCGACTGCGCCATCCCGTTCGCTTCCTGGGCTCGTATACCATCCTCATTCAACTTCCTCAAGTTGAGCGCTGAGCTCAAGGTCCCGGGTTCGAACCGTCTCCGGTTCCGTCTCCCATTTTCATTCAGCGTAACATAATTAATCTGTTACCTGGCGGTGAGGTTCACCGCAATCTAAGAGATTTCTATCAGAATATTAGCTTTAAAGTTAATCTTTCACATACGGTGTTCCCTTCAAATTCTGATCTCGTACACCCCTCCTAACCGAAGAAGGTGTCTAGGGGCATGTTTATTGTAACAATAAATCGTGAATTTAGCGTTATTTCAATTCTTATGATTTTTAAACATTATACTCAGAATAATTGATAGTTCGATAATGTTTTGTACATGTAAATTTTTGCGTTAAATTACAGACATATTGACATTCTATTAGTATTACAACTTGTAGCTAACTTTTTATGTTATCTAGGAATTTTTGCTGAAATTTTTGAATCCGTCTCTGCCGTAGGGCCTTTGATCAGAATTGATGGGATGGTCCCTTGCTTGCTTCCGGAGAATAAATTAGTTTGTTGTCCTCCACGTGGTCATACGCAGTTTGTACTGTTTTTTGACAATCAATTTATTAATATTGTTGTTATTATTATTATTATTATTATTATTATTATTATTATTATCACAGTTAAGTTCAATCCCCCATATTCCAATCACCACAATATTTTCTCGAGGCTGATATTTCACGAGAAGATTATCGCAGCCTCCTCATGGACCAATCGAGATGACTTAAACGCTCAATTATCAGGAATGATGCCAAAAAGAATTAGAATAATTGATTAGTTCTATTCAAACATTTTATACACGCATCAATCAAATAGTTCACTTAAAGTACTAATAATCATTCATATACACCTGGTTTAGTTTTTTCCCACGCGTTTTTATGATTCTTATTTTCTTTGTCACATTTCTGTTCAGATAAAAGAGAGCGTAAATGATGATTTTGTCAAAAACTAGATCTTTGAAATATTAGACTCGTTTTTTAATAAATTATTCAACCCTGTGAATACAAAAACTATAATGAATCTTTCATGGCGTACATAATTAGCTATAATAGATGTGACATGTCGTGTGAGAGTAGATAAAATAACTTTCCTACACTCGTAACTTTGTCGAAAATTATGCAANCAAATAAATATTAATAGTAGTCACAAAAGCGACTATTTGCTATAAAGAAATACAATTTGATAACACAACGAAGACACATGGTAATAATAGTTCCACACGCTCGGTGCAGAAGGAACAGAATAGCGTCACAAGAGCAAGTGAATTAAATTGATGGCCGATATTGGCGATAGATTTAAGTTTTCAGAAATTCGAAAGTCCTGCCAACATAACGCGAGGTACAAATATTATTTCTCATATTGGATCATGGCGATGTAAAAGCGTTGGCAACACTGTGCACAAGCGCTGTACCAATTATCTTGACAATAAATAAATATATGAATAAAGTAATTTATTGTCAAGACCTCGTTGATGCGTTGACCACGTTGACAACCTCAGACCACGTTGACGACAACAAAGTAATTTACTACGACTAATGTACAATAAAATATTCCGTTCATGATTTTTTTTTCTTAAGTTAAATTTCTCGAAGCAAAGAAACATGTCTTCGAGTATAGCTAACGAGAAGAGATGATCTGGATCGTACGTAAATTAGCCGAAGCGTCCTCAAACTTTTTTAAAGAAAGGGTTTAATTCCTTTACGAGTTAAAGTCTTGACTAAAAAAAGTCGAAAAGCATTTTCTTCACGTTATTGGATTGATTATTTTGAAATAAATACTACTGCATTTAAGAGAAATTTGAATTAATGTACAAGGTGAACGTAAAATATGTAGCAGACGGAAACCAATGAATATAAATATGATCGGAGGGAAGGATTATTATGTACTTAGGCGACGAAATATTCACTAGATTATTTAATTAGAATATGAAAATTGCAATAAATTAGCATATGAACCGTGTAAGTGTTCTTACAGTGGACATCATTTGGTTCAAAACATTAGAACAGGAAAAAAATAATTACAATTTTAACTAATTTCTTGCTCCACATAGAATTGCGTAAAAATTAAAAAATTGAGAAAAGTACACCTTCATGTTTTCTATGATTAGGCCTATTGATTAATCTAACTTTCCTCTACAGTCGTGAAAATATTTTTCATTCTAATTATTTGGACACGCACATCATTCTTTTTTCACAGATCAACGATTTAACTCGCGAACACTTACTCTCTCTTAATTTGTCACAACACAAGTTACGACGAATGAAATGAAGAAATAAGTTCAGTTTGTGGTATATATTTTTTAAATTTATTTTTGGCTGCAATTACATAGATCTTGCCTACAACATTAGTTATTACGAGACTCACTGTTTTTTGTTATATTTCTATTTTTGTCTCCTTCATTGTTGCTTTGTCGTCGCATCTGTCAGTCTGTCTCTGGCACGAGGACTATCATCTACCTCTAGCTTCTTCAGTCTCGTTTCTTAATTAAATCTCTTATCTGTCCTACTTGTGTACCACAGTCACTATAGTACGAAAATCTTTCTGCTCATGCTATATATTTATTCTTATTCTTTGTGAAATATCCTTTCTTCTGTTAGGTGTTTTATATACCTACCTCTTTCATGTCCGTAATGATCACAATCCCAAAGAATGTGGTCACTTTTTTCTACATCCCCACCACACATACGAATGAATGCATGAATTTTTTTTATTAATATATTTTTCTAGTATAAATGTAAAAATTACAAGTTCGGTTAGTGTCTGATGGACTTAACAGTTTTCTCTATTATTTTATAAATAGCTCTGTCGTAAACAATGACTTGCTTAAGTAACTATCATAATTGAGCAATACACTGATAATTATAAAATAAAAATGTAAATCACGGAATTATTCACATAAGCAAGAGCAAAAATTGAACTAACAATAAAAGAAAAGAAATGAACTCAAAAATAAAATGCAAAAAATAGCAAGAAAAAAGAACTCAAAAACAAAATAAGTTCAGGACATTTAATTCTACTTCTAATCCTAGATTTAATATATAAGTTACACAACATGAAAAAATACTGAGCACATAGATATGAGAATATTTGTTATTCCATTCAATAATTAAACACATGCACATTTTCCTGATACTGTAAATAATCCTTGATTGATTTTAAACACTTTCTTTTTACATTAATTGTTTTAATAAATGTAAATTAAACTAATTAAAATTAAACATGTCGACAAGTGGTATCTTAGTATATCTGAAAGAGGAGCGTCGGTGTTAGAGTCCTCGCTCGGCACTAAGTCATCCCGGATTAAATTCCCGATGGTGCCAGAAAATTTGTAGCTTTTCACACGAATGTTCCAGTTCATATAGCTGTGATTACTGAAAAGCAAACCCTTCTTCACCTGTATCCACCTCCTCCTAGTATCAATAACTCGATCTATTACTAACCACTTCTACTAACACCTCCACTTGGGCCAAGTTGTTGGTAAATCCAACTTATCGGCCCACCTACTAACAATGACCTACCACCCAACTCCTATCGCTCCATGTAGATAAGCTTCAATAGCACGTTATAGTTCCCATTTATAAATACTACAATGGAAAGAGGAGCACGCGAAAGTGAATCTTCTGCAAAAACCGGGTTCGTTTCCTGGATCGCTCCAGTAGAGGGACTGGGCCAGTGGAGCAATGCGCCCATCGGGCAGGAGGCGACAGGCGCTGAAGGTGAAGCAGGTGGAAGGGCCGACGGACGGACGGTAGGCGCACAAAAACAATGGAATGAGGAGCTCGCGTTCCTTCCGTCGAGGACCGCGCTCCTGCGTTGCAGAGCGAGTCAGTGGTTGAGGACAAAGGGAGGGAGGGAGCAGAGCTGACTAGCTCCGAGGAATTCGGCGTGGCGCGGTGGCAGGCACTGCTCCGGAAGCCTTCCATTGGACCTCCGTCTCATCCGTTGCAACGGGAGTGGATCTCAAGGTTATTGTATTTATAGAAATACCATGGTTTCGATTATACGGTGATACCTCGGTTTTCGTCGAAAATCCGAAACCGAAGAAAACATAATTATTTCCATTTGAACCAGTGTAAATCCAATTGCATTGTAGTACAACTTGGCCCAAGTGAAAGGGTCAGAAGTGGTTAGTAACAGAGTTATTGATACTAGCAGGAGGGTTCGCTTTTCAGTAGACACATCTATATGAACTAGGACATTCGTGTTACAAGTTTTTCTGGTCCCACCGGGAATTGAACCCGGGGTGACTTGGTGAAGAGCAAGAACGCTACCACCTGAGCCACCAGAAGGGGCGAAGTTAAATTGATTCGTTCTAGACACCCCAAAACACATAACATAGTTTTGTGTACAGTTGCTATTTCAATATTTTTTTATAAATCTTTGCGATGATTTACAAAATGATGAAATAAATAATTCCTAATACTGAATGGAAAGTATCACCCGAGTTCTTTAATTTGTGGCACTAAAATACATAGATATCTCCCTTGTAACATCACAGACCTAAACCATTACTTGTGATCTATTTACAGAATCACGGAAAAATAAAAAAAATTACTGATGTTTGCTTTTTATGTTTGGATCTGGAATGGCGTATCTGCATCACAGGACTGAAGATGCCAGCAAATTGGCGAAAGTACTTTCTTTCGAATAAATATTGTACTGGTATACAACACCACATCTGTCATTTATTCTCAAAAATTGGTACAGAACTTCACTTCGATCAGCCAATGACTCTACAGGAGTTCGCAGAATATACCTTATCATAGGTCTGCATAAAACAACGTAAAATACATAATAAAACAGAATAGGTAAACCTTTGGCTCCACCATGCGTCTTTTCATTTGACAAGAAAATGCAAATAAATTACTAGACTATTTTGAGTCTTGTTCTGCGTGTCAAAAATAGTATTTACGAATTCGTAGATATGTTACGTGAGAAGCTGTTTAGGAACTGTAATTTGCTTCAGTTTCCGAATTTTGGAAGAGGATTAATGCCAAGTTGATAGTAGACAGGGTCGGGAACTGAGGAAAGATTAGAGAAGAAATTGTGCGATGATTTTGTTTTGTAGGACCATTATCTGAGGTCACTTTCCTTTCTTCCTTTGAAGTATTTGTAAAATGGGAAATGTAGCTAAGTGCTATTGAAGCGTATGTCCATGGCGCGATAGGAGGTAAGAGTTGGGTGGTAGGTCATTGTTAGTAGGTGGGCCGCTTAGCTGGGTTAACCAACAACTTGACCCGCATGGAGAGGTTAGTACAAATGGTTGGTAATAGTTAGAGTTATTGTTACTAGCAGGAGGTGGATAGAGGAAGGAAAGTTCGGTTTACAGTCGTCAACGCTGTATGAACCGGGACATTAATGTGAAAAGCTACAATTTTATTTCTGGCCCCCACCGGGAATAGAACCTGGGATGACGTGGTGAGGAGCAATAACGCTACCACCTGAGCCACCAAAGGGGTATTTTCCTGTATTGGTCTTTCGGTGCTGGGACCAGCTCCATAGTCAGGAGACCCATCCCAAGTGCAAAGTCAAGAAACAAACATCTAGCAAATTGCTAACGTTCTCACGAATTACTCGTGTGAACGCACAGCGACGCCTCATCAGTTCAAGAAAACCAACCTTCCGTAAATCTGATTATCCTCGGCAGATGTTTGGGAGCACGCACTGACCGTGACCGAATTGGTTGCAGCGTGAAATAAGTCAGTTCGAAAGATTTACGAAGCCGGGAAAACCCACCTTGTCAATGCGCTTTGAACCAGGGCAGGGAGTTGGGGGAAAGATCTGGGTTGGACTTGGGGGTGGGGGCTTCGCCACGTCTGGAGCAGGTAGAGCATCTCAACTTCTGCGGACGCCACGTGGATCTCGCTAATATAGATACTATTACGCGAAAATACGATTATCAGAATTAGAAGCGTTTTCAGTTATCATCAATCTGTAAATGAAAGGTTATTTCGGTTTGGACAGATTACAAGAGACTTCAACTGGAACCGGACACAGTCCGGGTAGTCAAATATATAGATAACTGGATTTCTTCCAAAAAAAAAGCTATTTTAAAGGCAAAGTTACCAAGAAATATATTGTTGAGGGAAAAACAAAAACCAACACAAAACACAATTAAAAATGGTGGTGCAAAACTATTGCGCATACTTTCTCTTATACGTTTTTTCGCCTGCATTATAGTGAGAAAAAAATTCATAGTGAAAGGGTCATTTCTGGGGTGGTCCACTATATTTTGGTCGTCTTCCTGTCTATTCAAGCTCAAAGTCGATAGATGAACTTATTACTGTCGTTTATTTGAAATTTGAAAGCAAAATAAATATTCACAATGTTATTTCAAAACATTTAGCGACATATCAGTCTTATAAATATCGTGAAAGTGATACGTAAATGTAATTTCGTTGTAGACAGAAATGGTTGTATTTTCGTATCTGTCGTGCGTTTGCTGTCCTCCTGTGTATTTTATCATTATCATTTCTTTCATTTCAGTTTGCGAAAAGTGTATTCCACGTGTGCTTGGTCCATTTACACTATTCAATATTATTCACGCTTCTTGAAACAGTAAACTAACGTGTACGTGAATCAGACAGAAATTATTTTACTGCATCTACTCCAAACTTTCAATATCGCTTACGCGGATGTAATGCATACTAAATGTACTTTCCGTACAGAAAATTTAAGCAAAATCGTTGGAGTCGTTTTTGAGAAACATTCAAGAGTACTTTCTATATACCACGAATATAATAAAGTAAAAACCATTTAATGGTATAATAGGTCTATAGTGGTTTCAGTTATTTCAATAAAGTTTAAAATTAGAATACTTTAGTGTATAGTAATTTTGAAAAATCTCCCATCGATCCGAATGTTTGGAGTTCGGATGACTCGACATCTTTTGTAGTTGTTAGTTCTCTCTTAATCCACGTTCCAGCGGCTTAATGAGCTTCGATAATAAGAGTATTCCTTTAGATTATTCATCACATGAAAAACGATTTCTCATCATTCCGCTGTGCTGTTCAAAATGTGTAACTTTTTCACGTCTCATTGCAGTCCGGTGTAAATGTTGAAGTTCTGACGCAGTAAAAGGTGACGATAGCACAATGAGATTTTCTACAACGAACTTTGCAAGAAAGAAAAAATATCTTCAATATACTCGCACGTTTCATCATAGTTTATGATATCAAGCTCATTCTTCGGGTGGATAAGATGTAGGGCTGAAAATAAAAGGACACGTGGTTATTAAATTTCATAGTTGTTCGTGCAATTAGAGTACTGCATTGTCAATATCTTCCGTATCATTCGAGGTAATTTTTACTCTCCGAGGTATCATTAATTTTTCTGCATGTTTAGGTTTCAGGAAATCTTGACGGCAATGCACACATTTGGAATCCACAATTTTCTAATACTAAAAATGTAACTTGGTAATTGTGGAGCTTTAGCAACATTATCAAAGCATGATAAATTAAAAGTCGTTTCTATGTTGCTCTTTTTTTTTATATATTGGTATTAGAAAGCTTTTTCGGCTGCATAGCAACCATCGTCAGTAACATACACTGAAAAATATAAATAAATGTACATAAGATGACAATAATAAAATAATAAAAATAAAATAAAATAAAAATAGATACATAATATGAAAGTATATAATAATTCGGTGAAACAGTATTGACACACTTCTTTCAATACTGTTTCACCGAATTGTTATATACTTTCATATTATGTATCTATTTTTATTTTATTTTATTTTTATTATTTTATTATTGTCATCTTATGTACATTTATATTTTCCAGTGTATTTTACTGACGATGGTTGCTATGCAGCCGAAAAAGCTTTCTAATACCAATAAAAAAATGAGCAACATAGAAACGACTTTTAATTTATCATGCTAAAAATGTAACGAAACAATCCTATTGAGAAATAAGACCATGGTAGACTACGTTTTCATCCTCTATTCCGAAAAAAATCATAAAAATCGTTGGTACGGAAACATGGCCAAAAATATAAATCTCACAATAAAACTGAGCATGTAGTTGCATTTATTTAATCAAATAATCATTAGACAAAATAAACAAATTTATGTCGGATGTTTGATCGGTTTTTATAAATATCAGGATTACTTTACGTTATGGAAAGGACACTTATTTTTATCTTGGATGATCACATGTATTTGATAACAAAAGAATTAAAGATAATATCTCAAGAATGTCACATTTCATGTTGACGTCTGCAAGTGCATATTTTCTTTCGTCAAGTAGGTTTTATATTCTTAAAATTAATATGCGATAAGAATACGGTTAGTTTAATTTAAAATTTCGTGTTTCTATCCAATGTTGTTTTTTTTCCTTTTCAAATTCTCGCCACACACTGGTTGAGTCATTGGCCATGACGTCACTTACTGAGAGAAGTTTATAGTTTATAACAGAAGTAACGTCCGACAGCGAAGTCGGTCTTCGTGTCACGCAGTTAAAAGTGAAAACAGGTTACTGTAAATGCTTGGAATGTATTTAAAGAAAGGAATTCACCGACAAGCAAAATTACCTGCTGAGCAGGTCTTGTAAGGGGATAAGGAGAAAAATGCTTTCGGTAAGTGTGAAAACGTTCGATCTGGAGAATGATCACAGCAGGCGTCGAAGGATACGAGAAAATATTTATTGGATCCTTCTAGTGGAAAGGTGTAATATAGGAAATGCTGATAGAATAGTGCAATAAAAGAGAAATATTTTTGTGAACTTATCAAACAATTAAACTTGTCTTCCCTTCTTGCAGAGTTGAAGGGTTTATGGGGTTAAAGAGAATCCAAACCTAGATATTAATTATTCTGAAACTACTACATGGATATTAAATATTTCTATTAAGTTTATGGTTAGGATTCCAGCCACCTGCAAAGGCTCTACTGACCTTGACGTTGACGAGCCCTAAAGCCTCACAAACAAACAAAAGTTTAAAAAAATAGAATTCCAGCAAAATATCTTGAGTTGATGATTCATGTCGTATCCGCACTCTTCTCGAAATGTTTTCTGTTGCCTGTTTTGAATAGCGTCATGTACAGTTTTTCATGTGAAAGGAACATAACTCAGTTTTCCTTTCTTAAAACTATTCTGACATTCCTGGAAGAGACATACCGGAAGTATGTGTAGTTTGTTGATTGAAAACAAAAATTGTGGTTGTGGTCTTGCGCTTGGTGAATTTTACGTAGATCTACGAATTTCTTAATTTATCACTGAGGAAACAAAATGACTTCATCCTGGAATGTCGCAAGACACGACACGAAACATATTAACATAATAAATAAACAATAGAGGAAACAGATAAATTTAAAAAAACAGTGGGTCTCAAACATGCACACACGTTCTCGAGAATGGGCGTTCATCTTCGAAAATAGGCTCACTTGATTGTTCCCTCCCAGTAATGAATCCGAACGATATTCCCATTTTTCTTCTTAATAAGACTACTATAGCTTTATTACATTATTGCCAGTACTATACATCAAGCATAAAGAACTTCAAGGCAATCACACATCAAATCAACAAATTTTAAATTTATTTGAACAGAATGAAAAACTCGCCAACAGTCGATATCCTCAAATTTCCTAGAAATTAAGAATTAAAAAGTTTGAACAGGATAAAATAAAGAACGTAAATTTAATATTCTCCTTCTTGGTATATTTCCTCCGCAGTTGTCGCAATTCACTATGGTGAAGCTTCGCTATTGTGTCAATTCTCTACGGAAATAATTTTTAGGTGCAAATTTTCAAATATTTTCACATCTTGATGGCAAAAATTTGCACGCCAACATTCTTTAATTTAATTTTATTTTGGTTGAGTACCGATTCAATATTTTGTCTCTCTATAACGATATCCTAGGGACTGGGCATTTTCATCGTAATAATGAAAGATCGTTTTTAAAAAAATTGATGTAATATGTTTAAAAATCTGGAGTGTGTCCCACTCAACTTCCAGTTATAGCTTTAACAACAACAACAAAACAGCTCTAAAAAGTTTCATTTCAATAAAAATATAGTATAATTTATGAATAAGAAACAAACATATTAAAATTATCAAACAGACGAAATACTAAACAGTTTAAAAATATATATTCCCAAACCTAACAAAGTATATGTTGCCTACACATCTGCATATAGAAGAAGGGGGTGTCCTGAAATATAATCTTCCTCCTTTAACTCTTTGCAATTGTCTCAATGGGTGGTCTGAACACGACGCTTCCAAGATAATCTTTTTTTGCGTAAATGTTTTTTTGCTGTATCTCGAAAACGGTGCGACGTACGGAAACGCTGTAAAGTAATCTATGCGCAGAATTTCTTGCACAATAAAAATGTTCAATGTTTAGCAAGTAGTGTGTTGTATTTGGAATATTTATTGTGATAAATTTTATTTTGTATGTAGGGGTTGGTATGAATGCTTAGTTAGTGGTGTGTTATCTATTTAAATTTGTGAATATATTTAATTAATAATTAAGTCATCTAAATTGTATTCTTTAATTTTGGTTTCGATAATGATAATGTATGGTAAATGTATTAAAAATTGTATGTAGGGATGGTATGTATGTTTAGTTTGGTTGGGTTGGTACTCTGTATAGAGCTGATGCATTTATATACTAACACGTGTAGAGTGAGACCATTCTGTGATGAGTTTAATCACGTATAAGGAGAGTGAGCGATGTTAGTTTCTAGGAGTTACTTTAGCCCTGACGATGACCTCAATAAAGATCGAAACGTCGGCATAATATAAACATATGTTCTTAGTTTCTGGCCAAATGCAAGAAAACCATTCATGTAAAAATGTTTATATTCTTGTTTTCAAAATTTTGTATTTTAAGAAACAGGAAGAAGTGTACAGAGTGTAAATTAAGACGGAATGAGCTGTCTAGAAATAGGTTTCTATTCACAATGCATTCAAAGTAAAGTCTTACGTTCGGTTTCGGTGCATCAATTTGTTCGTGAGTTATCGGGGGAAGAAAATTCTTAACATACATACACACACACAGATACGCATACACAAATCTGAACATCGCCGCCAAAATAAATTCTCTTGGAGGCAATTCGTAAAGATCCGAAGAGATTCTGAAATTTATTTTCGATCTATTACAATACGTTCCTTACACATTCTGTATCATTAGAAAGTAAAAAAAGGTAAAGCCATAAACTCACATAACTAATATTGAGTACATAAAATATAAAAATTATTTACCAACATCTCGTTTGCAAAAGTTACTTCGGCTCATTCTACTGTATTTTCACCTATAGAACCGACTATTTTTTTCTACTCTATTTACATTAATGGAATTAGTTCCTTCTAGTTTGGTTCCTTTCCCCTTCCGAAGCACTGACTTAGTCCTGAAACTGCGAAGAAGTGAAGCTTGAACTGAAACGACTTCAACAACTGAAATACCATCGTTATAAAGAGAGAACAATATTGGCATAGAGAAAGAATAAATACATTTCTTTTAATGTCAATCCAAACAACCCCCGTTCATATCATCGTTATAGAGAAATTATCGTTAGATAAAACCGTTATAAAGGGAAACTACTGTACTTCTTTTCTTGTCTAATGCTGTACGCGGTGAATGTAATCTGCATTTGAAACCACACACGACAGCGGAGTGTTTGATTATGGTGTCTATTCGCATGTTGAGGAATAAGGAACGATTAGGAAAGAGAAGGGTTTCGCTCTCGCATAATATAACACGTGAATATCACCTTTTTTTCTTTCTTGACGAAGTAAGTTTCGAGGAGTCCAAGACATTTTGTACGTATATCTCCATGGTAAACACAAGATATCGGATACTTATGAATTCGTCTTAGTTTGTGGCACAAAAATCGATTGAAAACTTAACTTAAATTGATATACTCGCAATATATACATTTTCTAAAACAGTCATCGTTTGATCATGCTTTATTCGTACAATATATTCTTAATATTCCATTTGTTTATTATTTTCCAATTAATAACATGAATTAAATAATTCAACAAGTTTAAAATGTTCTAAGGTCATATAACTTTATGGTTAATATCAATAAACTTTTGGTGAGAGTCTGGGCCTTTGGGTACGTGCCTAGTAAAAAATGCAGAAATAAGACATTTTGATGCCACTAAGTAACCCATCAGATGAAAATAAAAGAAAAAGTCTTCGGAAAATTTTGCACTTCGTCATTCAAATCTTTTGGCGGACAAATATAAGAATTTTGATACAACTAGTTTAAGCATCGTTAAGAAAAGGAATTATGTATGGCAGTAATAATATTTAAGATGCCTCTGAATACAAGAAAGTAAGTTGTTAGTTTCTCCAAAAGAGAGAGAGAGAAGAACCAATAAATCGTTTGATCATAGAGAATGGGAAAAATAGATTAGAAAATGGGACAGTAGATTGAACACCATTGTAAATATTTATTTATATATTTTATGCCTTTTGGCGAGGTTCAGGTCATGAGGCCTGCTCTTCCACCTAACCGATGGACTTGGGAAAGGGAATTGGGAAGGAGAGATTTTGGGTTGCCAGGGAACTTGTGGAACCGAACCGACATTTGGGAGGGAAACCCCAGCTGAAAACCTTAGTTCGAACGAGCAGGCTTTGAACCCGCGTTCTACCGCTCAGCCAATGGGATCGTGGATGCGAAGACGCTACTACCACACCACCGCTGTCGGTGTATAGACTAACCTTCTTACAGAAAAATTGGCTTGTGATTATTACAGGGAATTAGGGAACAAAATGGATTTCGTATCATTACCAAATTATCAGCCTATCAACATTTCTACACTATTTAAATAAAAAATTACACCAAATATATTAATTGAGAGGTATATAGAACCTCTCTGTCAAAGACTGATTTGCTGTGTTCTTTGTAACACGTTTACAAAAATCAACAACAGTAGATATCAGATTAATTTCCAATCAATAAAAACACAAATGCATTCATGAATCGCTCTTTTCGCACGAACTGCTTGTTATGTTTATTACATATTTCACGAGTTTCAAACTTTAATTCTAATATTTGTTTTTTAGTCAATATTTATCCCAGAATCACGATAAGCTGAATTTTCCACGATCAATTCCTCTCCGCTTCACTTCACTTTGCGGAAGCGAACGAAGCACGTGTTTGTGCTGTACTGTGCAAGAAAGCATAATAGATGCCTTACTCGGAATTCCAGCTTATTGGCATTTTGAATCTAATTATTTAAGTCTATAGCACGTACTCTAGCACAGAAGGTTATTGTTGACTTAGCCATGTGGTGTGGTTGTAAATACGTTACGTATCCTCACTCATGTACATGCAAATACATGCATCGAATCAACATCAAAAAGAAGAACATCCAAGGGCAATCAGATCATTGAACGCTGGATTGGAATGCAAGCAGAAAACTTGCAGCGGCAATTTGAGAATTACTCCGTCAACGCCGCTTGCATGAGAACACCGATATGGCATATGGTTGCGTGATGCTTGAACCAACTGCGTACGAATGAGTTCTTGCCGATGAGGAATATAAAGATTGGAGAAATGCTTTGCCACAAGGGAATGTTATAAATTAAATGGGTTATTAGAAAAACAAACCATTGATTTTCTTTTTATGCTTTGTTCTGGTCATAATTTTTTATCCTTCGAAAAATAAACCATTATTGTAATTTATTATTCAATTAAGAACAGGAAGATTGGTCCATTCCATATCTACTTATATTTTAGAACATTTCTGATAGGAATACGTTAATGACGTATGTATTGTACCGTGTCCATCGTAAGGCAACTATAACCATTGCTTGCTGACGTCATGACGCTGCGAAAAGACTGACTGGATCAGTACAAATTATTATTTTTTGGGTAATTAAAAGGAAAAGACTTTTAAACGAAAATTCAGTTATTAATTTCTAACATGTTATTTATTTTCCTTATATATTATCCTCGTTCACGCTATACAAAACAATAATGTTATGTAAGCTCAGATTATTTATTATTTCTCCGCTACAATCACAATTGTTTTCAAAAATGCATTCATAGACTTAATTTAAGAGATATATACAAATACCTGTCACTGAAAAGAAAAAATATGACGGTGAAAAGCTTAAAAAAGTAAAAACGAATAATTTATAATGATTTGAATATTTCATTTCAGAAGCGTAAATTATCTTAATCAGGGGTCGGAAACCTGCTCCCCTTTAAACTGTCACGAGTAAAAGCGGTATTGAGAAACACGAACTCACTGACACTAAATATTAAAGGCACTAACTTACCACCAAACCATAATACCGACAATTTCAAATACCAATTACAAAAAGAAACAGCCAATGATTGTTTACATCTAGTTATGATTCACATGCTGTTATTATGATCACTTCCCCGTAATATAAGACGACTGACAGCTCATAATTAAGTTTGAACAAATCAGTGAACTGAGATTATAAAATGTCGTCGGTCAAGCACCAAGTGATAATTCACAGTTCTTAGCTGGTTATGAATGCTGGAAAATAATGCTTGCACTTCGAAAATACCACTTTACATATAAACTGTTGTCCAGCGGATGATTCGGCCATGAAACACAGAATTTTTACGGTCATTCAAATTCGTTAACAATTGCGGTGACGTTTTCCCAGTAGAGATTCACTTCGTCTCTCCACCGAACTGCTGGTGTCTTCCTCGACTATTCGAGACCAATGCCCCCCAGGGGACTTACATCTAGTAAGTACGTGTTTGGCAAACACGGGGCCCCGAGCTGAGTCTGGCATTGCTTCCACTTACTCGTGCTGGGCTCCTTCCTTTCTCTTTCCTGACCTTCCTTGGTCACCTCTTGTTCTTTTCGATCCCGACGTTCTTAAGGCTAGTGTATGTCCCCCTCATGTTATGTCCCCCCTCATTTTTTGTCCCCCCCTCATTTGATGTTTTTATTTTTTATTTTGAGATATGTTTTGGTGTGTTGTATATCAGGAGGGTTTTTAGTGGGTATGGTTGAGTCATTCGGCGAGTCCCACACGCGGGGAGAGTCATGTTGGCTCTCCCTAGTGCGTAACTGCATTATCCCTACTTGTACAAGTTTTTCGGGCTCCAATGACCTTTGATGTCGACGAGCCGTAAAGTCCCACCAAAAAAAAGAAAAAAAAAGAGAGACCATAAGTTCACTGGTAATTTAACATCTCTCCTTGCCAATTCTATCACCAAAATCATGATTAGATCGCAGAGCTTAATCTCTCCTTAGGTCATACAATAAATAAATGTGAAAATAAACAAAAAAAATTTTTTGAAATGTTTTAATTAAAAAAATTAATAGTTTTTTCTCTATTTTAAGTAGATCTAATACACAATTCATAGATTCTTTTTAGAATTTTAGATTTGAAGTTGATCATTTTGAATTAATTGTTGGCAGCATATAGTCAGTAAAAAATTATTTTAAATAGTAAGGTGATTATTTAATATCATCACTAATACACGTTGTCGCCTTATGCTTGTGATCCACAATATTCCTAATTTTTATTACCAAGAGAGTGTGTTGGTGACATGGGTGGAGCTCACTAATAAGAAAAAGCTTTAACTAAGAAACAAAGATAAGTATTTCCACTTCTAACTAAAATGCTGTCGAGTTGAGTTATATTTTAAGAGGGAATTCAAGAATCAAAAGGACGAGACTCATTAGTGATCTTAACTTACGAATTTCCTTTCCAAATCATGACAATACAGTGTAGTAACTAAGAAAATAACTAAGTTGCCTAAAACTATGATGAAAAATCAAATGATAATTATCGTAACTAATTATAAATGTTTACGAATGTTATCTCAAATGAGTATTATAACTATAAAATCCTCCACTGCCCTTGGGCCCTCGAACGGAATTGATGAGATGTCCCTTGCTTGTTTTCGGAAAGTAATTAGTTGATTATCCCCCACGTGGTCATACGCATGTTCTAACTGCCCTTTTTGACGAAATATTTATTTACTAATTTATAAATGTAATATAATTCGTAAAATGTAACATAAACTTAAGTTATGAGTGAACATTTTCCTTTTCATTTGCACTTCTTAAATCTGTTCATGCGACAAATATGTTCATGGTCAAATCTAAATATGTCAGAGTAATCTGTATGAGATCATTCATAAGTTACATCACGCGATCTTTCAGGTTTTTAAATCCCCCCTCCCCCGGCCACCCGTGTCACGCTTCGTCACGTTATACCAAACCCCTCCTCAACGTGGTTTCAAAACGATCTTCCCCCTCCCATCATAAACAGTAATCATCCCCCTCCCATCATGAAAATAGAAAACATAATAATTCGAAAGGCTGAAGTGTGGCACGGAGAAAATTATGCGTAAGGGATTATAAGACCATTTGTTTCATTGTAGGAAAATTTGTCTTAATTGAGACAATTTGAAACATTTATGATACACCAAATGTAACGTAACACTTTCTAAAATACCTCCGCCCCTTCCTCATCATGAATCGTTACGTTGCGCCAACCCCNCCCCCCCCCCCCCGATTCCGCTGCCCCCAAAAATAAAAAATAAAATAAAAAAGTAAAACACATACAAGCACCTGTCCTTCTCGCATCGATTTCTTGCGATATTATTGCCTAAGCATTTCCTCCCGACGTCATTTCCAGTTGATATGGTTATCCCGCTAATGCTCGGTCGTCACTGACTCGTTTGTGATGACGGGCGCACCGCGGAAAGATGACGTTGGCATTTCAATGAAAGAGGCTTTACGTTGAGCAACACCACCCCTTAGGACCCTCATTAACTTTAAAACTTTTTAATTTATGGAAAACAGTAGTCTCGCTTTATTTTCAAGATTTCGTGAAAAATATGTATTTACAATATTATGTTATATATTGTATATCTTTAATTCATATATCTGACATAATCTTTCTCCCGAAAAGTGAATCGCTGAAAGTCCTTCATCTTCGAGTTTCGTGAGCGTAAGTTACAATCGTTCTATATACCCCTCGATGCACTGGCGGATCTATGGGNCTGAACTCTTAACAGATAAAATGAAGGTGATAAATGGCATTCTCTGTCAAAGTGTTACCAGATTAATAATTGTTTTTAGTTATAATTGTTATTAATAATACTAGATTAATAAAATAATACCGGATTAATGAAATTAATAATACCATATTAATAACTAATAAATAATTGTTATTCTTATTAATTATGCCAGATTGTTAATTTTGCATTTGATACATTTTATTTGAAGATAATGAAACCATACTTTTAAAACAAAAATTATCCCCGGTTAGTCCGCCCCCCCCTTTGATTACGATCTAGATCCTCCACTGCCCGGATGCATTCTAAGGTTGCCGCTTTTGGATAGTTGTTTATTCCTAAACAGCTTTGAACCACCTTAGTTTTCTCACGGGAACTCAATATTCTCGTTTAATAATATAGACGGTGACATTTCATGACCAGAGTCCGCTGTTGCGAGGTGTTTACTCGAAGAACAAAACGCTTCTCATGGCCCTAGAAGTTCCGTCTGGTTGGAGGAGAGAGGTTATTCCTTGTAGTGTGCTGTTGGCCCTTCAGTTGTAATGCTGACCAGCAGAGAACGTGACGGCGTCGCGTCGTAAGAATAACATAACGGCTCTGTCAAGAGGTGCTTGGCTTTGCTCCGCACTTCCAACTGACTGTTGACGTTTCGACAGGTTGTTTCAACAGGGCTGTTTCAACAGGATATTTTATGTTCCCCATTCCAAGAGCGACTTATAGGCGATTACGAGAAGAAATTTTCTCAGAAAATATTAAACATGGCGGATTAGCGTGATCTTGATATAAGAACGGAGTGTATTACTGTTTTTACTTAAATCAATAATATTTAAGGTTACACAAATAGGCAAACTTCTCATGATTTCGATGTTCGATGCAAAATCTCACTTTCGATAAACGTATCATTCTAGGCATCACGTTTTCGCCTTTTTTGGTATTTACTTAATTTTGAATTGAATTGATTGAATCATTCCTACAAATACTTGAACATTAATTGCTTAAACGTAATTTAACCAAGAACATACGAGTTGCGTCAAGAACCTTCAATTATAGAGAAGACAGAGAGCGTAAATAAAAATATAACTATTTCTCAGGATCTTCCTTATTTTTATTCTTTCCATTCACATTTAAAGTTCATTTTGCAATACTATCATTGCAATATTTTACTCGCATATTTTGCATAGATCTAACTCGCTTCTGTGGTGCCACTCCTTGCTAACCTTCAAGTTGCTCTTCTAACTGTTTCACGTGATTGACGTATGAGGTAAAAATTTAACATGTGGGTTATAACGTGAGAAGTTCTAGGTTTCGTTTTTATTCATCGCATAATATGATATAATGGAAAAACATTATGATATCCTTTTTAAGATCTATTTTAGGGCCCTTGATCGGAATTGATGGAATGGTCTTTTGCTTGCTTCCGGAGCGTAAATTAGTTTATTATCCTCCACGTGGTCATACGCAGTTTGTAATTGCTTTTTTTGACAAGAAAGTTTATTTATTAAGATCGTTTACAAATTTGAATTAAAAGATAAAAAAACCTAGTCTTAGTTTTGAAGTTAACGCAAACTAGCCAATGCGTTAACCAATATTCTGTTTTCTTGTTCTTATAAAATTATTACGTTTCTGGGTATTATGCAATTAAATGATGAAAATTTGCTAATACAATTATACTTTTGCTTATAAAATATTTATTGGGTGTAAGTTAAAGCATTTATTGTGGGGCTTTAGGGTTCGTCAAGCAAAAATTTACCTTGTGACTCTGTGTCATGTCGGTTTCAAAATGGCCGCCATATTCCTCATTCTAACCGCCGAAGAGTTAATTTTAAAGATCGGTGATATGTACACAAAAACGTTTACTTGAAAATTCATTTAAGCAATTTTCTTCTACAACCATATTATTTCTGACTTAAATGCATACCTTGTATATTATCTTGTTTCTTTTTTTTCTGCAGTTATATTTTTTTATCAGTTCTCCGCAATCTTGCCACGGAGTACATTATTTCCGTAACTCTCTCCCGACCCGGGTTTAGGAATTGATGGGATTATCCCTTGCTTGCTTCCGATGAATAAATTAGTTTATTTTCCTCCTCGTGGTCTTCGCAGTTTTTCACTGCTTTTTTAGCTATAAATTGAAGGTGCCAGATGACGTGTAAATTTACTCAAATAGTAAACAAATACAGATTATACTATAGATTGGTGTCACTTCATGTTATCTCTGATACTTATGTTAACGTTAGCGAAATACCCTTATAGAAAGGGATACCTAGTCGTAAGAGGTCTTCTCGCATTTCCACGCATCTCTAACGAAACGGCTTTCAATAAACCAACTAAGGACTTGTGATCTTGTCATGGCAGATGCTATCTTCCTGATTTGAGAGTTTTCCACTTTTCAAGAAGATACTGAATTTTTTTTTATTTATATACTATTATACGTTCTCTTCGTCGACATTAGTGCTTTGCGAAGTTTTGTGTCTGCAGAAGAAGCCATTTCAATGTTTGAATATCTTGCATCTTCCAATGAATGAGAACATTTATGTTTATGGCTGTTGCTGGAAGTGAGTGAAGTATTCTGTCTGATTTTCTTGGGCTTTTTATTACTATGATGGCTACGTTCGCAGTAAGACAAGATACTACTTCTTCATGTCTCACATATATTGAAGACTACGTTTACCCCTTATTTATTGAAACTTTCGGTTGTGACTTTAGATTAATTTCAAACACGATTTTACAATTATAATTACAATAAATACAACAATTTTTCAAGCTATTATATTTGTTAATGTGAAATTTTGAAAACATAAAATTTATAGAACATTATAATACGTCGTNTTTTTTTTTTTTTTTTTTTTTTTTTCATTTTCTGTTGTTACCCAGTTACTCGACCTTCTGGCCATTTTCTGGGTTTTGTTTGCAGAGTTTCATTTAATCTCTCTGTCTCATTTGATTCCCTTATGGAAAGAAATTTCTGCAGTTTTCCTCTCCTTAATTTGTGACCTCGGGCATCCAAAAAGGTGAAATTGTTTAAAAAAATACGCCACTAATAGCTTCTCCGCTCTCCTTCCTAAGTTAATCTTTAATAGAAAATAGTCATTCGGGGCAATGAGTTTTGAGTTATTAACGAATATGCACATATGTAGTATTTTTTCGTATTTACACAGAAGCACGTTTTTAGGGTGTTTATTATGGTGGAACATAGGTATGATCTAAGGAAATAAACAACTAAATCAAAAAACGTGTTGCATATGATATTATTTTTAATAGATATTCTGTCAAAAGAGTCCTTGTGCTATATGAATAGAGTAAATGGTAAGAACAATTTTTTTCAATTTATTTTAGCTACATATCACAAATAAAGTATATACAAATACAATTATTTTTATCTGTATCATTTTTCCGTTCTTTCTCTGTTGCCACGGCCGACACGACCGCCTCATCTAGAAACTGAGTCAATACGAGACTCTTTTGGTTTAAGATCTTCTTTTATATGTTTCAATTCCTTATTGCGTCACGATTTCTCGATGACCTCGTCGCTACCAAGGGCAGGCGGACGCAGAATCTACCATCTCATCAGTCCAAGTGTCCATATCGTCTTGTCTCTCCAGTTCGTCTCGCTATTCAGGTGATGTCTTTTACTTCTCCTCCAGTACATGTTTCAACAAATCTCAAATCAATCCTTGCTGTGTTACATAGTCTCGAAATGCATTATATTTATCTTCCGTGCGTATTCTTTCTGCCTTGTCCTGTAATGCATAATCTTCCATCCGTTTTAACTGCTTGATATAACCTGCCCTTTCTTCTCCGTTCCCATAATTGATGGTCTAGCGTCTCCACTTCATGACCACAAGAACACTGCGTTGAAAATTTTTATTGCACTCGTATGTCATCAATTCACGCCTTATTCGGTGTGCCAAATCTTGCGTTTGATTCGCATCGCGCCGTTACCATTTACTTTATGCCCTTAAATTTAAAAAAAACACTCCGTCAATCTAGTGCTAAATTACCATTCAGTAAATTTCACCTTCCTTCCGCTGTATGTGTCCACATATGAAATGACGGTCTCGAATATTTTTGAAAAGCAATTTCACCTGTGGGTCGTTTAACCTCATACATCTTCTTTTGTCTCTTTCCCTTGCTTCTCTTCGCTCGAATGTTTCGTCTCGGTGATCTTTCTGTGGTCGCGTCCTCCTCCAACTCCCGATTCACTTCGATTGGACTTGGAATATTTATGGAGTGGCCGACAGACTGCTTCGGCACACAGTGGGATGACTGATCGATTTAGGTTGGAAAAAATTCCAATTCATATCAATTACAGCATCCATTGGGATGTTCTTTTTTGCTTTCAAAATAACACGGACATGCATGTAAAATGCAATTTATTCCTTAAATATTTTTTGAAAATCGGAAAACAAGAAAAGTATACTACATGAGAGAATAGCATGAGAGATTCAAGTTCAGGAGAAAGATATGATTTCTCCAAACCTTTGGATGAAACATCCTGACATTAATGTATCCGAACTGTAAGGTTGGGATGCCATATCCAAAGATTTGGAGAAATTCTTTCCTCCCTTTGATAATGGGTCTCACATCAAATCATTGGGTACTCCAATCTACAGTTTTTTGTCAGAGAAGTACACAAAAATTTCTTTAGAATAAACATTTTAAAATAATACAACTTAAAACAGATCTTTCAAATATCATGTTTTTTTGTTTTGTTTTAATATAGATTAGTGATAATAGAAAAAATTCATCAAACACTTTGCTATTTTTTGCTATGTTTTTATTGGACAGAAAACTTGAAATATAATTAATATGGCTTAGAGTTGTCATATTAATGGTGATTTATAGATTAAAAGTTTAATTATTGAGTCATTATATATCGGTAGTAACGTTATCTACGTGAGTCGATTACGTTTATTAACATTTTATTTTTGGAAAGTAAGCAACAACGTAAACCATCATTATTTCAGACGAAGTGGAAAATCACTTCTGTAAAATCCTTTAACCCAGTTATGTTTCACGACGTGGTGAAACATTTATTTCAAAAACTTTATACTCTTGTCCTTGGTGAAACGAATAATTATTCCTTTTTAGTACGATTGCAATATTTAATAGCACTTTTTCACCAATTTTACTAACCCAGCCAGATAATTCAAAGCAATAATTTTTTTAAAAAATTACTGAGGTGGAAAAGAACGAACTTTTGGGGATTCACAGTATAGATGTAAAATATTTTTTATTTAATTTATAGTAAATCAAATTATATTTCGTATTTCTAATACGTTTTGGGTTAACACTTTTAACATTCTATTAACATTCTGTTCTATCAAATAACTATTAAATGTCAAATCGAAAACTGTTGAGCGAAGATATGTGGAAAAAGTAGTTGGTCCGAGAGAAATTTGTACGAGACCACTGCGCGCCGCCCCCGGCACGGTATCGGGGGCGGAATTTCGCATGCAGTAGAAGCGACGCACCCAACTCCTCCCTCCTCCCTTCCGACAATTCTCCCCCTCCCTCGACCCCACCATCACCCACACACTGCTCCATGTCTGCGTCGACCGGCCGACCGCATGAGGGAAAAAAATAACTAAGACATAGCGATGTGGAGGTCGATGCAGGGGACCTGTGTTCGTGGCCCAGAGACAGCGAACTCCCTCCAAACCATGAGAGAGCTACCCAACTATCACATATGTAGGTGAATAATAATCACCATAAAACCGACTATTTTACTATTCCTTTTATTTCAGTACTTCTCCCTCCTTATCATCGCAAGGCACCATTAGTAGATTTTCCTAGTTGACTATGATATGCCAAAAGATAAATTGGTAATATGCCAAAATATCCATTCAAGATACGCAAATTTTTCAGTATTTCCGTTATTCGGTATCATTATCAGGTCAAGATTCTTCTCTATTATATTTGCCAGAAGAAAAAGATTATTTATCGAAAATAAATTAAATAGCACAGTGTTCAGAAGAGGACTGGAAATATTTCAACTTAAAACCTCTCTTCAGCATTGTTTTATAATGGAAATAATTTTATAAAGTTGATAAAATATAGTTTTTTTAACAAAACAATTATGGAGGAAGTCCATTCTTCGTCCTAAATGTATCACATACATTCCCGAACACTAGAAAAGTCTGTTCCAGAAGTATTCAAGTCAAATCGAATTTTCTTCGGTATTTTTTAAGAGAACGCTGTTACTGTCAAATTAAATTTTTGATATTTTAATATTTGATAAATGTTTTGAGTGTTACCTTCATTGCAGTATAAAATATACCATTAACCTTTCTTGCGGTTTTGGTAAAAATCTAAAAAAACAAAACATTTCGTGACCAGCATTCAATTACGATACAATCATCGTCAGGGCTATAAAATATTATATTTTTTAACCGGCATCTAAATAACAAACAATTATGACTCAAAATAAATGTTTTCTCAAAAACAAACATTATCTTGCCGGTAACAGGAACTTTACCATATATGCACATATTGTAAACATACTTCTTCACTCCCATCATTTGTCGATAATGTTTTCACAAGAAATGGAAAATGCTCTAATCACCTCTCGTATAAAGTTTGCACATCATTCGTGTAACACATGTTGCTTTACTCAGAGAAAATTAAACCTAAGAAGAAAACATGAACGACAACGCAGTGTTTATTAGTTCATAATGTGGTAGTAGCAGTAAATTAGTTTGTCCTCAATAGAGTCATAGTCAGCTCTCTTCATAATAAATTATTAATTTATTTATTTATTTATTTCAATCCTTACTGACATGATGTTGGCACAGGGCTCCTACGCAGTGTAGCCAACGCTTTTACTTCACCATAGTCCGTACGACTCAAAATAATTGTACCTCGCGTTATGTTGGCAGGACTTTCGAATTTCTGAAAACGTAAATCTATTGCCAATATCGGCCTCCAATTCAATACACTCGCACTTATGGCGCTATTCTGCTCTTTCTGCATCGAGCGTGTGGAACGAATATTACCTTGTGTGTTAGTTTGTTGTGTTATTAACTTGAATTTTCACTGCAAAAAGTCGCTTTAGTGACTACTTGTAATATTTATTCGGGTATTACTTAAATTCAGATGTTAACGATTCGTGTTAGATAGCCATATTGTATTATTTTCGGTACAGTTACATGACTTTGGGTATACATTTCTTTACGTCCATATATAATTCAATTACATACAACTATCAAATTATAGTACGAATCTAGAAAAGAAACATCCAGCGTTACTCTAGCCTTCATCAGACGAATCAACCATCACATTTTCCCTGTTTGAAGTCATCATCGGGTCTCAAGTTCCCTTCATCTCTCCACTTATGAATACTTCTTGTGAGCTTATCTAAGAAACTGACATTGATGCCAATAAATACTCTGGAAGCAACGACCTCAAGCTAAAGCAGAAGAAATTAACAATGTTGAATAACATCTGTCACGACGTGTAAGTCTCGACTTCAACGATGGAGGGAATAAAAGGGAAAAAAAACACACACACACATTCATGTTACAAGAGAAAAAAAACTGCTAACAGCAAGCTGTAAGTGATATTGTTATATTTTTTAATTGCGTTCAGCAATCGTATTTCTAAAACTATCAGCTCTGATACGCTTCAAAGTACTTATAAACGTGTTAGGAAAACAACAGATTCTAAAACGGCATAATCTGGTAAGTCCTTTTTGATAAGTACTTTTTCTTCACTGCGTTCTCCAATTGCATTATATTGATTAAACTACACTAAGTTCTAAAACATGCTTTTAAATCAACCTACAAATACGTTAACTTAAGTTCGCTTCACACGACACATTTCGTGCTCCAAAATTGCATGCAAAGTACTACGCAGTCAGCCGTCCAGTCTGGAATGACAGAAAATGACGTCATTGCAGTCTACGCTGCAGTCTAGCGTGAAAGATTTGGGAAATAGAACATGTTCCATTTTTCGTGCAGTTTTGCGTGCGAAGTTGGAGTGTCAACCAATGAAAATCTTGTGTCTCGTCCCGTGACTGGGACAGCCACCCACAGCTCGAAATAGGAATATGCACTGAAATAGAACTATGCACGAAATAGGATAGTACTGAGGAATGATCGCTAAAGAAAACTAAATACAATTTATTTGAAACAAATAATCGTGGATGATACAATTACCGTTGGAAGCTAGCACACCACCGACGATGAAAACAGTACATTCGCGCCGTCGAAGTGAGTCGGTCTGTCTCTGTCAGAAGTTATTTCGGAACCCAGACACCACATGCACCTAAAACGACATTTCTTTTTCACGAACATCAGTCTTACTTGTGGTCATGTTTCACACAGTGTCAATTTCATTGCTGTCTTAGGACGTAAAACTGTTACATCCGGTACCAAGAACGGTGTAATTTGCCAAGTACCATGAGTCACCACTGGAGATTTGAGGTTGGGTTAGAATTATCGTTATACATCCTTTTCTGTTTTTGGTCATTGATTATATAGACCACCTAGCATGTTACATTGTCATTTCAAGGTACTAGACTACATAAATATCATACATTATGATTTTCTTAATTACATACACATAGCTAAAATATACAAGAATATACATACTGAAGCATATTGCGAGCTAGGAATATTGTGGAAGAAGATGGCTGATATGGAGATTCGTGACTGAATTATTACACGCCACAAGAACACACACACGTTTAAGTTCATTGCGTGAATACCTCCTTGGAGACACATCTCATTAAGAGATTGTGCCGCTGAAATGGGTGGTTCCAGGTTCGAGGATTTTAAATTCTTCCTATGTTTTCATTAAATGTAATTTCTAAAATACTAGTATTATCGATGAAATAAAGAAAATCTCATCACAGACAGAAAGATGAAATGACAAAAGTCATGGAGTAGGTAACAGTCATTTTACTTTGGAGAATGTTTTTTCTCGCTACGAGAAATGTTGCCACGTATTCTTGTGATAAATATTGGGGTTTGATTAAAAAAAATCATGATATTTACATAATTTTGTACTTATTGGGTAATTTAATGTTTATAGATCATGAATGTTTTCTTAACATAAAAATATTCTTGGATTTTGCGGTAATGTTTTATTCGTATATCATGGAGCATTTTTTCTCGTAACACGACAAAAAAATTGGGGACCTCATCTCATATTGGTATGTTTCTTTCAGTATCTCCACAGAACTTAGTCTTTGTTTTTTGCCTTAATAGACAGGACACAGAGTATTAATGCTTCGTGTTGTAGGCTAATAGGAAATATTTTTATCGGCGTTGAACAGCATTGGGGATCCAGGACTGCGAATAGTGCTTTGGGTTAATGTGTGTACTATGGTGGGGAGAGCGGAAGTGTGAGGTCTTGGAAGTCCGGGCGCCTCCCAACATTTTTATAACGTGTAATATGTAAAAAAAAATTATACTACGTAAATACGTAATTACGAAAGTAATCAATCTTAATAAAATATTGGTAACTTGCCATTTGTAAATAAATCAATTACATGAATTAAACAATTTAACAAATTTAAAATAATTTTGGACATAAAACTTTATACTTAACATCAACTAAATTTTGGTGATACACATTTGTAGTTTCCCAATTGAGCATTAAAGTCACCCATCAGAATAATTTCGTAGCTACTACTAATATGCACCCCCCAGGGGACATACATCTATTAAGTATGTGTATGGCAAACACGGGGTCCGGAGCTGAGTCTGGCATTACTTCCACTTACTTGTGCGAGGCTCCTTCCTTTCTCTTTCCTGACCTTCCTTGGTCACCTCTTCTTCTTTTCGATCCCGACGCTAGAGTATCTTTTATTTTCCTCTTTCTCCTTTTTTTATTTTATTTTTATAATGATATATGTAATGTTTTGAGATATGTTTATATTTGAGTTTTGAGTTGTAATTCAGGAGGGTTTTTAGTGGGTATGGTTGAGTCATTCGACGAGTCCCACACGCGGGGAGAGTCATGTTGGCTCTCCTTAGTGCGTAACTGCATTTTCGTTCCCTGTACAGAATTTTAGGGCTCTAATAACCTAGATGTCGACGAGAAATTACCTTTTGTTGTCTTCGTTCTTGGTCGTGAAAATTGTAAATCGCAGAGTTTTAATTGGTTCATATGTCTCAATCAATTTTCAACCAATCAATTTTCAATCAATTTTCATAAGCTGTTCATAAGAATCGAGTGCATTGAAAATATAAAGATATACATGATAATGCATTCGTTACGCGCTTCTTGTGTTCTATGCTCTCACTTTTTAATAAAAACATATTTCAATGTAGAAACTTATTTATTTTAATGAGTAGATCGGGGCTCCTCCCACAAGTTCTCGGGAGGGTTTAAATTTGCATTCTTCTTTCCTCTTCCCTGTCTTCATTCCTTTTATCCTTCCTTTCCGTAATTTGAAAATTATAATTTTAAGATTTTTTCCCTTTTTATGGTATAATGTGTTCGGCAATTGTTTCCTTTTCTCTCATCTTTGAATTTAAATATTTGTTGAATTTAAGAGGGTTCTTTTAGTGGGTATGGTCGAGATATTCGGCGAGTACCACACACGGGGAACAGTCTTTATGGCTCTTCTCTATGGTGCGAAACTGCATTTTTCCCCTCCTGCAAGGGCTCTAATTGAGTTGACGTTGACGAGCCCTAAAGCTCCACAGAAAAAGTAGAACCTTAGAAAAACAAACAGTAACTTAACCCAATGTACTCAGTATTCGTGTCATACAACAAACGTATACACGATTTCCTAATTCCGATGCTCTACGTTCTTTTATGCTAGCTTCTCTTCACACAGGGTATAAATCTCTGTCTCTCACTTTTTTCTTCGTCCAAGAAGTCAACAACAAGATGTCCTAATGGAAGTGCTAGAGAGAGAGAGAGTTTCAGAATCTCAATTAGTCTTCTGCAGCCTTCGAACTATAATTTGTACGCAGGAAACGATAGGAACTCGTAATACATCTCTTCCTGGTGAGATAATTCAATGACAAGGATGGCATTCCGGTTTCAAAGAAAGATGGATTACTAATGAAACTATATGTTTTATAGAAATGGAATATTGGTCATTATTAGTCATTCCCGTTCACAAACGTTATTTTAAATTAAATGAACACAATTATCCCGAATAATAACTTCCTGTGAGAAAGACTAATAAACTTATAATGTAACAGTCACTATGGGGATGATTCAATGTTGCGTTAAAGGTCGTCAGTGAAGTATTTTTCAAGAATCTAATGGAAGTGTTTTTGTATTATATAAAATTATACGTCGGTCGCTCTAACTTTGCAATTGGGATTTGACAGTCTTGCAATGCTGCACTGTCTCGGTCTCCCTTCACACGTCCTTCGTAGGGCAATATTTCCGTCAACACCACCAAATAAGGCAGCTAGTGGGGTTGAGGGTGGTAGCCGGGGACATTATTTCTAAATTCTCAAACCGTGCCTCAAGCAAAAGCTGCTCATCTGCCTTCGAAAATCTCAATGTTTTGACAGCCAGCGACGTTGTCATTTTCCGCAAAAATTGGGAAGAGTTCGACGAATCTAAGGGTGAAGTAAGAACGGTCGAAATATAGTAGAAGTTCTGTACAGCTTCAGGATACATAGAAAACAGCCGCAATTATTCGAAACGTTCTTGAATGTTTTTACGATGCCAGATCATTAAAGGCGTGTCCAAAATTTCATGTGCTCATTGAACCCCCTTCCATACGATTAATATTTTGTGGAAATATCAAATAGTGGTTGTTTTTTGCATTATATTGAGATATTAACTTCCGTACACAAATTATAAAGAAGTACCGTGAAAGTATGAGTGACTACTTCTGAATTAGCGACACAAGTAACTAATTATTACATGTTTTATTTAAATGGTTTTCCGACCACTTTCAGATGCAAAATTCCAGAATTTCACGGGCCACAGGCGAGGAATCTAAGATATGATGTATGTATTGTAACGATCTCTAATGGAAGTCGTTACAGGATTTTGTTCATGGGGCATACGGAGTTAGATGTGACCTGGGTAAATTGCTTCTATTATTAAACGTCAGAAAGAATACATCATATCTGTGTATTGAGAAACTACGAAGATTTTCGTAAAATACTTTGTTCCGCTAAAATGTGTGGAGGGTAGTTCAATGTTATTTTGTATACTTTCATTATGTATCATGTTACGATAAATAAATCATATATGGCACTTTCGGGCTCTATTGGTGATTTCTGCATCACGTTTATGACTGAATCTATTTGAGTTTGAGTTCATTATTGATTTGGTATGACAGGAAGCTTCTAGAATGCAAGGGTCTATGATGATTTCTTATACAATACCCCATGACACCATATGATTCGCAACTCTTCAACATGTGAGATAGGATGTGTCACGACGTATCCGATGGTAGATTTCAAGGAAATGAGGGAAAAGTGGTTTGTTTAATTTCTTACGTATCATGGAAATTATGAAAGAATTTGGGCAAGCAACAAGAAATGAAATGTACATGTGAAAAGGAGGAAGAGGAAATCGAACATCTCTTATGGGATACATCTTGAATGGGGAAGAGAACAAGCTATTTAAAATGTGATAAAGGTATTACCCAAGAAGTGGGCACGAATAAACCAAAAGGGATATGCATTGTCTGAGGTGTCCGCAAATGAGGCACGGACGGCTGTGTTAACTGAGAAAAGGGAAAAAAAGGATGAAAAGAGACTGAAGGGGAATTAGTATAAAGAGGAATTGACGATGATATAAGAATAGGAAAGAATTGCGGGATTGAAGATATAAGCCGGTATATGAAGGCTACATAATGCATTGTATGATTTACTGTTATTATAACTATTTTGTAACTTATGAGTGGAAACTACGGGCAATTGAAAGAATATGTTTGCAACAGATGGCAGGATGCTACCATACCATATCGACAGAGGCAATGTATGTGGTGGCAGGAATAATGCCCATTGCTTTGTATATCCAAAGAATAAAATACAGATTCATACCAAAAGGAGATGGAAATATAATATAATATATAATAATAATAATAATAATACTAGCCACGGACAAAGCAGGGCGTAAAATGATAAAAAATGTGTTAATGGAGGGATGGCAAACGCGGTGGCAAAAGAGCACAAAAGGAAGTCTAACGTATAATGTGGAATTCTAACATATGATGTATTTGCGCGGGAGTGTGTTAATTCGAATTAGTGAGGAAGACCCCGTAGCTCACTCATCATTCTCGCTTCAGACTTCGTCGAGTCAACATCGGGCCATAACCACGTCCGTCATGAACATTTTGTGAAGCGTGTTGTGCGTGAGGTAAAACTATACTTTTCCTTCAACCATGTGATGCGACCATCTGGAACTGTCGTGAATGATTGTGATCATGGAAACAGTGTGATCATATAAACTTTAAATACTGTTGATGGATCCACACACCGTGGCTGCCTCCTGCATTTTCCAACAGCTTGAGACGCTGTACGTCAACTGAGCATCGACAAATCCTACAAGAACGTAACTATGAGCTTACATATCTTTCACTGGCCAGTGAAAATCTATCGTACAGTATGATCTTTCATGATCAATTTCACCTGCCTTCATTGACGTATTCAATAATATTTAACTGAACCTTGTTGTATTTCATCATGCTTCTTTTATCTTTGAATTAATACCATGTGTTTAGCTGTAAGTTTTAGTATTAGATATTTTACGTGTACGTTTATTAATTTCTTGTGTGTTTAGGTTACATTTTTGGTGGGATTATTAGGGAACATGTTTTGTGCCATTTCGTTGTAAAACAATTAATATTTGTATGTCCATTGATTTATTGTTTGTTTTGATATAAAATCATGGTAATCCATGTGGTCTTCCAATTATAAAAATCTTCTATTTATTAAATATCTCCAATTATTAAAATCAAGAAACCATCCACTCCCATAGCTTCCAGAGTGTTTTTGGGGCACAGCGCATGAATTCATACCAAGGAAAAATTTGTACAGGAAAATAAAACATGGTTCAACACAACAAAGAAAGGACTTGAATTCATAACAGGCCATGGAGATTTCTATGCATATTTGCAAAAGATAGGGAAGAGGGGAGTGTATTTGTCAAAAGAGAACTAAAGCATGTATTATGGGAGTGTGAAAAATATGGGAAAAAAGGACGGAGTACTTAAAATGCTACGCAAGAATGGATATAATAAACATGCAACAACTATGGATTCTAATAGAGACACACGAGAAATATGATATATTTTAGGAATACGCAAGTAAACTAGGATACACAAAGAAATTAATAAGATGGTAGACAAGCTCATGCCTCGTCGGGGCAGGGACGGGCAACGTCGCAATGAACAACAAAAAGAGAAATAAATAGAAAGAGAACCTTGCTTTGCTCCTGGCTGTATATGCAATGTGCCCATAAGGGCAAAGAAATAAATTAAAAAAAGAAGTTATTATAACTATATGTATATGAGTTAAAAATAAGACAAGAGTCTTGGAATGACGCTGCGCTGCAGACAAGGCGGTCAAGTGGATCGGATCAAAATAGATCCAAAAAATAAAAAAATAAAAAGAAAGAAATCCTTCACACGAGATGGCATTATAATGCTGCCGTTACAGAATAGGCGTCATCTTGTCCTCTCACCGCAAATGTGAACTCGTGGCGGATGCAGAGTTGCGCCAAAAAGAGCAAAATCCGGACGGACGGAGCGCCGCATTGGCGCCAACAGGCGACGCATGTATAAGTAAAATGTCCTTATAGTCGCGGCTGAGGACGAGCGGGAATTAAGACATAGACTGATCCAAAAGTTCTCTCTCGAAAAGTATGCATGTACTTTATCCTATACTATTTAAGTTCCAATGTGTGACAGACTGATGCTTCAGAAAATTACACCACCTTAACACCTTTAGTTGTCTAATAAATGATAAAATACGAAAAAGGTGAAAATTGTACCAGAAGATAAATTGACGAGTTTAGGTCTTAAAATAAAATTAATTTGTATTTGCCGACGTTTCCAAAAATTAATTTTCTTCCTCAGGGCTTATACGTATATTAAATTCTATTCAACCACCTACACCGTCCCATTCGTACTCCATCCGTAACTTGCTAAACTGGTCAGTTGGTAATTGGTAAACTCGGTAATTATGTAGTGTGAGTGGAGGTATGGATGGATATAATGGAATGAGTGCGAATGGGATCTACTTTAATATTAGGGTCAATACATCGTGAAAATTTTCCTTTAAAGAACCATTTTCTAGCGTGAAAATTTTTCCTCATAACAAAGCATTCGATTTCTGTAAAACTCACAGCGAGAATGAGTATTAATGAAAACACTCGTAACTTTGTAACCGTGTACGTGTATAGAGGAGTGCGGAAACGAATGTCGGGGGAGACGGTATTTCGTGTTGTTTTACAGACTCAATTCTAAAAACGCTCCACAACGAAAAATACCCTTTCAAAATAAATATACTAAGAGTTTCAGGAAAAAATGACAAGTTTTATTCTTGTTAGACACAAAGTTGGAAACTGACTGTTTGTAAAGATAACATATACATATAACATAGAATAAACGGAGCTCGTAGTATTGACGTTAGTTGTATGGAGCGAAGCAAATAGAAATGTACCCCGCAACAGTAGGGCACTTCGAATGATTGTCAGCTATATTCCTGAAAAAGAGTTCAATGTTTTCTGCCGTAACTCACAGATATGGAGAATTGTAGCAGAAATCTTGAGGTAATAGAGAGCACTACATCACAAGACGGAAATATCCCTTCGTCGTATGAGCTTTTGATGCAGCAGTGGTTCCTCACCGTGTGCAATTCTCAATCGCAATTGAAATCGTCATGACTACGTCGTAGAAGCGCGAGAGCGCGTGGCTTGGGCGCGAGCTGAGCGAAGAATGGTATTACTTAATTGTAATCAACAACGTATTTCACTATGGTAATAGCTGTCGAGAGAATCTTTTGTTTTTCTTCTAGAAGTCTCTTAACAGAGTTCTATTTCATGACAAATATTCTTGTGAGTTCTTAACCACCTTTACTAGGAACGTATACATCTTTGTTGTTCCTTGAGTAGACATGCGTTAGATCGATACATCGATGTCTTTTGCGTGTTCACATGTAATATGTATGTAAGGATGTAAACAACATGGGGGTGACAGGTACTGAATGCGTTTCAGTAGATAGCTGTATCACAATGTGTAGATTCTCTACACGAATTTGGGCTTGGCAAATTCGGAATAGAGGGACAACAGGAAGAGAAATACATGTTTACATCCCAAAAGTGACTTTGGTGAGAGGACATAGTTTTTGGTTTGACCCTCCAAGGGTAATATTAGAATTCCTAACAGGACACGGAAATTTTGCTGCGTATTTGCTTCACTTAAGAATGGTGGAAAATGAAGAGCGGAGCTTTCAACTGGGAGAACAAACACCAAGACACATGCTGTGGAACTGTACCCATTATGCACAAGAGAGAGCCAGATATTTCCGGGAAATGGGAATGAAGGAAGTAGTGACCACCACAGACAAGAACATAAATACGGAGACCAAGTATCGTGTGTTCCAAGAGTTTGTGTGTAAAACTGGTGAATTAAGAACGGTATATCGGTCATAGTAGAGGCGGCACACACATCTCCAAGACAGAATAGGGAGGGCAACGCCACAAGGGCTGCAGAGTATTGCATTCAGCGCAAAATGAGATGAAATCAGAGATGCTCATACATGATCCTTGTTTTGCTGTATCCAACATGTACGAGGATGTTGGTAACAAACGAAATGAATGGTAAAAGAAGTTTCATCGTGTAGCTCTTGAGTGAAAGGTATGCACATTCAAAAATGTATTTATACCCGGCGTATTTCACCTTGTTAAAAATAGGAAATCACCCCCAAATTGGCTCATAAGAAAGCATTAACTTCGGATAACGATGAGAGTTTATTGTCGGGGTCAGGGAGATCTCTATGCTACGAAACTGTCGGGTGTAAAGACCCAAAAAGCCCACACGACGTGAAACCCACCATGAGCTTCCTAGGGCGATGAGAGTCCATTTAATCAAATGAATTGCAAAAATGTAATGCGTCTGATCACAAAAGATAGCAAAAGTTGGTTTTCAAACAAATATTTTTTCAACAAAAATATTATTTTTTAAATTTTGTTTAATTGATTTCGAAAAATACGTTGATTGAAAAGAATTTCAAGATTAAAAGAAAAACTATTAATAAACTGGCACTTGAATCTAGTTGGGAGCGCTGCTAGTATTAAGTAAATCTGAAAGTATTCGTACATGTAAGAACTGATTTAAAAACCATCTCGAAGTCTGAGAAACTCAGATTTTCTGTAGTAAATGATGAAAATATTATGCAACCACGGAAAATAAGGGTTTTTTCATAAGGTGCAGAAGCAAATTTTCAATATATATGAAACAGAATATACATGTGCCCGTTTTACCAAAAAAATGCTTGCTAAGCGGTTAACAGTAATTTATACGGCCTTTGTGCTGCAATTTCTAGATCGACTGATACTTTTCTCAACAATCAACTCTTATTATAATTAATTTATTGGGCAAATTTTGCAAAACTGCAACGATATTTCATATGCGTAGGCCACCAGTTAAACGTTCAGCAAAGTGAATGCAACAGATTACACTTACGTTCTTTTTATATACCCTCTACTCTTCACTCTCGAGGAGACAAAGAAGTACTAGCAATTCTTTTTTGACTTTGCAAATTCAATTCCGAAGTAGCGAGGAGATAGGCGATACGAACAAGATAAATGAACCGATAAAAGCCGAACAAAAATGTAAACTTGTACTTTTCACGTCCGGTTCAATCCCCAGGACCACTCCGAAAGGCACAAACATAGGCGAAAAAGCATAAAATCTCTTCAGTTTTGTACGAAAACTCTTTCATTATTACTCTGAAATAAGTACTTGACAGAAAAATTACCACATCCAAAGTCTTTCGATAGGGCAATGTACGTAATAAATTAGCAGGAACTATCTAAGGAGATTTGAGAATTGTATAAAAATAATAAAATTAACGCTGGTAAAACTAGTATTGTTGCATTAGGAAAAGTCTTTCCATACCTTTTCAATTTAAATAAAAGAATTGAAATTGAGATTCGCAGGAGTCCGGTGAATTTTCCGAAACAGCTGAAACACTGGTACATTTTTAGAAATAACGCTAACATGTTTACACGTGTTAGAGAAAACTATATCATGACTGCCCAAGAACAGTGTCCTCAGATAAATAATATATTTTTGAAATTGAATACAAAAATAACTAAGTATAAAACGTAATGAAATGAATCATAAAACGACCAGGTATTATCTCCAACGTAAAGAGACAAACCGTGTAATTTTTATACTTTCTTAAGCATGATTTCAAGAATAAAGGAATAGTTTTTGAGTTGTAAAATATTACAAATATGTTGACATAAAAGTGTGTCATGATAAAATATGGAAACCATAAAATGCAATGTTTATCATGAACTTGAGTTAAGTCGGTAAATCTATTTCTGAATTGAAATGTTAGCGAATTATAATTGGCGGTTTTAAAGGAAGGGCTTGCTACATAGTAAATTTTGACATTGCTTTCTTTCGTGCATATTTTCATCACATGCGTTATATTGAGTGTCTGAATTTGTTTCTCCTTTGTCACAGTGGCGTGAGATAAATATCTCATTTGAATTAACGTAAGAAAATGGAACAGAAGTTTCGAGAAAATACCTGAAATGTATTAATTTTTCAGAAAATTAAAAATTGGCGCATGTTCGAAGTTGAAGAGATATAAAAAATTTCAACCCTTAAATAAACATTTAGTTTATTTGAATAATTTTAAAAATTGCTTGTATTTCAGAGATTTTATCGCGATGGATCCGTCCTCTACTTCACGCACTCCTACACTCCTCTCTCTCTCACCAAGCAATTAAGAACCGCGGGAGAATCCTACAGACTCATCGCCCACACGCTTTTGACTCCCACTTGGAAACGCACAACTCTCTTTCGCACTGTGGGTACCAACGCATTTTTATTTGATCAAAACTTCACATCGTACTGATATAGTTCAAAAACACTTCTTTTAATGAAACTTGATTTGTGTATCGTGAGAAGCGATATATATGTAAATCCAGGGAAGTAAACTTGCAGTTGGAGGGAACATATTTGAACAATAAGTTTCGGAAATACTCGGTTGTAGAACCGAGTATACCAGACGGAAGAACAGTTGAACTATTATATCCACTAACGAATAACGAAAAAATACGTAAAATAGTCAGTCATTCGTTATTCACGAAGACGGGATAAGTGTAACGGTCTTGTTTCTTCTTCACTAATTAAAATTAGTATAAAGAGTGGAGAACGTCAACATATGACGAATAAAAATATTTTATTTACTTTAATAATATTTTTTTATCCCATTGATTCGAGAATATAATTTATGATATACAGTTAGAAAAGGAGATTGTATAATTTTAGATGAGTAAGTAATAGAGAAAACATAAATTGAGGAAAAATAATAATGTCAAATTTACTTATATATTGGCGGATTCAATGGGATACAGTTTCCGAAGAAAGGGATTTATACTAATTTATAAAGTCAGTGACATTTGTGGTAAAACAACAAGAAATGGTACCAATTAAAAGCACAATTGAAATTTCGTCACATGTAAATATTGACACACGTTGGGAATCGTCCCGAGTGGAGAATGTGCGTGTGGCGGAGGGCAAAACAACGTTGAACACGTATTTTGGGAGTGTGCTTACAATAACAAAGAAAGAGGAAAATTATTAAACATAATCAAGATAAAAGATGTATGCATATTAATTACTTATTAGAAAAAAACTTTTGAAGAAACGGACATCTTATTTATGGAAATAACGTGTATACGAGCAGAAATTAAGGACCGGTAAATGGAATGGGAAGAAGGGTGACGATCGATCGCACCCACCCCAACTCAGCTGGTACGGGAATATACATACAGAAAGATAACAAATGTAACTAGTGGTGCGAAACCATTGCACATACTTTCTCTTATACGTTTCTCCATCTGCAGCATAGTGACAAAAATATCGTTAAAGTGTTATGTAAATGTAATTTCGTTGTAGACAGAAATTGATGTATTTTCGTATCTGTAGTGCGTTTGCTGTCCTCCTACGTATTTTATCTGTATCGTATCTTTCATTTCAGTTCACGAAAAGTGTATTCTACGTCTGCTTGGTTCACTTACACTGCTAAATATTATTCAGGCTTCTGGAAACTATACTAATGCGTAGGTGTAGCAGACAGAAATTATTTCACTGCGTCTATATCAAACTTGCAAGCGAAATACCGCTAGTGCGGATGTAATACATACAAATTGTAATTTATGTACAGAAAACGTAAGCAAAATCATTGGACCCGTTTTGGAGAAATATTCGAAAGAGTACTTTGACCTTTATATGAAGTACCCTTTGTTTTAAAGTAAAAAACAATTAGAGCATGTGCATTGACAACAAGTTCATTCTACTGTAAATTCGAAATATGAATTAAATATATTCATCTATTTACTCAGGATCGCTGCGTTGGACGAACGGACGTTATGCCAAAAACAACTTTTTTTGAATCAGGGATAATCAAAACGGATATTCCGCCGAAAGCTCGGTTTCGAATTTTTTCACGATTACAAAACTTTCTCTGTATTACGTATATGAGAAAGCATATACACTGAGTTGCATTACCCGGTTAATAACTATGAGTTGAGGTACCGAGGGACAGGGAAATAAAATGAAAAAAACACACACAATTCCAATTTAATTTGTAATTTAAATTCAAAGAAATAGTACATATCTTTATATCTCATGGAATGGCAGACATAATTACTATAACGTGAAATGGTGCATAGTTAAGAATGAAGATTATGACACCGTCCATGCGCAGAAATTAATTTTCGTCATGATACCTCATTTGCGGAAATAGATCACAAATGATCGGAAAGAGAGGTTTATGTTTTATAGTATCGATAAATTTATCCTCCACGTGGTCATACGCAATTTGTACTGTTTTTTGACAATAAATTTATTAATTATTATTATTATTAGTGTATTTACAAAATGTTTACTTTCACCAGAGGTCCCAAAACTTTTGTGTTTCGTGGACCACTTCCCATGTTTTTCGGTTTGGGGTAGATCCCCTGCTTATCTAATATTAAATTTTTGCAAATTCATCAACTCGAAACGTGTTTTTGACAGCAGGTATAGTGATACTCACTTTGAAAGACTTAAATTTCTAAGTATAGTGTATAAAACATTAAAAAACACATGTGATTTTTATACATGTATTAATTGAATTCAAATTAAAACTAACTAAATTAAAATTTAGTATCTATTACATAAAAGAACTAAGCAAAAAATAAATGCTTTTAGTGGGAGGGATGAACCTGGTGCTTTAATAACAAATTTTTAACATTTGGCCTCAATTTAGTTAGGTTTAATCTCAAATATCCTCGGTCATTGGTGTCCAGTTTGTTTCTTTCTTTTAGGAGATTGGCAACCGCGCTGAGACCACTTTTTACCAGGTATGAAGATGGAAAAGCAATTAAAAACTTTCTCGTGATATTCCATAATACGAGATAAGTGACAGGTATGACATACACATAACACACATGCACTGTATGTGGATTATTCCATTCATGGAAAGTCAAAATTAAGGTCACGACCTGATTAAATGAAATCCACTGTCGTGGACCCCCAATTTTATTTTTCTAAGACATGGACCCCTTGCTGGTCGCAGTCGATCCCCGGGGGTCGATATAAACCACAAAGTGACTTTCACAAATAAGATAAGATTTTGCTCCAAACTTATTTCCTTTGCGCCACTGTGTGTGTATGCCTAGAATACGTATCCAATGCCACACGTGTGCCATCACTCACGTTATTCTTCAAGTGGGATGTTGGGCGGGAAGGGCGGAGATTTTGAGTTTCCGCTTCCTACATTCGATGCAAAGTGTCTGAATAAAGAGCCCATGTTTTGTCACTTCGTGTTAAATTGATTTATGTCATTCTGACGCAACTTCATTGTTTACAGGGATGCCGGTCAAAATTTAATTGCTGCTCCCATAAACATGATTTATAATAATTATTCATTTGGGAATTATACAAATTAGTTATAACTCACACTCGACAATAACAGTTAATTTGTAATTGTAAATATATATAAGTATTCATTTAATTTTAATAAACAATTGATATATTAATGTCTGACAACTCACTAATCCGATCCATACATCTTACTGGGTTTATTTGGTCAAACTACAAAACAAAAGTCTATATTTTTTAATACCACTAGTTCTAAAAATGCTGCTGTTTCATTATTGTACTGTTGATCCTTCTGTTTATGATTGTATGATCCTTACGAATATAGCTCTGCAAACTTAGTTTTCTAAAGAAAAAACAAAAATAGAATGCTTCAGAATATGCTGCAATTGTAATCACAATTTTAAGGATGTTTGAACAAGCAAGGTAGGGTCTATATATGGTTTTAATCAAAATTTGATATTCCAGTCTGGATTATTGTTACGTAGTCTTGTGAAGTAATATCTAGCGCTGGTTCCATGAAACTGCATAACTGTATACGGAGAGGGTTTTGGTGTATATTAACCCCAATTACCATGGAATCTTTGATTAAAATAAAATTAATAAATTGTCAAAAAAAGCCGTTACAAGCTACATATGATCACGGGGAAGACTATAAACTAATTTACTCTCCAAGAGCAAACAAAAGACCATCCTTTCAATTTCGATCAAGAGCCCAATTCAAAGTAAGATGCGGATTTGACATTTCAGTACACTTCTAAGATAAAAATAAAAAAGTAAGTTGCAATACCAACAGAGTATAAACAAATTTATATATTTACTAGCTGATTACCAAGCGTTGCCCGCAATTTTTTTTACTTGTTGGATCAATTTTATTTTACTCATAAAAAATATTGTAAGTTCAAAATAACTCAACTAACTGGTTTAATATATATAATTCATGACAAGACAATTTTAATACAAAACTTAATTTCATACACCAATTGGAGTTTCACCTTAAGCAGCGAGAATAAATAAATCCTTGGAAGAAACTAGCTTTGAGTAAACTTTTCCGCGATAGAAACAAATCAATCGAAACGTCACTACTTAGTCTAGCTCATCACTTTACCCATAGTTAGGGGTATTTAACCCAATTTGTGTAAAACTTACTGAGCATCATGTCACTGTTTATCTGAAAGGGCCCAAAATCTATGGATACTCGTCGTTTTCGATTCAATATTTTTACATGACTCGTCCTTCCCACAACAACCATGGGATTTCTAGGGACCATGGGGTTTCAAGTCTCCCCTCCCCAATCCCAATGGTGACACACATCTGTCATAAAATCGGAAGTGTCTCTTGTTCATCTCAGGTACAACGAACCCACTCGCTGGGTACCGTACCGGTCGAACTTTCGCTTCCGAGCGAAGACACGACGGCGGCGGCGCGGCTGCACTATTTCATTAAAATGCACAAAATATCTAAACCATTCCTCCAAATTTTACGATTTAAAAACGTTCTGAATATTTGTTTAATGAAGAAAAAACAGAATGCTCATTTAACTTGATGATGATGGATTTTTCCTTCTTAAATTACTCTCTTAAATCGAAGTATTTTAACACTTGTATTTTTAATAATTTTTTAAAATAATTTAGGTTTATTATCTTTGTAGATAGGCATGTGTTGTTGCGGACTTTTTTGTATTACTCTTTGAGATGAACAATATTGCCATTCATAGTTGTCACCTATTTCTAACCGTTTAGGCAACTAAGCGAACATACCTCTTTTCCCCGATTTCATCGATATTTATGGTCACAATCATTCTGTATGTTTCTTTTCACACATTTTTAAAACAAAGTTAATCTCTGTTCATCCTCGATATTGCCAAATTTCATCACTATCGGTTCAGATGTTCAGTCATGATTAGGTAGCGAATATACAGACATACTTTTGCATTTATATTTTAGTAATGGGTATATTTTATTTATATTTGTATTAATAAATACAAAAAAGTTTTTTCACAAGTACGTAAGATTATAAAAATATAGATTATTCGGAAATCGTTGTTTATGAATCGTAACTATTAAACTTACTTTAAATTCGAGATTAAATATTACAATAGTATTAATGATACCACATCCCCCAGGCAAGAGCCTATAGAACCTGTATATAGAATTCTACTTCTTTGATAATTTTCTCCCTTCTTTTGCAAGAAAAAAACCCAGATGAAAAGTTATGCCATGATGTCATGCATAGTACTGCATTGTAAAAGCACGATGAGATGATTCATTCAATAAATACTCTTAATATTCAGCAGAGCACCAGAACTTGTGTCACATAAAACATATATTGAATGAAAAATCTCCAAGGATTATCGTGAGAGGATTACTAAGTCAAGTGCTTGAAACATTGGGATGCACAGGTGTTCCCCGCGAGCATGCATGACCGTGTGTGGAGCCCAAATGCTTGCGGCCATACACAGAAGAGAAAAGCGTTGAGTAACGGTTTGCTGCGATTCAATGCGCTTCGTCCAAGAACGAAGAAGACCTTGACAAGACTGATGCACAGTCCTTCCACTACGGCGTTGTTTATTTCCACCTCCAATGTAACATCGTCTCCAATTATTTGCTCGGTAAATCGCTAGTCTCTCTCTCCATTTCCCTTTCAATAAACTATCATTCATATTTACTTCCAAGTTAAATTATATTAACATTTAAAAAAATTAGAACGCTATGGACCTCAAAGTCATGAATTAAAAGCCATTTAAAAATTTGGATGTAGGAAAATATTTAGTTATAAATAAACAAATTTTATTGTCAGAAAAGCAGTTAAAAATGCGTATGACCACGTAGAGGACAATAAACTAATTTACTTTCCGGAAGCAAGGGAGCATCCCATCAATTCCGATCAAGGATCCTAAGGCAGAGGTGGATTAAACATTTCAAAACACTCCTAAAAACAAAATTTGTTCGGTACGTGTTATAATATTAACATAATACCAACAAATTTGTATTTAATTAAACACAAAAGAAGTCATTTCACAAGTACGTATTATCAAACTATAGATTATTCTCAAAGTATTGATGATAAATCGTAACTATTAAATAACAATGAATTCGAGATTTGTTTTTTCAATAGATGCCGCCCTTGGGCAACAGCCTAGCGAGTCTGTATAAAAACATCCACCTCACCGAAGGAAACCCGGAAAAAAGCCCGGTCAAGGGTGGGAAAAAATCCGGCCCAGGTTGGACTTGCTTGTAGACATAAAAGTGATTTCATAATCTGAACTACTCTACTTATTTTTTCATAAAGAATTGCTTCTTATGGAATGTCAACCCAAAATAATTTGTTTGATAATAATCTAAAACAGACAATTCTGTATTTTATTTCAGTTTCGTTTATAACACCGATTGTTTATAATAACGCTGTGTTATTATTATTTCTTTCATTGTACTACAAAAGTTTTCTAGCAAAGAGAGAATACATCGGCAAATTGAAAACAGAAACGGCTGGGATAGGAAAGCAAACATTAAATAAGGAAAAGTGAAACCTTCTGTAAGTACTGCGGGACTCCACATTGTATGGTGTTATTTCTTCAAAAGTGTCGATGCATTGCATAAGACAAAAAAAAGGACAAATACAAGACCGATTATCAGAGGCAAGAAATGGATATATGCGAGAATCGATAAAGATTTTATTTTATTTTTTTGTACATTAGTAATATTTAAGTATATCATAATTATATTATTAAATTATAAACTTCTACGCTACTTTTCCGAAATTATACACACAAAAATCACATTGGGAAATTTCAACTTACGCGGAGACACACAAAATATTTTCGCGTATTTATTTATCTATCAATATTATGATTATATTGAACATGATTTCCGTTTTCTTTAGTTTTATTGTATTTATTTTTTTCTGTTGCTGAACATAATGTTATTAATGTATACTAAATGTTGACAGGTATGTGGAACTAATGCCATGATACATATAAACGTATGAAATTATTAAACACATGAAGTCACAAACCTGTTAAGGAAACGTTGGGAATGAAATACAGTTCTTTGTGTAAAAGGTTGTAAAAGTCAATAATTTATAATTTATTGTGCATTGATAATATTTTTGATATTTTGTATTATACATAGCAAAAGCGCAGGGATAAATGAATAAAGGTTGAGAAAGAGTCCCCTAAAACACTAAAAAGCCCCGACTCATACAAATGAAACCTCCGATGACAAAGAATCCAATTTCGAAACGAACAATTCTTTCTCCCTCGTCCTAAATGTCCTTTGTGTATCATCGAAATAAAACTCCTTTGTAGAGAAGAGCTCTGTCTGCTGTTGTGAGATAACGCGGCTCAAACGTGAAACAGGAATGGACAACGAAACGAGCATTCCATCCACGTGAAAACTCAGAGCATTCACACGGGAAGGACATCAGTTGTGCAAACAGGGTGTGATTCTTAACCTTTTCATCATTTCTCTCTTTTACAGACTATAAAGACAAAATCTCCACGTAAATATTGACACAACCAATGGTTATTTTGTGCCGGTTTAACTTTGGATCGGAAAATAAGAAATAAAAAACCTTTTTAAAGCGAGCTTTTATTTACGCCATGTACTGAAACGAATAACATAAGTTTAGGTTAGTATTAAGGTAATACAATGCAAATGCTAATTCCTCCATTTATATTTTACGTTAGTAAATCCTTATAGAAATAAACGTTCTTCCTATCTTTATCGCTGAAAGTGGTGCAATATTTTATGTTGAATTACATGTCTTCAAAAAGCTTGTCGCGAGAAATGTTCGTAAAAGTAGACACCAATTAATTTCATTGGAGAGTGATTGGTTGGTAAGTAAGTACTTGTTGAAGTATATGTTTTCTTTACAATTAGTGCGACAAGCTTTTTGAAACCAATAAATAAAATATGATTCGTTGAATAAATAATAGTTTTATTCGTTTGAGTATATGGCGTAAATACTTGTTTTAAAAAGGTTTTTTATTTATTTTTCTTACTTTTCAGTATTATAATTTGTTTATCTTGAACACTTATTTAGCAAATAAGTATTATTATCAATTTATATTTCGAAAATATTGTAAATTAATCGTAACGATTCATTTCACTTAAAACGAAGTGAGTAATGACAATTTCGACTCTGACGCCCAAAAATGCTGCCACCTCCAGACAGACTCCGTATTTTTTCGTCACATCTTATTGGTACCTCCAAACCGCATTCAAACAACGAGTCGAGTGTAGAAAGAAATGTGTCCTTCCTACAACAGATATACACATCTTCTTCACTCGACTTCTCCCCCAAGTAAATGCTCATGCCCCATCAACCAGCTCGCACGCACAAAAGTAGTTGATGATGACCGTTTGATACCAGTTGATACAAGTTGATCACAAACGCAGGTTACTTTTGATACAAGTTGATACCAACGACTTCTACATATTCGACACAGATCAGAAGCACTCGCCATGTTTGTTTGTTTATCGAACTCCCACGGCATGGCCTCCCTGTACACAAGTACCTCGAGCCATGACATTTCCATGGCCGGAAAATCTCCAAAGCACCTCCAAAGTGCCTGCCGTTCTAATCCACAACCAGTTCTATGGAAAACATTGCGGACGTAAACATACAGGAGCCGCCACGGTAAATAACTACCCTATAACGGCACCCGCAAAACTACTCCCTTTAGGGCGAATTAAGTTTAATATGACTCAGATGCTCAGATATCTTCGTTTAACGAGCTACTCCTGGCAACGGAAAACATTCACTCTATTCTTCCTGCCTTAGCGAGTGGCGCACTATATCTGACTTCTCGACGAGTACATGCTATTTTCCGCTCCGAGATATTCAGACTCAAGCTTAGCTGTTCAGAATCCTGAAACGAATTTCAAGCCACAAATTGGCTATTATATTCAATGATATGCACTCTCACGACTTGGGACGCATATAATAATTAAGTACGAAACGCTGAACGCGAGCCAAGCTCCGCCAGAAATTTATTCGAGACTTCACACCAGATCCTTGAAGAACTTACCTTCAAGCATATCCTGGAACCAGACGACGGAAATCTTCAAGCTCCGACGCCGAACACCGAGGAACTTCGCCCCCGGAACGGCGCAGCTACAGAACGAAGATTACAAGACATCACGACCAGACTCCTCGCAGGAAACGCTTTCAAGAACGCTGATCCTAGCAGGTCGCCATCGCCGACGTTACATTTCCTGAGGGTCTAACAACGAGGACTGTCGCCACAGACATCGATCTTCAATAAGTCCAGGCGGCATCCCAGGTTCATTCACTGTATGTCATACGGTGTCTTTCTTTCATTGTTCTTTATCGTTCAACCAAAACAGGTCTACGCAATAAATTGTTCTAAGACCAAATTGGAAACCAAACATTTTATTTATTTTGTGAAAGAGGAGGTTTTGTTGTAAATCAACCAGATCTCCACCCTGCACAACACGAGTATTTCTGACCGGGGAGAAGTAAGGGCACCGGTGAAACCGGAAACCTGGTTATTGGCGAGTAGTGAAAAGAAGAAGGTCCAAGGTGTGAATGGACCCTTCGACACCATTCATGGACACGAAGGGAACGTTGAATGGTAGGCGCCAGGACCAAGTGAACCGAAAGAAAATACAATTATGCTGGTAGACACCGTAGGGAACACGCTTGTCACATTACTGACATCAGGCGGCTAAAACTTGTTCAAGAAATGTTACGATGCTTTATATAAAGGGTCAATATTTCAAAAACATGGTTACACTGGACGTAAGAGAAGGTATTCCTCATTCTCCAACGCAATCGTTACCTTGATGTTCAGAGTAGAGTATGCGTCCGTCAAATCCATTTATCTTTGCACCCATTATCTATCATCAATAACACAGACAAGGTTTATGATAATAACTGACAAGGTTGCGTACATCCTGTCCCGTGTTCTTCTCCTGATTTCCTTCGGACCCCTTGATCGCCAATAACCAGGTTTCAGGTTTCACCGGTGCCCTTACTTCTCCCCGGTCAGAAATACTCGACTTGTTGTTTGAATGGACTTCTTGATAGGGACCTTGATTGCTTCTGGAGAGTAATTTAGCTCATTACCCTCCATGTGGTCTTACACCGTTTTTTACTCTCTTTTTTGTAATTATTTTTATTTTTACTACACTCCGAAATTTTCAGTATGTAACTGATAGCAAAAGCCTTGACTATAATATTTTTATGACGAGTATAAGTAATTTTTTCCGTTTCTACAAAACACTCTTTTTCTTCTTCTCTTTTAGTTATCTTCTTCTCTGTAAAATTCTTTTCTATTTTAATACAGCATTATAATTTACGAATACTGTATTGCATGATTGCTACATCTCTTACCAGCTAAAGCGTTACTTATTTCTGTTGCGTTCTTATTTCGTCAAGACAATTTATTTCTCAACTTTCCAGTTATTTTACTTTCTACCATTCTGTTCTTGATATTCCACAGTTATTTATTTCGACTGCTTACTCCTGCCATTAAACTTAATAATGTTTGTTATGTTTTGGTCTTAGAAAATCATAATACCAAACTTTTGGTGTGGAAGAATTACAAGTGAATCACGATCGTTCTAATACAACAGCATGCATCATGTCTCTCAATGGGCTCATTGTAAAATAATGGACTGATCTTGTGAGAATAAGTGTATTGCCGGCTGTCCTATGATAATGGTGCGTGGAGGTAAAATGAATGGGAAGGGGATTATAATAAGGGCATAGTACCAAGAATTACCGTTTCCCAGATCTTCCCGGATTACTTATGAATAGAAGAACCGAGAACGGTTAGATATCTTTAAAAAACCGTAACAATGTTGAGTACACATAAAATAATTGGTATTATGGATAATTAGAAACTTCTGAAGGGTACTAATTTTACAAAATATTTCGCCAGTTTTACAANATATAAAAAAGCTGGAATGTAACCCACTCAATTTTCCAATTATAATTATTAAAAAAACATCAGTAAATAGCCTACATAGCAATGAAAATTTAATAATTAGAACATCATTTATATATAAGAAAAATAAACATATTGAAATACTCAAACACGATGTATATCAAACGAATCAATCTGTTAAAAAATATTCATCCTAAAAACCTTACCAAGTTTGCTGTTCTTATACATAAAAACTTTGTAACTGCTTTTTTGACAATAAAGTTTATCATATTTGCATATTCAAATAGGATTTCCCTGAATTACTATCTTCCCTGAACTCTTTGCAATTGTCTCAATCTGAACAAGGCGCCTCCACTCCAAAACCGTATGATGTGCGGAAATTCTGTTTAGCAATCTGTACGCAGAGTTCGCTGTACAACAACATATATTCGTGTTTTCAAAATTTTGAATTTTATGAACCCAGACGTGGGATACGGTTTGTAAATGAAGTCGGAATGAGCTATCCAGAAACAGGCTTATATTCCCAATGCATTCAAAGACAATTCTCAAGTTTGGTTTCAATGCATCTGTTCGTTCCTGAGTTATCGGGGGAACAAAATTATTAGCACACACACATACGACATTGAGAATCATCGGGAAAATTTGAAAATAGACTGGGGCAATTCGTTAAGATTCAAAGGGACCTTCGAATTAAGTTTTTCGAGAGATGTTGGAGCATTTATTTTTCGATCGATTACAACGCATTCCTTTTGTATTCTGTACAGTTGAAAAGTAAAATAGTACAATGCAAAATAGTTGATCAATAATTATTCTCCCATTGTCGTTGTTCCAGATAAAGAGACCGTCCCACGAGAATGCCCCTTTCTATTTCCTGCCTTGAAAAGGGGATAGGAGAGTCTGCTCTTGCGTGGTACGTATATTCCCAACACGCAAACATCGTCTTCTGCTGACCCTAAATCTGCCAACATTCTCCCGCAGCTGACCCTATCCATAGAGCGGCACCCGCACTACTGTGAAATGTGTCTTATCGATAATTTTATAATCATTGGGCGCTAGTGCTGCGCATTGCTTCAGCGTAAAAAAATACACAGAGCAGTCAAATATCACTTGTAGGTGACCACCCTGCGGAAATACCGCAGACAGAAGGATCCGCGGTACGTGAATACATTTTTGCAACCAAATAATATCTTATGTTGTGAAGCGTATGTTTTGGTTTACTGCGTAATACTGATTGACCCACTATTTCCAGAGGTCTACTCAAAAACATTCTCATGGGACGGACCCTATAGGAATGCGATCGTGGGTGGCGTCTGGAGGGAGAGAGGCGAGAGACCAAACACTGGGCCGCAACGGGCAGGGCTGTGGTGGTAATCGCCCTAACGGCACTGAGTTTGCCGTGCCGCGCCGTTCCACGCGTGAATGGAGATGTTTCAAGGTGTGTGAGTCGGCGCGGCGCCTTCTGTCAGTTGCCTGTTCTCACCCGTCCGCCCTTGTACCTGCTCCAAACACCTCTACTGCCGCTCGCGTGACAATGGCAGTGATCCTACTGGTTTCTGGAGGCTCATTCATGACTCCTCAGGTTGTTGGCGCTCACTTCCGCTCGTCAGTAAACACACGATATGTCGGTGATCGTCGTCCAAAAGAATTTATCCTTTGGAATCTCACCTAGTGAAGTGGACTTCTGCCTCTTTAGGAAATAGTATCCTGCTTTTACGATCGCTAACAAGCAGGGACGGACGATTTATCTAACTTTACGATTAATCGGTAATAGATTAATACTTGTTCTGAAATAATGAATTAATCTTTCAATATACATTAATAATGTAAAATTAATTTCTCAATAATTTCTCAACAATATTAATAATTTAACAATGGAAGTAAAGAATAGTAATTTAATTGTGGTGTAAGATGATTAGCTTAAACATAATAGATATTTTCCCAGATATGTCGTATGAAATATTCGATAATTGAATGAACTGCGATTAAATCACACATCTCTACTATGAATTTAGTTTTCATCATTATGCACAAAAAAACCTTTCTAATCAACATTCGGTAATAAAAAAGAAATTTTATCATGCATTTATCTCGAAGGATCTCCATTGATGGAGTTGTTATCCAAATATTCCGTTAAAATTATTTTTAATCCTACTTCTGCTTAAGAGTACATCATGGTGAACGAGACGAGAAAAATCTTTCTTACAGATGAAAACTTGATACCAATCAAGTTCGTACTAATACAAAAAATTAATCGTACAAATGACTCATTGTTCTCTACCAAACATTTAATAAATGTACTTTCAAGTAATATTATTTAAATTTTAAAGGCTAGACCTTCCATTAGCAAGTGCGGCATAAAATGTGTAAATCATCCTTCACTCGGAAATCATGCTTCATAACCAGAGTATCATGAGCTTCAGGGAGATTTTGAAATTATCTTCCTCATACGCAATTCAACACTGTAGTTTATAATGTTCGTTAACCATCGCATGGAACGATCATGGTAATTGTTACGCGATTAACCCATCGCCCGTGGAAGTCCCACACAAAGTGAGAATTTGTTAACTATATGTCTAACGGAAGGAATTTAGGACAATGATAATGCTTGTTCTGGAGACGTCTGCTTTTATTTACACTTATTCAACACACAGCTGCGACTGCATGATGCCTGGGGACGGCTCACACTTTAGCCAGGACGAAAGTTAAGAAGTTTTTCAACATAGGCGGGAACGAAGTCAGAAGATGACCAGTGCGGTAGTCCTAACATGGGAGTCCTAAGACTGTAGTGGTCCTAACATAGACTGCCCGACCACCGCCACTGTTCGAGTCAGTTTAAGCGCTTGTCTCGCTGAATAGAGTATTCTATTTTGCTGCGCTACGCTGCTCTTCTGGTGCGCGCATTTAAACACTCTATTGGCTTATCTTTCGTAATATTGGGCGCCCATCCGACATAATCAAGAAACCTCCAAATCACTTTTTCGTATTCCTTGTGTACATAATTGTACGACTGTTAGATGCTTCGAGTATCTTATATAAGTCGAACTTGAAATGCAATACAAGTAGTAAAAGTAAAGAATCCCCCTCCTATAGCTTCGGTTGTCAGTAACAATTTCTTTTGTCGATTGAGAGATTTATTTTAGTCACATTATTTCCTACTAATACCTCTTTGTAAAAAGATAATTTAGGCGATTGTCACAGTGTACGTTGTATTCTATATTTGTTTATATAAATGTAGCCATTAAACTCATACGTATAGATTTAGATAGGGTTTACGCTCTGTAAGCTAGTTTATCCACGAATGAGTAATAAATAATTTTTGGATAAACTCAAAATCATGTACATAATTTATCGATTGGAAGTAGTGTGGTAGAATTGTATTAAGTTTACAACTGGATTTGGAGGTTCTCGAATAAACAAGATAGTACTTCCTGTCTGTTCTACTGCCTGTGGTAGGACTCCTTTTACTGTGCTACAATTTAACCCATGAAAAAACAATTTGGACCGGAAACGCATGGTTACTGTTATCACACATGATGTACGATGGTGCATAGAATAGCTACCGTAAACGATGAAACATTTTCTGTCATGAGGCTATGCTATTCACTAGTATCTCGGTATTGTTAACATTTTGCAGAAATTTTAACTTGAATTTCTTGCCATGATCATACGTAATGGCATGTTTATTCATAGAAGATGGTAGTACGTATTTACGTCCCAGGACATCCATTCTGAATTTAGTTGAAATAAACTGACAAAAATCCAACCATAACAGCCCCATTCCCATCCATTCCTTCCGATTGTTGTGTGAAAGCCGTGCGCCTGAGAGAATTCATTCACGCTTTGTCATCACCAACGGCGTCGGCGAAAGAAGGACCCCGAAACCACATACCTGAGCACAACCCTCGTCTCTTGACGGCCAAAGACTCAGGCATACAGACACTGATTCGACATGTATGAGTCATCTTGTCTACATTTCGACTATTCTTCACAACTCCTCCTCCCCAGTCTCAAAGAGGGAATCCCCCTTTGTTTCTTATCCTGTATTACTTGTTCATTGCAACAAGTAAGAAAACATGAGATAATTGTAGCTTTGGCTGAATTGTTATTGTCACGTCGTCTTACTGGACCTTATCTGATACAACGAGATGATGAATCGCCATAATTATTGATTAAAGAATGATTGATCACATCTATTCAAGAAATGAACCTTCAACCATTTTGGCTCGTGATGTCGCCACATAAACCTAACGATCGATACAATTTTTCTTAACGAACAAAAATTTCTAAGTTTTACGATCTCATCAGACGCCACATGAGCTTGAATCAATTTGTCCGCGCAATTACACACGTACAGACATTCCAAATGTTAAAGAAAATATATGGAGGAGAATGCTCACCCCAATTCTGAATGGTATTTTCCAAAAAGTTTACTCCATCCCTGACAGTGTGGAAAAAGTGTCTTATTCCTCAAAAAATTAAATCATTCCCTAGTACAAGTTCTTCTCTGTCACTATAAACTCATATCTCCCCGTGTAGCTCAAACATTTTCATTCATTCCTCAAATTTCCACAAATATTATTTCACCTCGTTCCATTTCCACTTCACTTTCGTTCACCCTTGCAGTTCTTCAATCGATACTCCAATCGATCATCTAAAGTCTCATCCGGTATCCCCACCCTCGACATTCGACGTTGTAGCATTTGTAAATGGGAAATGTAGCGTGCTATAAAAAATTATCTACATGGGGCGATAGGAAGTATGCTATTGTTAGAAGATGAACCGGTTAGCGGAGTTTACCAGAAACTTGGCCCACGTGGAGGTGTTAGTAGGAGTAGTAAGAGTTAGTGATACTATGAGAAGTAGGATGTGGCTAGAAGGAAGGTTCACTTTTCAATAATTGTTCGTATATAGCTTTCAACAGCTATATGAACTGGGACATTGAAGAGAAAAGCTACGATTTTTTCTGGTCCCGGAGTGATTCAGTGGCAAACAAACATGCTAGCCAATGAGCCACCGGAAGGGTATATGCGAGAGGGAACGAAACGCTGTGCGGGTGGGCTCGTGGGACTGAATGGCAGCGAAGGCGGGAGTGGGAGCGGGAGCGCGAGACATACGCGTGACTTATGAGAAGCGACCTACCCCTGGGCCAAGAATGCGAGTCCTCCCCCGACCCTCGGCGCTCCTCTACCTGCCCAGATCAAAGTGCAGTCCCGCCTCCCACCTTCCCATCGTCCACGCCCCTCACGGCCGCAATAAATTACCGTACACAAAGGGTGACACGAGATGGAATCCGGCGAAACGTCCGTCCCAAGGAGATGATACGTGAACGCGTCTCCGTTAATGGGCACTCGGGTTATGACGTGCCGGTGAAGGAGCGCCGGTAATTAAGTCACCGTCGCGGAGGCGACTCAGAAGCTACCTTCGGATTTCTTGGCGCCGAGAAGCTTCTACGGTCTTATTCATTTCACTTCGACTCGAAATTACGAGTTAAGTTTTATCCGAGGAATTACGTATTTCTCACATAAAACTCAAAACGTTCCATATAAGAATAATACTGGCCCTCGGATACAGTGAATGAAGGTCAGCTCATAGAACAAAGTATTAGACAATCAGAGTAAGTCAGTCGTCATCTTACATTCATTTGATTCGAGCAACTTACTGCATCGTGTTTACAGTCTTGTGTCAATACGCTTATATTAATTATATTCTAAGCATTGTCTTTTAATGTAATGTAATGTAGGTGCAGAAAAATACCTAAAATGTTTACCCACAAAATAAATATAAATCATTGATTTATAGAATTCATCGAAACTAGGCTTCGATGCAAAACATTCACAGTTTAACTGATGCAATCCAATTTATAATAAATTAATAACCTCCAACAACTTTTCCTACAAGGCTCCATATGAAAGATGAGATGATGCCTCCATCTTGTAATAAGAGTATTGGAGGAGATTAAGCAGAAAGAAGGGGTTAACGACCCCAAAATATTTATTTATATTTAGTTTCCTGAAATTAGTTGTGATACGTACACTAGTCACGACGTCTTGTAACCTAATTATCTTTTCATTAATTTGTTTATTACACACGCAAAATTTCACGGGATAACCGAATATTACTACAAAGAGTATTGAAGACGCGCTGTAGCCTACAGCATGATATGAGGGTGCAAGCAGTTAAATTATGTCTGTAAAAAAATTTCCCCATACATCTAACACCCAATCGCTTCCATTCAACAAGGGAATAATGGGACTGCCAGGTACCCTTCCCGGCGCACCTCCCCAACGTGGGTCATACACTAAAGGCGAGAGAGGATTGATGATGATGAACAAGAAATGAGTGATAAGGGAAACAAGGACATCGAATAAAACATACTTGTTCAGCTAACCATGACAAATTCCACATCGATCAATCTCGTTTGGAACCATGGTCTCCAAAAGCTACCCTAACCGTCGGAATATGGGCTACCCGGGAGATTGTATTACAACGTGAAAGAGAAATTCGAATTTGTATGACAGGTAATCATAAACAACTGAAAAAAAATTGTTTATTGGTAGGAGGACACTGAATAAGAATTATAATATACCTTGGAACCAAGATATTAGCAATATTATTCATAAAAAGATTATGAAAATGGCATTAAATAAGCATTGTATACATTCACGGCGAACTCATTGCCGACTGTCTACTTTCATTACCCTTATATTCACGCAGTGTTAAATAGCACGCAATGCGATTTATTGCTGACTAGCTTCTTTCTATGATCAAGTTCTTCGTTTATTTGTTATGTGTGGCTTGATTAACACTTGTTTGAAAATGGAGAACTTGATTATCTTTTTGATATTCACCTTTCTTTTATAATCAAAACACGAAAAACATTATCAATCTATATCAATAGGGATAAAAGAACGATTATTTTCAAACAAAAATCAAAAACGAAAAATATAAAGTCACGAAAACTCAACTAGTAAACATAAATTCTTTTATTTTAAAAAGTATCTTCAATTGATTAGAGGAAGTCAGTTGCTCAAATCTAACATCCCTGCATAACATTGATGTACTCGTCTACATTCATAAAAATGGGTTGTACAATTTTCGATCAGTTAGGAATTATTCGCTTCCAATACAGTTTTGACATGTCATTGAATACAGCAGTACATTTTCATGCATGGATCGGTCCTTTACATTTGATTCATATTTGACTGGTTTATTTCAAATCAACGGTTTTACGATGTTCATGGAACGGGTCCCAGAACAACTGAAATATATAAATGATACTTTTACCCCCAGGGGACTTACATTTAGTAAGTACTCGTACGTGTTTGGCAAACACGGGGTCCCGAGCTGAGTCTGACGTTACTTCCACTTACTTGTGCTAGGCTCCTTCCTTTCTCCTTCCTGGCCTTTCTTGGTCACCTCTTGTTCTTTTCGATCCCGACGCTATTAGGGATAGGGTATCTTTCATTTTCCTAATTTTTTGTCCCCCACTCATTTTTTGTCCTCAATGTTTTGATTTTTGGTTTTGAGATAGGTTTTGGTATGTTGTAATTCAGGAGGGTTTTTAGTGGGTAGGGTTGAGTCATTCGGCGAGTCCCACACGCGGGGAGAGTCATGTTGGCTCTCCCTAGTGCGTAACTGCATTTTCCCTACCTGTACAAGTTTTTACGGCTCCAATGACCTCGATGTCGACGAGCCGTAAAGCCCCACAAAAAAGGAGATACTTTTAAGTATTATTTGCAACCTAATACGTTCATTTCAAATTTGGATAATTTTACATTTTTATATCCAATACTAACTTTCTAACTTCATTTTGATGGATATCAGATGACTAAAAAATCCAATTAAACGTGTTACTGAAATATTGGAATTGAAAATATAAAAAATACTGACTTTGTGTGCGTAATTTAAACAGTTATATGATATTACTAAACTATAAAAGGATAAAAAATGAAGCTTGTGCATGGAAGTTGACTGCGGACGGCGGCGTCCAGAAAAAGACGTGAGACTTTTTTTCTTTGTAGGAGTTTATAGCCAGTTTATTGAAAAAGCAGAGGGTCCCGGGGATTTTAGGTATGGGAACCACAGCTCATATCTCTTCTAAGAACACGTTTCTCCCTAGGTAAAGTTTCTCTTTTGTAAATTCATGGATATGGTATACTAAATGTTCCTAGGACCACCCACTAATAAGAAAAGGGTGATTTTGGAAATATCGACTCAATTAACTCCAAGGCTGAAGATAAGGTTTCCAATCAAAAAAAGTTTGGTAGCAGATCTGTGTCTTCATAGCTTTCACAAAGGAATAACAGAAGAGAGGCATTTTACGACAATGTAAATAAATTAATAAAACAATAAATAACAACAAGCTGTTAAAAACTGCATATGATCACGTGGGAGGTAAAAAATTTATTTACTCATCGGAAACAAGCAAAGAAGCATCCTACCAATTACGACCAAAGACCGAAAGGCAATGGCGGATTTAATGTTACTAAAAAAAATGTGTTATTCGACAAATTCATGTTATTATCACCTTATTATTCCCAAAATAAATTGTGTCGGTCAAAGTTCTACTTAAATTAAATTCGACTAAAATTGAATTGGATTTCGCGAAATAAAACAATTTCACACTTTTGAAGACCAAGTTGATGGAATACAACTTTTAAACACTGCGTTTATTGCACTACACTGGGAAAATCTATTTTAATTTAGTTATTTATTCAGCTATGTAGTAGAGTATCAGAAAACCATTGGCATTACCTTTTTAGAATTTTGGAGGCTTCAAAGTACCAAATTTACATTCACCCTGCGCTTTCCTAGGGTCGGGGTAATTGTAAACACAGTTAGTTTACAATTATTACAATACAATACGTTTCGCGCAGTTTTGTCGTACGATGGGAGTTTATTTCTAAAATAAAATGAATTTAATCACATTTAGAACGTTTCGATTATATTCCAATTATTGGTTTTAGCTTCTTCGGTAAGATATTCGATGTCTAGAGGAAGTAACATACTTAGAGCCAACCACAAGATACTTTGTACTGCTTTTTTTCTTCCTCGTGGACACGAGGGAAAAAGCGTAAAAAAGCACACATTTCAAGTGTCAGTAACAAAAAGCGTCAAGTAAGTAACAAGTCAAGTAACAAAAGGCATGAGATGAATTGGAAGACACTGAAAAGAATAGATAGTCAAAAACTAAATTCGGTTTAGCTGATGTCAAATTATTAAAAAAAACTAAAAGCAATTTAACCTTCTCCAGTTAGTGAAAAAGTGGTTATAGAATGTTCTAACGCTTTTTGAAAAAGTAAACGTTCGTGTAATGTATTGCCTTTTACTCTTCTTTTTCTTGCACGTTTTGGTTAGATATTTTTGTACATGAAATTCAATATGATTACAATAAGTCTTGATACACGGTTTATGGTCAGGGTTTACCCGGTAAAATAATACATTAAATGCGTAAAAATAAAATTAAATGAGTCATTTCTGAGATCCAGGGAGTTCTGATCAGTGAAACTATCAATGAGTGTTCTACGATATTTGTATTATTGCTCCGAAGAAGACCACAACGCAATGGTCGAAACGTTAGCTTTTACTATTTCGACGCGATGACGCGTGGACAGCTTAAATCGTATCGACTGAGACCGCGGAAGCCTTCACAATCGCAATGGTATATGCCCATTCTGTCACTGGTTCCATACATCACATGAATTCGTTGTCTACAATTACCCCGTTGTGTTAGGGGTAATTGTAAACTGACGAATATATGTGGAAATTTAATACTTGGAATCTTCGTTACGAGAGATTTGTGAAATAGAGTTAGCATGCTTTTTTTTACGAATATAGACGTTGAAATTGAGGCGTGAAAGAGAAACATTCAGAACTTGTTTACAATATCACCTATTCAATTTCCAGTGCCCAAGAAAATTTGTATTTGTATTCTGTGAAAGCAGATGGAGCAAACCACGCAAATGGCGTGTAATAATATAGAGCTTTAAAAGATGTGTGGACCATTTTCTATTTTCTCATCTGCTACCTTTACCTTTACGAGACATCAAAATTTAAAAATTATGTGTTTTCGAACGTCATGTTGGTCAGAATTTTATCCAGAAAAGATGTAGCTTGACATGTCATGTAACAAATTACTGGGCTCCGACGCGTCCGCCCAGATGCTGGTGATCTGTGACCATTCCTTTCCTTACTTTCTGTTCCTTCGAGTCCGTCGGTTCGATCTAGCTGGTTGAACAAACGCGAAGCACAAAATAAAAACGTGATTCGTTAGAGAGCCTCATTCATTGTGTGTCTTTAGGTTTAGATAGAATGCTGCATTGTATATTATTATATGCTATTCATAACTGTTCTGATGTCCTATTTACAATCTTTAAGCGCGATATAAAACAGAGTAACACTTCTACAACTAGCATATTTTGTGGAACGAAGTGTCTGTCACATTATTCAGGTCAATAAAATTATCTTGCTACATATAATAATAAATAATAAATTTATTGTAAAAAAAAGTACAAACTGCGTATGACCACGTGGAGTTAAACTAATTTAACTAATTAACTATAAACTAAATAACTAACATAAAAGATAACGTTCACATTGTCACACAGAATTTTAGTTAGATTTAATTTCCCGAGTAGCTAGTAATAAATTAAAATTTTAAAATCGATTTAAAACATTTTGAAATATATGAAATAATATTTTCCAGATATTTCAGGACCATTAAAAACTTGTCATGTAGCAGATTATCTTACAACTGTTTTGCCAAGTTTTCGGGAAAGAAATGGATGATGGCTGTACTTCTGTATTAATATCAATCTGTCCCTGGGTGTCATTTCCTCGTCAGCAGAGGTTAAGGAAAGTGTCTCAGTTCCAGACAGTCGCCAGTGCAATTCGCACGCGGCTGTGGCGGGCGCCTGGCGTTCGGCGCTGATGACGCAACTGCGGTCAGACGGTCTCTCCATCACTGGCGCCTCCTCCGACAGCGATGGCGCCGGCCTGCTTAAGCATCACTCACGCCTCTGGGCCTGTCTTCTGTATATTGTTCTAATGGAGACTGCGATGTGTAGAGCCAGAGACCTTCCGCTGAACGTTTGTTCAGGACAGGCATCGCGAGTTTCGTGATTACCAACACGTCTACCTGTTCTTTAGCAAATAAACAAACTACGCAGATAAAAAATACGTCTTCTAATAGCTGTCTAAGTTCATCTCGAAAACGAGTCAACATCCTAATTTTTATTTTATAACGCTAATTTCACTGAGAATAATCATACGTTGTTAAGTTTAACTAGTAAAAAATGTGTTATTTATTTACATTTAAAAACTTCGAATAAATACAACCATTTTTAAGATTTTTGTGGTTCTTTGGAAGTAAATAGCTGAAAATGGCGTCAATTTATTATGAAAAAGTAAATGAATAAATCATTTTCTCAGAACAACGCCGCGTCGCTTATACAAAATTTCAGAACTCCACGTAAAAAATGGAGGGATATAGAGCACACGAATACGAACAAGAAATTGAGAAGGTACACATTGGAAACGACTCCTGGAGAAGATAGTGAGAACTCAAGACAAAAAGGTATGGAAAGTAGAAACTAAGAAAGTGATATAGATATACAAATTTCAACAACAACCATCTATACCTTGCTCATTAACAGCGATGCAGGCCTCGCACAGTTGCCGTATGTATTGGCTCAGGTGGTAGCGTTCTTGCTCATCACCAAGTAATCCTGGGTTCAATTCTCAGTAGGTACAGAAAAAATTAGTAGCTATTCACATTAATGTTCCAGTTCATATAGCTGAGATTACTGAAAAGCGAATCCTCCTTCCTCTATCCACCTCCTTCTAGTATTACTAATAATCCAACTATTAGAAACTACTCCTACTAACCCTCCCCCCCACGTGGATCAAGTTGTTGGTGAATCCATCTAACAGGCCCACCTACTTACAATAGCCTACCATCCAATTCCTACATCTCATCCTTCCATGTAGATAAGTTTCAATAGCACGCTACATTTCTCATTTACAAATACTAAAATATAAAATATTGGCGAGTATGTTTAATCCGACGTCTCTCGAATCCTTACAACGTCGATATGACGCCTCTATCGCCGATAATAGATCGACATGAGAAAATCTGTTGTTAATTGTTGCTGCTGAACATTGAACACCTATATCGTTATCTGAATTTCCGTAATAAAGCGTTCTACACTCCATTTTGCCTTGTGTCCTTACTCTGTCTTTATGTCATTATATATTCTTCGGGAGACATTTCGGGACATCTATACCTTGATGATTTTTTGTTCCTATTAATGTGCCCTAGAGTTTGGGACATTCTGTAAATAAAGAATTGAACTCTAAGCGTTTCAACATCCGAGTGACGCAGAGGATTCAAAGAGTTCTTCTATTTCTGGGGTCAAGTAACATCACTCTGCTGATGATAAGCATTCTTTGTCCGTCAGCAGAATTCGCGCTCCATAGAGTGGTAAATCAAAATTCTTCATTCATAAGATATCTCAAAGGACTGTCATTGACCTGCCATAGAAATACGAGAAGTTTTAAAAATATATTTTCCCTCAGATATAGAGTTAAGAAACCCTTATTATTATTATTATTATTTTACCCATACAGCACTAGTTTCTTCAAACATATACATTATTTATCCGCATAAAACTGGATTGTACCATTGTTCTTCAAATTCAACAAACTTTCAAATATTCCAATATTCTTATATTTTAGTTCTTTTTCAATTGTTTATAAATTTACAATAAATTCACAATATATATTAAGTACTTTCATAACAGTTATGAAAAATTTTGGGATCCAACCCCCCACCCTTCTGGCTACGTGTCTGCTTCCTGCGAAAGAGTTACAAACTTTGGTTATGAAACTGCGCCTGAAAATGAGTTGAATGATTCACTTTAATGAATGCATCTTTTTATGACAAGAGCGCATATTATTATTGGCGCTTTGACGTCCATTGTGTAACTGACCGAGTTTAAAGCGGAAGTTGTCCACAACGGTTACCGTTCGTATTTACATCGAATTCGAGAGAGGAGATAGTTATGAGACAAATGCCATTCTCAAATGATCACTTAAGATTGTGTAATAAACAATTTAAAAACTTTTTGCAGTTCTCCTTATCTAGTTGTAATTGAGAGCGTGGAATTAATTTGCTTCAAGCGCTTTTTGTTCGAAATGCTGTTAACATCAACTTGTACATACTGTTGTGATTTTTCCTTACTTGGATTTAATATTACAGGGCTCTTTCTGGTAATGAGTGTTCTTTCGAAACAACGGCTCTTCATTTTTAGTGAAAGGCCAAGTTATTAGTATAAATTTAAACTTCACTTGTGTTCCTAATCAATTTAGAAATTTATGTACGTACATAAAATTTTTTCTTTAGAGAACTTTTTTCCCTTCTTAAAAACTCTCTTCCCTTTTACTTTCTCTCTCTGAGCCCACCTTGACTTGAATAGGAATACAACCACTCAGACGTAGGTGTATGACAAATTGCCTATATATTATTCATCAAGGAGCTGATTGGAAACTAGGTTCGCGCAGCATTAGTACAATTTAATCAGGAAAGAAAGGATTAAACTCTTGCTTCCAAATCGTAAAAGGCGATGCTACAATCTTCAACGCGTGTTTCAAATTTTTGGTAAAGTTATAATTTATAAAACGAAAATATCAGTTCTCTTAATGTACTAAATGCAATGGAAGATTTCAAAAAATTTAAAAGCACACAAAACATTACAAAAATTAAACAAAAATGTCGAGATATATGGATTATAAGGATAACAAAATACTCTTTTTCTCCACTTGAGAAGAAGGAATGAGAAATAAAACTTTTTCTTTAGTTTTCTTGACAAGAGACTTTAACTCTTGTCATCCTCATATTTGTTACATCCAACAAATGTATATCACAACACGTTAATATATGTTGATTAATTAATAATAAAATATGTATTTCAAGAAAGCTTTTCTGTTTGAGCCATAAAACCAGACATATTCAATTAGCGTCAACGGAAGTCAAAAAGAGATGCTTTTCCGGTTTTCTTTCGTATCCTTCCCTCCTTGCTTTTTCCAGATACGATACAAAACTGTAAAGAGAACTACAAGGCCTATACCGCAATCAGGACGTCAGCGCTTTGGGTCGCCAATATCATTAAAACTATTGTCATCATATTGAATGTTGAGTTACTTTGACAGTCATGATAAATTAGGAATATTTTAGGTTTAATTTGAAGTGTTAATAACAGAACGTATTTGTTAAGGTATTATATACGTCAGAGCGATTAGCCAAATATGATTCAAAAGATAGTTTGGACCGTTTCATATGCAGCGGCGATGAATTTTCATACCCTTGCGGTGCAAAATTTTGAATTATTTGCCTTGAAATTATTATGAGCTTATATAGAGAAACTTTCGCGAGATTGTTTTTGCTTTTTTATATCCTGGCACTAGTATCGACTTAATATAGCAAAAAGACACCGACTCTAAAACATAGCAAATGGAAAAAGGAACAAGAATAATTTATTAATTAACTAGAACTCCTTACAGAATATTTTCAAGTTTCGTGAATAGTTGATAACTTGACTTCATTCAACATAACATAATTAATTTGTTAACTGGCGATGCGGTTCACCGAAATTTACGAGATTTCTGTTACAGGCAAGCTACAGGTTTCTGTAAACTTGACTTCAGTCATAGCGGACGTAACACATTAAATAACTGTTGTTTTATAATCAACTGAAGAAAAACGTTAATACATACTAATATATAAATGCGAAATACGAAAGTATGTCTGTCTGTTTCTACCTGATCACGAGTAAACCACAGAACAGATCCTGATGAAATTTGGCAAAAAGATAGTTTAGATGTTCAGGATTAACATACGCATTTATTTTGAAAATGAGAAGAAAGATACAAAATGATTTTGACGACAAGTATCGGCGAAATCAGTAAAAAAATTCCAAGATACTCGCTTACGCTGCCTAAACTGTTAGAATTAGGTGACAACTATGAGTGGAAACACTGTTCGTCAAAAGAAATCTACAATAAAGTACTGATGTTAACCTAAATTATCGATAAAAATTTATTGACAATAGAAACGTTAAAATTCTTCAATAAAAGAGAGAAATTTTGAGAAGAGAAAAATCAATTATCAAATTTAATGATTTTTTTTGGTTTCGTGCATTTAACAAAGATACATAACGTCTTTAAATTGTATAATTGGGAAGAAAAGTTCAGATTTTAATGCAAGGCGCAGCCGCCGTTGTCTTGCCTCGCAAGCAAAAATTCGACCGCGGCGCTGCTCACGGCGAGTGTGTTCGTTGTACCTTAGACTGAGATGAATAAGACTCTTCCGGTGATGTGTCAAGAGTTGGGTTACCATTGGAGTTGTGTGTGTGTGGGGGGGGGGGACAACCCCAGAAGCCCCATGGGTGGAGTAGGAGGGGAGAGTCATGTTATGATATTTAATCGAAAGAGACGGATTTAATCCATAGATTTTGTGACCTTTCAGATAAAGTGACATGATATCGTACGAGTACAAGTAGAATTTCAGTACATACGGCGATTAAATAGTCGTAACTAGGGGTGAAATGGTGAATACGTTTCGATTGATTCGTTTCTCTCACGGACAACTTAACGTTGCTTGCTCAAGGGTGGTTACATCCAAGGATTTATTTATTCTTGCTGCTGAAAGTGAAACTCAAAATGGTTTACTCAAGTTTTTTATTTGTATTATTACGAATCTGTAAAATTAGAATGATGTACATATGTTCTCAAAAACCAGCAAGAGAAAGCTTTTTGATCTTACAATATAGATAGATTTTATTTTTTTCTGAGTAAAAGAGGATTGGTCTAAGAAAAATCCCGAGTAACACCGGGTAATCAGCAAGTATTCTGTATATACTACAAGTTCGTAATTCACCTTCGTTCATACTTTAAAAGGGGTGCGTGTTGTAATTTTGCCCTGGGGCGAAGAAATGTTAACTCCATCACTGCATTTGGATTCTTTGACACGAATTAATGGACGGTCCCTCCCTCAAATTAATTTATTGTTCTCCACAATGTCATACCCAGTTTGTAACTGCTTATTGGCGAAAAAACAATATTTCATTTATTCAACTTCACCTTTTCCGAAGACAATTTTTATTTACAATATCTCACAACGAAAGATTTCACCCCAAAATTTTATGTGCGTTATGTTGATGATATTCTTCGCATCATTCCGAAAAAAATAGAATTATACTGGTTACAATTGCAACATACAGTTTACAATAGTTAGTAAAGAATGGCAGTATAACGTTTTAGAATTAAAAATAAAAAGGAAAAATAATAGGTCATCATTTAACTGGCTCAGAAAGGAAACAATATTCGGGAAGGATTCTAACTATTTGTCAGTAAATTTCATGGCACAAAAAAGACTATACTGAATCTTACAGATAAGACTATTAAAATGTCACACGAGAAATACAGAGATAAAAATATAAGAATTGTTACAAAAGAACGTTTGGTTCACAACTATCCTTTCAGATTTATTGATAAAAAAAGAATTTACAAAATAAAAAATAATACTGATGAATCAGAACAAAGAGATAAAGATTATGCTGTATAACCGTACAATCGATATTTACGGGCAAGCTTTATAAATGACTAACTAAATGAACTAATTATCGCTCATCTTTTGTGTTCTCATTTTCTAATAGTTGCATTTTAATTATTTCTGTTTATTAAACTTCAGTCAGAGTACTGTTCATATTCGTAGTGAAAACTACGCGCTTCTATTTTGAGTCTTATTCACCTCACCCCAAAGCTCAGGGTTCGGAAAGTTGAGATGACTGATACTAAGAAGCACTGAACATGACACCATAGTCAAAGACTTACACCTACCCAGTACTTCTATTTTTAGACACCCAAATTTAGCGACTATCATATCAGACGCTGACTATATTGTATTAACTATATAATGTTTTGAACTAAGAATTTCCAGGTGGTTCTACAGACTTGCATTATTTCTATTCGACTATTCGTGCACTTAAATACCATTGAGACTCTCACCCTTTAACTTAATGACAACACTTCATTCCTAGGAGAGTTCGGGGTATCTCACCCCACCCCTATTAGTGCTGAATTTGTACTTAAACGGCATCGTTTCACAATTCATCAAAACGATCTGAAAAATTATTATATCGAAACTAATATCGTACGTTTTCGATTATTTCTACATACCCCCTCACCAATTCACCCATATGGAAAGATGTTTCTCCTCGACCCAGTTGTTGCTGTATCCTTACATAACATCAAAAGTGACCATATTTATTTCAACAACCCAGAAAACTATGGATTCGACCCTCATATTGGTAGTTTTGTATTATTTTTACATGTCACCCCTGTCCCACTTTACTCCTTGGAGTTGTACACTTATAAGGTCATAACATGGTATTAAGCGGTATCGAGAGTTTTAAAATATTCTTCTCAACAACCCCAAAAACTATGGATTCAACATTAATATGGGTTGTTTTAAAAATATTTTATGTGCCATACCCTTCTCAACCCCACCTCTACGAGTGCCATACATCCCATGTGGTCTAACCTTGGACATAATGGCATCAGGAATACGATTATTCGTCTAGAATCCCCGAAAACAATGGATTCGACTCCAATATCGGTTGCTTTCCATTTCCAATTATCTTTACATGCCTCCCTCAGTCCACCTCACTTTAAAGGGTACCGTGCCCTCTATGTGCTCAAACTGAAATATAACAACATTTATAGTAATTATAAATTTATTGTCAAAAAAGCAGTGCAAACTGCGTATGACCACGAGGAGGACAATAAACAAATTTACTCTCCGGAAGTAAGCAAGGGACCATCCCATCAATTCCGATCAAGGGCCCAAAGGCAGAGGCGGATTCAAAAATTTCAGCGAAAATTCCTAGATAAGATAAAAAGTTAGCTACGTGATATAATACTAATAGAATATCAACATCATTGTAATTTAACACAAAAAATTTATTTCACATGTACGAATTATTATCGAACTTTAAGATTATTCTGAATATAGTGTTTACAAATCATAAGAATTGAAATAACACTAAATTCACGATTTATTGTTACAAAAAACACACCCCTAGACAAAAGTCTAAAGAACCTGTATAAGAAATCCGCCTCTACCCGAAGATAAACCGGAGAAATAACTCGGCACAGGATGGGGCTACAGAACTAATGTACACAACCGTGCCAAATTGAGAACACATAAAACTAAATTAATATGAATCATAAGACACAACAATCATTCAAGAAAATAGTTTTTGAAATTGTTATAAGCTAATTATAAGTACTACTGCATTGGCGTGATAAAGTACAAGGATTTAACTTTTATTAAAATCAATAAATTATTTTACAGTGTAGAAGCACTGGTGTAGGAGGTAGTTTTAACCGCGAATTTGAAGAGATTCAATTTCATTAGGCTCACAAGGCAAATCTTCGAGATAACGAATGCTAGTAAAAAGACAAAATGGATCAGCGAAACAGAAGAGGACATTAAAGAAGTGGGAATTACAGATGAATACATAACAATAGAGAGCAGTTCAGGAACATCATAAAAAACATACACTTAAACAAGATCACACACAAAACAGAACAGGAAATACATGGTCAGAAGAGCGCAAGAGAAAACACAGCGAACTTATGAAGAGAATTTGAGAAGAACGAAGGAAGAAGAAAACATCATGACTACTCAAGTTCAAACGCTCTCTTAAAAGGGAACAATCGAAAATTATATATA
>NNCF01126238.1:76958-91429 GCA_002313205.1 Laupala kohalensis | reverse complement strand
TATATATATATATATATATATATATTGGTGGATCCTTGGTAGTTATTATCTCACCCCTTCCCACCCCTCCCCTAAGAGTACTAGGGGTGTCTTACCCCCCTAATGTTTTTTCATATAGTCAGTTATATAGTGTACCAAATTTGGTTGAAATCGCTCCAGGTATTAAAGAGTTACGGTGGACTATACACCCATACATCCACTTTTATATACTACTACCTGAGTACATGCAGCTTTGCTCTCACGAATTCCATAATGTCTCCAATTTTAGTTTTTCTCATATCCTCATTGGTATCCACTGAGAATGTTATCCATTGATGTTGGAGTGTATCCTCAACCCCTTATCTTCACTGACGTAGTTCAAAACAAAGTTTTTAGAAAACACCAATTTCCCATTTCACACCCTCAGGGGAGAAGTTTTGTAAAATCCTATCTTAGCGGACATATTTGGCAATTTTTTGTGTTACCTTGTTTCCAACCTCCATCTCTAGGGGCGTCGTGCACCTCGTGTAGTCTGAAGGGTACATAATATCATTGGAAATACGATTATTCATCTCAGAATACACAATATCCTTGGACTCGTCCTTTATGTCGGTCTTTTTACGTTATTTTTACGTCTTGTCCTTTCAGCATCCAACTCTAAGAATACTTGATGTGCTCCTATGATCTCATCGTCAACATAACGGCATCGGTAGTTGAAACATCTCGTCAACCCTAAAACCACGAATCCGTTGCATTTTTAATTTTTGTATATTTGAATATTAGTGTTCAATTATTTTTATCCATAAGCTCATTTTCACCCCCACCCATGGGGAGCTAGTGGTGTGTATGTTTCGTGAGGGATCAGTTCAGACTTACACGATATCGAGATTTCACTATCAACACAGCGACGCTGAAAATTACGGACTCGTCACTGGTACGTCTTGTTCGATATTTTTTCACGGCATCCCATTCCCTAGGAGTGCTGGAGTTTATACCGGTTGATTGCGTACTTTGACGTCTTCGAGAATGTCACTACTATATTCAGCGGCCTCGAAAACTACGATCTCAACACTAATATCGGTCACTTTTGATTACTTTTACATTTCACTCCTTCTCACCTCTGACACAAAGGGTGTTTATTCCTTACAGGGAGTTATCATGCAATTATCCGGCAATGAGGGTGTCACTTCAATTTAGCGGTCCTAAAAATGATTTATTCAACACCAATATCGGTCGTTTTTTATTATGTTTACCTGTCCTTCATTTCCACCCCTAACTCAGGGATGCTAGAGGTATATTTTCTGCAATGTGGACTGATTGATATCTTACAAAGCAATGGGCTCTTATCCTTCTAAACGGCACCGAAAAGTATGGTTTTCAATCTAATATCAGTTTTTTTTATATTTTTACATGTCACCCCCTTCTCACACCTCTTTACTCCCACAGAGCTTGTTGTCATATAGTCAGTCATCTCTCTCAAGTTTGGTTGAAATTGCTCCAGGGACTCTAGAGTTATGGTGGAATACATACATGAAACATTCCAACCCCAATTTCACCCCATTAGGAGTGAAATTTCGTAAAACCCTTTCTTAGCAGATGTCTACACCCTAAAAGGAAACTATTTGCCTAATTTCAAGTATGTAGACTTTGTAGTACAAAAATATTAGGTGGTATCATAACAAAAGAAAAAGGGAAAAATTGAATGAAAAAAATGTTTATAAAAAAATTGGGAGAATTGCCCAGCGAGTTCCATAGGTCAGACTAAACGATGTCTTAAGATTAGAATTAGTGAGCATAGGAGGGATATTAACAAGAATGACAAAAGTAGTGTAATAGTTGACCATTTAATTAATGAAGGTCATAAAATGAAATGGGAGGATATTGAGATTGGATAAAAAAAACAAATTTGAAAAGTAGGTACACTTCAGAAATGTTATATATCAAATCAACTCCAAATTGTATAAATTTACAGACAGGTACAAAAAAATAATCTAATGTTTGTGAATGCTTATTATGATTTTTTGTTCATGTTTATTTCATACAGCTTTTTTTGTCATATAATAATGCATCAGAATTTTGAATATCTATTAGTCTGATGAAGACTTGAATGGAAGTCAAAACTTTGTACGATACTATAAATTTGATGAAATGATCATAAAGTTGAATAAATTAAATAAATTAATAGGCATAAATAAATAATTTAAAAAATATTTAATGTAAAGTCAGTCAAATTATTAGAATTTTTCCTAAAATAATGAATTTAATATTGAAAATATCTGGTATAAACAAGCATGAGTAATACAAAAAGTAAGTACAAAGAAACATTAAATGTAATTTAATAAACCTATTTAATAAATAATGGGAATTAAATAAATGTGTAAATCAGATCTTGCTTTGTTGTGAATTATATCAGAAACTTTATGTATTGGATCCTGCTAACTATTGTGTTAATGTGTCACGGTGGCCAGCCTTGGCTTTACAGGCTTGGTAACTTGGTCTTTCAACTATGAAATTCTCAATGTTTGTTCTGTGAAAATGTGCATTTTGTTTTCTTTATGTGCGTTTTTCCATGTAAAGTATGTTTTTTTTTCTGTATTAAGCGGTATATATTTGTTCTTCATATGGTTTGTTCACTATAACTCTCTTTGTAACTATTGAATGCAATTACCTTTTACTGTTGTAAATAATATTATTGTTATTATATTATTTAAATATCTGTAACTTATTTTTGAGAATCTGTTCCAACCATGTATGGTTAAACAAATAAATAAAAATGTTATTCTCAAACTTTAAGGTCAAGAAGCTTATTTCAAAGGAGAGAAAAGTTTTATTTTTCTCCTAGTTCATATAAGTCCCCATTAAACAAAGTGCAACAATCTGCTGATAAGCAAATGAATTAAAACACAAGAATACCAAATGGAGATTTGGCCAATTATTAAGTACAGCTGCCCAATTGACAGCAAATAGTCTTACATACTGGGGAAAAAATATTCTACTTAAAATCTTTGGTCCAATCCAAGATAACAATGGTTGTAGAGTAAGAAATAATGTTGATCTCCACAGGAGGTATAAAGCACCCAACATAGCAGCATAAATTAAAGCCAGAAAATTACAGTTGTATGGACATATATCCTGAGAGAGCAAAGAACACATTCATGAATAAGTGATGAGAGGGCTACAATATAGATACTTTACAGCAAATATGAATGTAAAAGAAGAGGCAACCTTGAACTATGATAAATCTGAAACATTATAGATGATCTTAGGCCTATGGGTCTTAGAGGCTTATGGTGCAAGACAGAAATCAGAGGGGTCATTCCATGTCAAATCATTTAATGGTCCCATCCTTATCACAGATTTGTGTTCTTGTAGTACTCTCTTGAAACCGAAAATTTCACATTGTTTTTGAGTTTTGAGCTGTAGACTTCTAATATTAAAAAAATGTCTGATTTTGTCTGCTCATTACAATCTGCTATACACAATTATTTGCTATTTATCATAGATAGCTAAAATAGGTGTCATTCTCTTCAAAGTGAAATAGGCTTTGATTTAATACATGGAACAAGGATGATTAAAAACTTCATTAATTTTAGAACAATCTGAAAATAGTTACTTTTGAAATCTAAAATTTGGTCCCTCAAAAAATGAAGTATATATTTTGTATATATTGTTTGAGTACTTGCAAGCAAATTTTTAGAATGGGATAAATATTGCTTTTCATGGAAAAACATAATTGTGTCAAGAAGTTTATGAATATTCTTCTGACTTATAGTTTCACTAGTGTAGCAACATGTCAGAAAAAGAATGTTCCTCAATTTCTTGATGCAGCGATAGCAAAATTATTTTTTCTTCATGAACCCATCTTTATCCCACTCTAAAAATCTGTATTCAAGTAGTCAATCAGTACAAAAACATTTCTAAAAAATTCCAGAGAACATATCATAACAATGATGCAAGACAATTTTACAATTTTGCTTGTATTTCATTATGTCACACTCAAAAGAACATACCATAAAAATATACTCTGCTAAATGGTGTATGTTTGGTATTACAGAAACTGGAATTATCTTTCTCCAGATTTATTTTGGAAAAGTGATCAATTATTTCATTTAACTCCATATTTTGAGCCATGGAATGTTGGACAAGGACTCATCTGTGTGCCAGAAGAAAAAAAAATGCATCTTTTAACTCTATGACCACAAAAATATTAACTTGTTGAACAGTTTCAAACAGCTAGATAAAAATTAAGAGCAAGAAAATGCATATATTGAGTATTTATATATGCCTCAATGTTCTTAATACATTGCACCGTAAATACAACATTATCAGCTTCATATCCTAGTAGACATTTGCTAACAATAAGAAAGATATTCCTGTCATTTGAAACTTTTACCTGATTTGACACAGCTTACACAGTCTGATACATGGATGCATCAATAACCTAAAAATGTTGCTCTGATGACCAACAAATTTCGTGCTGCATTTTCATCTTTTCAATAACACATGAAAAAGTAGAGTTTCAACACTAGATATGTTTTCAATACATGACGAGTTGTATCAAATACTGTTTTATATAGTTTGTAGATGTATAGATAATTCAATAAAATGGAGTGTTTATCATTTTACCTTAAATAATGCAGATTAGGTCTTACGGGATATGAGGTCATTTTGTATTTTTGGATATAGACACTTAATACGATTTTTGTAAAACAAGATTATATTCTCTAATAAATCAGGTAATTACCAACATGTTTATTACTGTCTATATTTTCTCTAAAGCCACAAAAATCTGAAGCTAAATGGATTTCATTTTTCAAGTAAGGTCTCTAGTTCCTTGTCATGGGATGTGTGTAATAGTGTAACTACCTTTGATCTGGCTGGTGCAATTGTTTGGGGTCCCAAAGTGCAAGGGATGCTCAATCCGTTTTTTGAAAGGCTTAAAAACACAATTTTTGCGATGAAAGCAAACACTTTGAAAGGTCAAATAAAATTATTTTTGCTAATTTTAATTACCCCCCCCCCCACTTAAAAACTTGTCAGGAGTACCCATTGGTATCATTTCAAACAATGTTTAAAAATACCTTTCATTAATTAAAGTTTGCATACATTAATTTACTTGAAAACAGTTAATTCAACAAATTTTTAACTGGGAGCCCTCTACGTAATCATGCTACACCACTGGTTCCATGCAACCACCATTGTTCCTACACAAAGACATGGGTGTAAATTCCTTTCGGAACAACACTGTTATCACAAGCAAGTGTGACCTATTTTTTGACATCACTCTTAGAAATCATGGAATAATATTTTAAAAAACATCAATTGTATCAGTATTTATGAAAGGGTCATAGCATTTCAATTGTGCATTTTCAAACATTTAATCAATTAGTTCTTAAAAATTGCCCTCATACTTGATTTTGTGCACAACAGTATCATGGTTGCTCAGGATGTCCACGTAACTCCACATTGGTAACGCCAATACTGTCACTTTCACTCACATCAATATTTCCAGTTTTTTATATATATATGTCAAGTTTGTATAATGGTATTATAGTATTTATATACTAATTACATACAATATTTATATACTCATTTATTTATTTTTTTGATACATGTATCGCATTTACATAAGTATACCTCTCATTACATACAATAAATATACACNAACACTGTTATCACAAGCAAGTGTGACCTATTTTTTGACATCACTCTTAGAAATCATGGAATAATATTTTAAAAAACATCAATTGTATCAGTATTTATGAAAGGGTCATAGCATTTCAATTGTGCATTTTCAAACATTTAATCAATTAGTTCTTAAAAATTGCCCTCATACTTGATTTTGTGCACAACAGTATCATGGTTGCTCAGGATGTCCACGTAACTCCACATTGGTAACGCCAATACTGTCACTTTCACTCACATCAATATTTCCAGTTTTTTATATATATATGTCAAGTTTGTATAATGGTATTATAGTATTTATATACTAATTACATACAATATTTATATACTCATTTATTTATTTTTTTGATACATGTATCGCATTTACATAAGTATACCACTCATTACATACAATAAATATACACACGTTNTACATACAATAAATATACACACATACAATATTTATACACTCAATACATACCACATACACACAACTACCTAGATGTTTATATCTCTATGCTCTAACTATTTACATCTCCACATCTCTTTACTTTCCATACTACATATCTATATTACTCTATACGCAATATTTACATACACATATACACTATCAAAATACTCATACATTTTTCAGGAAACTTCTGCTAATAAGAATTCAATCACTGTGTAAAAAAATTTATTTATTAAAAAGTATTCTAGTGCACATGTGACATTTGGGTGAGGGCAGAGGTGTTTAGATCAATGATTTCCATTGCCAGGGGTACCATGCCTCAACAAATGGTGTCACAAGTTTAAACATACATTTTTTAAACTCTAAATCCCTTTATATTAATGGTAATTTTTGTATTATCATGTCATTATCTATCCTACTTCTATCATCTTTAAAACCAAACTATTATGTAAAAAGTAATTTAGCTATAATAACTTAATTCAAAACTACACTTCTCTTGTGAACAAAAATTTTCACACTTTTCTTAAATAATATTTTTTTAACTTAAATGATACTGTACTTTAGAATGTATTGTTTTCATTAGGAGTGCACTGCCGGGTTTTAAAAGTTTGGGAACCACAGGTCTAGACAATATAAAGGGTGGATGTTAGGGCTTGAGAATAAATCTAGTTTTGTTTTCTACCTTTTCCCTTGGTTGGTATAAAATACAGCAATTTAACTCATTTGAGACGGATTCTATTCACTAACCTGGGATGAGATTTTTTCTGACACTTTCATGTACTTGATAATGACCTTTTTTTTGGATATTTTATGGTTTCATACATTACAAATAACTGAAAACCTGTATTGAAATTTAAAAAATCGTTAAGTAGTTTTTGAAGGAACTGCAACTTTCCTAATATTTTTCCCTTTATTTAAGCCAAAACCTTTGCAGCCGTACCTTATATTTACATAAGAAATTATATAAAAACATGGTAAATAAATCACATCACATTTCAAGGCACTTGAGGCTCCCTCGAGTCAGGTTCCAGGCATTTTGCTAGTTTTGCCAAAATATTGTTATGCCACTGGTTTTATGATAATACTGCCCAATCACTGAACACACATCTTTGATTATCCCCACTCAAAAAAAATATAAAATAAGACCACTACAAGCAAAGGTAAGAGTTTCATTTAATATTTTATGCAATCATAATTAATTAGATGGCGAAGTCCAGGTTCTTACCTTACAACAAATATTTTAATTCTAATATGAGTAAAACAGATTTTACTACTGTAATTTCATTATCTAAGTCATTCCAGAGAGCACTTTGCACACACATTCTTAATCAAAAAAATAATTTCACAGGCTTATTAACTGAATACTTTTAAAATCTTTGTGTTTTCAGGGGTTGGGGGATTGATCCCTCAAAGTCTGCGAATTGGTCAAGAACATGCATGTAACGCAACTAATAAGACCATCATACAGGAGAAAAATGTCAGAATTGGTAATTCATGAAAGAAACATGTTACCTTTTATTTCTTGAAAAGTGACACATTGCCACACATTTGAAGTATAGGATTTCAAACAAAATGAAAAACATGTGAAACAATTAAAATGTATATTGAGTGATGTTGACCACACTCAATTCATATTTTAATTGCAGTGACACCACTGTAAGTCCCCAAAGTATTTTACTTCATAATGTGAAACAATGTTTAGATCCTGGAGTACTGGACAATTCTTGGAGTGTTGGAATTGAATGTATAGGAATCAAAAGTACTCTCAGTTGCATTTTCCTGTTACCGCACATTTATATACAGTACGTACAAAATGCATGTATCTTGGATGTAGTGTCTCATTTATTTCGAAGTACAATCCAATCCAAATTATCAGTAAAGCAAATACTCATTCAGAGACCTGCTAAAAATCAAATCTGGAAATAAACATGCAAAACTGAAGAGAAAATTTAGAAGTTAATAATCAAACAGAATTGGGAATTTTAATTCACTTATTTTCTTTTAATATTGATTTGGTTGCACAGTTTAATCCAGTGAAGAAGGATTTTCTTAGCAGTTCACAACAGGGAGATTTTGCAGCTTATTAACAGGTAGTGTTTACCTTATAAAACAACTGAAATAATTGAATTATATTATGTAATGAATTATATAATGATGTAATTGAATTATATAGTGTAATTACAATATTTCAAAAGGTTCAAACCCACAGATGAAACTTATTCAAACCATTCAAACTATTTCTCAAAATCAATTAATGATATTACTCATGTACTGATTCATAAATTTAATTTTTCCTTATTCTGGATTGAGGGAGGCTCCTTTTCAACCATTAATCTCATATTTATCTCATATTTTCATAATTTACATATAATCCTCAAAATTGAGGCTGGTAATAAGAAAAGGAAAAAATGAGGCTGTTAATAAGAAAAGGAAATATTCTGGTAAGGAGAAAATTTAGACATAATTAAAAATTTTCAGTGATGTTTCCTTTTCCAATAATTTTATTTCATTATCCAAATCATGTAATTTTTTGATTTCATGTAAGTTATTTACAATAGTTTTAATTCTTGTTTTATTTGAAACTGCTGTTTGTTTCTTATACATCGTAAGTTATATATTCTGTTTTTTTCCTTGGGATTTTCCTGCTTTTATACTTTTTAGATTTAATTTATTTAATATTATGTCAGACTTGCACATGGATATTCATATCCCCTGTGGGTTTTGAAAAACCCATCCTGGCCCGGGTTTTTCTCCATTTTTCCTTCTGGTAGAGGTGGATTTATCATACAGGTTCTCTAGGCTTTGTCTAGGGGCGTGTCTATTGTAACAATAAATCGTGAATTTAGTGTTATTTCAATTCTTATGATTTTTAAACACTATACTCAGAATAATCTATAGTTCGATAATAACTTGTACATGTAATTTTTTGCTTAAAATTACAAACATATTGACATTCTATTAGTATTATAACTCGCAGCTAACTTTTTATCTTATCTAGGAATTTTTGCTGAATTTTTTGAATCCGCCTCTGCCTTAGGGCCCTTGATCAGAATTGATGGGATGGTCCCTTGCTTGCTTCTGGAGAGTAAATTAGTTTTTTTTCCTCCACCTGGTCATACGCAGTTTGTACTGTTTTTTGACAATAAATTTATTTATGAAGACCTTTGGGGAACAAATAAATAAATGAACTTGATTGTCAAAAAAGCATTTGCAAACTGCATATGACCACTTGGGGAATAATAAACAAAGTTACTCTCCAGAAACAAGCAAGGGAGCATCCCATCAATTCCGATCAATGGCCCAAGGGCAGTGTTCGTAAAAGTATTCCCATTTTTCATTACACGAGTTGAATTTTGATAAGTTATCCCAATTAATCATGGACAAGTAACTGCTAAGGGTTCTTAAATTATTTAAGCTAGTGTTTCTGATTATAGAATACTATTTGGTAGCACTGACATGGCATTCATCATTTATGTCAAGAATCTGAGCCAAATGATCTGAGAGATGGGTATTAAATTAATGCCTCACCACATCTATCATTGGATGAAATAACATAATCAATGCTAGAGGAGTTTATGAAAGATGAGATTCTTGTTGCTGATGTGCCAGTGTTCTTTAAATGAATTCATTTAAGGTACTTTTCAGAGTTTTATAAGGTGTGTCCTCTATAAGAGAATTTATGTTTAAGTCTTTTGCAATGATAATATTTTTGATTGTATTAAAATATTTTTTCAAGAAGTTCAAAATAACTAACTAACTAACTACCTATATATAATGAGATACTTAATTTTGTCTATAAGCACATTTACAGATGATATCTCAAAATCCATCTCAACTGAGAGTTTGCTTATTTTATAATTTACTTCATATTTTAAGTCACTTTTCAAGTATATGAATATTTGGTTCCTCCCTTATGGACTTTTCAGCAATAATAGTGAGCTAATGAGTATCCATACAATTTAAATACTTCAATATTTTCTGATTTTAATCCATGTTCAGATAGAATAATAATATGAGGATTCATATAACTGATAATTTTTTGAAAAAGTAATAACTTACCCTGTAAGTACTAAATATTCAGATGGAAGATGGGTAACCCTTCGAATCTGTCGGGATGTCTCTACCAAGCTAGATAAAGTTCAAGACTAGTGTCCAATACATTTTTGGTACCCAATGTATGATTCCTGTTACATCACTTGCAGGTGGATCCAGTTCATGAGTTTTAGGAGATATTGGCGTAACTAGTTTACCCAGCTGCAATGTCTTGTCTTGTTACAAGACTAACTTATTTAAATTAATTTTACTTTCTATCTTTCTGATATGATTTTAGCTAACCACATCTTCCCTTTTCCATTTAAATGCATACCATGTTTGGTAAACATACTTCTCTCAATAGTTCTTATCTAAAATATCACATTTTGGGAAATTTGCACAACATATCTTCAATTTTAGGTTAGTTTTCCGAATTTCCTTGTTTACCCACGAATTATACAAGAGATCATGTCTATGAGGTATAATATCCACTATGACATTTTTTTCCCTATTGCACTTCAAAAATTTATCTGTTTTTTCTAAACACTCATTTGCTAGGGACCTATGGGAAAGAACCAACTTAGTCCACAGAGAGCAGGGGAAAAACCTACTCAGTCCAGTTCTTTCTATGAGGTCTTACGTAGATGGACTTCATTTTTTTATATATTTAAAAAACTCCTTGGGTTCATTTGACAAAGAAGTTACCAAAAATCTGGTGCTACTGGCATCGTCTGCTGAACCCAAAGCATAATGCCTTCCATTGAAGTATACTAAGTATTCCAACCTTCGATCCCTTATAAAATTTTGTGAAAATCCAGCAGCAAAAGTATTTTACTTGCAACTTCCTAAACAGTCCCCAAAGAAAGACAGCAACAAACTGGATTCTGATGATAATTATTTGGATGAATGGAAACAGCCAGAGGACAATAAAATTTTGTAATTTTCAGAATCTATAAGTTTTATATTTTTAATAATATTAACATTTAGAGTAGTGTATTAAAATGATTAACAACAATTCAAAAATTCCAACACATTGTAACTAGACTGATTGTAATAATTATTTTTTCAACTATTTTACAAAAAAATTTAAATTTTCATCTTCAACTGTATTTAAATCATATTTTCCCCTTATATCTTAATCATTTTCTTTCTATTTTTACCCCCTTTTCATGATAAATATTTTTAAAACTTATTTTCTGGCATGGTAGGACACGAGACATTTTGGCTATTAATTCGGGGGAAATAACAACTAAGTCCCCAACTTTTTCCAGGAACATTGAGTTATGCTGCTAATAAAATTGTTTATTTTTCTTTGACAGTAAATATCTTTAGCCAAGGGGTTTATGAACCTACAATGTGAAACTATCCCAGAACTATCCCAGACAGGCCTCCAAGGTGCCCAAGGTGTTCGTGGAGGGTAGAGCTCGGCAACTACTTGACCTCAGCTCTAGAAGGAGGAGATATGGTCAGTATCCAATCGGTTTGATCCCAGGATAGATCCCGGTTCTCATTTTATAGCCGGCTGAGTAGGACTTGGAATCAGTTTGGATGTTGAGGTGTGATGAAAAATCCCCACCTCACCGGGGATCAAACTCCGGCCATCCAGCCAGCAACTCAGCACTCTACCCACTGAGCCATGCTGACTCCTTAGGAAATGAACACTGGAACAGAAAATGAAGAATGAAAAACTTCATTGTTCTGTTCTTGACAATTTCTGCTTTTTGAACAACATTGGTTTTTCTCTGAAGGTCTTCAATTATTTTGTTTTTAATCATATTTATAAATTTCTCACAATAACAACAATACAATCAATTCAATAAATTGACAAGAATTCAGAATGCTTAGTACAATTTACTTAGCTTGGAATTTGTATTATTAATGTGACAAATCCATTATAGGTTGCTTCTAATAAGTAGACCTAATAATTGTGTTTCCTTAATAGTTTTTATTTTAATATTTGCAGATGAAAAGTGATGCACGGGGAAGAGATACTATTGTGAAAAAGACTGAAACCTTTTGTCAGTGTTTACAATGAGACAAGTGGTATGAAACCATGAGGAGAGGTTATTTAAAACCTTATATTTACTGATATGTTGAGATTGTAAATTAGCAACATTGACAATGAGTGGTGTCACTGGGACGGGAGTTAGAGGGGGCAGTTTGACCCAGACCCAGAGAAATGGGATCTTTTACAAGAGGGGACCTCTAATTATAATAGATAAACACAATTTTTTATGTCATTTCAAAAATAATTGAAACATTTCAATGGAAAAGTATAAAAACTTTGTCATATTTCTGGTCCGAGGAGAAGCCCAATGAGGATAAATTATTTTTGGTAAATTATAACTGGTGGGTTTTAATTTACAGAAATCAACTAACGTTTAGACTTGTATGTTTGATATAAAAAAACTACATTTAAGCATTTTTTAATTCATAAAATATCTTGTGTATTCTAATTTCATTAAGTATTTTATGTCTTTTATGGCTAATTAAATATGAAAAGCCTCCACAATATGTTTGTTAAAGAAGTATTAAAACATTTTGTATGTTTATTAACAATCAAATGTGTACAAACTATTTTGCAGTATGAAGTTGAAGTTTGTAAATGAAGTAAAGTATATTATAGTAAAATAGAATTAAAAAATAAGAATAATATGAATAAATAGGCAGGAATGTCATTAATTCTTTTGTTATTATTATCCTTGAGTATTTACTCCATTTAGTATCTATGATTTATTATGAAAATTGTAATGGATAATAGCATATATTTGTTAAATAACTTATTTATAAATATTAAATCCACCACTTCTCTTTGGTCATTGGTTGGAATTGATGGGATGGTCCCTTGCTTATTTCCAGAGAGTAACTTGATTTATTGTCCCCCACATCGTCATACACAACTTGCACCTGCATTTTTTCACATTTTATAGTTTTCTAATAAGTAAAAAATAAAACATAAAAATAAAAGTGAATTCATGGCACTATTTGGATAATTATTATTCAGAATCATGAAACAATACCACCAATGAAGTTGACATGTAATCACTGTTATCTTCCACCTAAACATATTTTTTTACAGAAATTTTAATTCCACAAATATAAATTATGGCATTTCAAAGGATCCATGATGTAGGGATTTGACGTTTATGGAAATCGAAGTGGTCCAAGTCATCCAAATTTGTAGGGCTTCATACTCAGGACAATCTCAAATGGAATTGTCACATTGAGAATCTGAATTCCAAACTAAGAAAAATATGCTATGCATTCCGAATTCTAGTCAACGTTGTAAATCAACACATTTCTCACAGCATGTATTTTGCAAATATTTGTTATCATTTACGATACGGCATTATCTTTTGGGTCAATCTGCTCAGAGCATTTAAACTTTTAGAATCCAAAAGAGGATTTAAAAAGAGAATCCAAAAGAAAAACTTAACTACTAATCTTTTATTACTTTACAACTTATTTTTACTACCATTACGGATTCTTGGATTGACTTCAGCTTTTGCAGATGTGTAAGTAAGGTCATTGCATTTCATTAAAATTTGTGAGAAGTTAACAGAATTATTTAACAAAATTTATATTTATATAGAGTTTTTGAAGGTGGGTCAGGGTTTGTGCATAGGTATGTTGGCAAAAATATATCGTAAGTGACTTTAAATTTAAATATGCTTTGTGAAATCCAGTGTATATATAAATTTGAATATACTAGTTAGTGCCAGTCATTTGGTGTTTTCACTCGGAAAGTTTGAAAGAAGTTCAATATTTTACTCTTTTGTGTTTTTGGATGAGTTGACAATAAATTTTAACTTATTCCACTTGTGAAGTTCCGTGAATTTATTTAAATATCAAAATTCAACAGGAAATTGACAATATTTTATTTAAAGTTATCAAACAATTCAGAAGGTGACGAGTAATTTTTAACAATATTCCACACGATTTTGGTCCGGTTGTTCGATTTGTATCAAAACCATGTTTTGAATAAACGGCCAGCGGTGCATTATAATTCCGCGCGCTGCTGCCAAAGCTGTATTCAGTCGTCAGGTGTGCGGTCCAGCCTGTTAAACACAAGACTATATACTTATTTATTCATTTGTCTTGACTGTTGCCAGACTATATACTGTTAAATACAGACTGTTATAACTGTTAAAGCTTAACCAGTCAATACGCGTGGCAACAATGTGCATGACTGAAATTCCTCGCTTTGTCGCTAATTGAAAACATAGTTTTATTTATTACTTACTGGAGGTTACATAAATAGTTTTAAACGATTGCATTTAATTGAAATGTGATCATGGCATTCTTCTGAGTGCGACAGTATAAATTTTATTACTTAATAATGTAT
>NNCF01126238.1:4830-72215 GCA_002313205.1 Laupala kohalensis | reverse complement strand
TATATATATATATATATATTCCGTAAACGAGCTTTGACAAGTCTGATTCCGAAGAGTACTTATTCCACTCACGCTTTGGAAGAGAAAAAGGGTATTCCATTGAGCAAGTAGTAGAACGAAACCGGAGAAAGGAAGAGGACCTGGGTCAGACTAGGAGATCGTATGTTCAATCGTGTATAGACTAAAGTACGAGCACATGACATATTTGTAAAATTTACGATAAAAATTACACAAAAATATTATGAACACAAAAAAAACGAAATGGAATGGACTGCGTAAATTTTACAATTTGAGATAAATGATACTTGAGAAAGCGTGAAGTATTTTTCAAATTAATTAAAACGAAACTAATAATTTAAAATTTTGAACGGAATATGAAATGCGTCGTAAGGTTTTTGATAAAGATAAATGGTGAGTATATGAAGCAAGGTGAGGAGGAAGGTCCAATAAATAATACTAAGAAAGTGTGTCTGACAAAGAAGATTGAGAAAGAAATGGAGCGAATATTCATTTGTAACATGAGGGAATCGATAAATTTGAACACGGGTTTTACGCCCACTTTCCACTTGACGCTTTTGAAGACCCAAGTATTTTAACTCAAAATACACCCGCAGTAATACACGAAAATTTATCAAACAAACATCCTCCGATGCAAATGCAAAATCGAGGTGAGGTATGCTTATGGATGTAAGTATCCTAGGACTGCACGAGATCCAAATTCAGAGGAAGAAAAGGATTTCTCAAAACCTTTGGATATATCCCAACCTTATAGTTCGGATACTACATGACACAACCGCAGATTGGGATATCACATCCTTAAGTTTGGAGAAACACTTTCGTTTCTCTAAATTTGTGTCTCTGAGCCAACCTATTCTCTTGTAGCGTTTCCCACTTACTGCTCTGAGTGTCTACTAGCACCGAACAAACACGTCATTGCCCACTCGCGAGTTCCCCACTCCACCGGGAGAGTGTAACAAGTAATGGAACATCTTTGCTGCACGCAGGATGCGGGCCAGTGTTAGTCGTTAAACTTGAAGAAACTACAATAATTGAATATAAACAATTACTAATATAACAACAAATTGAATGGATAAATTCTTTATTCATCCATTTTTTAAGTACAAATATAATAAATAGAGGTTTTTAAAACTCGTTTATAGAATACATTTTTACTTATGTATTTATTTGTTATGATGTAGACGTTTCCTAGAAAATTTCGAGTACTTTTATTCTGTCTTAACTTCCAAATTAAATATTTGACATGCATTTTTTAAAGATATACATTAATTCACGCTAATTTTTTTATATTTGTTGCACAATTTCCGTCTAGTGTACAATAAGAATGATTCCGAAATGAGACAATCGACATTCATTTTGAAAGAGATACAATAATTGGGATTCAAAAAATGAATAGTAGTTGAAGAGTAGTCTGTGTATTCGTTATCCTCCACGTGGTCATATGCAGTTTGAAACGGCTTTTTTGACAATAAAGTTTATTATTATTATTATTCCAAGAAGTAAAAGAGAATCAGAAGTCCTATTTCGTACTTCCTTGGAGTAATTCGCTGCACCTTCGCCATTCATCACGGTACGTGTCCAAGATAGAACACAATGGGAACCACTGCATCTTCAAGTCTCCTCCGCCTTCTCCTCTTCCCTATATCCCGACAGTGGTCCGGATTTTTAAAAAGGAGGATTTTTACGATTTTTTTAAAGGAGGGATTTTGAAAAAGGAGGAACAAAAGTGCCAATTTCTCTCAGAAAATAATTGTTTTCGATACAAAATTGAATGCTGATGAACATTTGTCATGTACAATTCTTCGTAAAAATGAGTCCTACACACCAGAAAAGAATATTTAAGAAAAAAATGTAGAGAAATGAAAAGAAATTTTTGTGTGTGTCCAGTATCAAAAGTGTGGCAGTCAAACGTATCGTCCTTAACATGAACATAAAAACTTCTCGCACGTGCCTGAGGCCTTGTTGCCAAATATGCTTAAAAGTATAAAAAATTGTACATGACAAATATTCATCAGCATTCCTGTCGAAAACAATTTTTTGCTGATCGAAATTGGTACTTTTGTTGTTAAGTCCGCAATTTTAAATATCCAGACCACTGTGCGACGTCTGCTTCTCTCCTGACGTATCGCGTGCAACGCGTGTGAATCTGTCGGCCGTCGACCTGTAGATCGATATCTCGAACGCCGGCCGCCAGTAGTTCACTACGTGAGACGCGATGAGCCCCAAGCCCAAGATTCCCTGCTGTTCTATCTCACAGATATTCTAGGATTTCATGAACACACGAGGGATATATTCACGGAAAAGGAAAATTGAATTGTAAAAACGAACTCAACTGCTTCCGCGCGAAATATGACAAAAAAGATCAGAAAACAACGATTACAGAGTAATTCACATTTTGAATTACGAATTTCAAATCAATTCATATTTCTAAGGCGTAAATAACTAAAATAAAATAAAAAAAACAAAATTCAATTTTTTATTTTAAAATAATGATTCCAAATCGCAGCGTGATTTAACAAAAATGGGATATATCTATCTACTTTTTTTTCTTTCGTTCCATTCACAGTTTTGTTGTTCTAAGAATTTACACACTAGAAACATTTTGCGACATAATCCAACTCCACAAATAAGATCTTACCTACAGTCTTGACACGTTTAGTTATAGATATTTCTCAGTTCCATCAGCATTCGGCATTAGCTACCGACTCTAGTCCATCCTACAGAACGTGTGCGCCATTAGCATGGGCGTGTCGCCGGCAGAACTAGGGAGGAGCAATCTCAACCCCATTCCTGCCCCATTCATTTCTATACTAAAAATGGTTTACACAAAAATTTACATCAAGTTTTTAAGGTACATTACTCTTACATAAGGTGGATGGTATATTCGAGTTACATTATTCGACGAAATACACACTTCGTAAAATATTTCTCCATTAAAAATTTTCTCTCGATTTCGCTGTACCTCACTTGAAAATTTTCTTAGAAGCTGGGGAGGAGTTCAATGACAGTATTCTTGGTACCCATGGACATTAGAGAGAGTCATCACAGATATAACATTTCCTCATCATTTTTAACAGGAAAACAACTCTGCATTGTTCAATTTTTTAGTAACAATTTATTACTTATTTATTGATTCCACAAAAATACAGAAAACATTACAACAGTTATTTTGTCGTGACTCAATCACGTGACATTCCACGACGTTCATCATTGCATTTATCATTCAATTAATATAATTCACTTGTGGAGTCCGATTCTCGTATTAGATCTTAAATTGAAATAACGTAGTAATTTATTCATTTATCCCTTCCTTTATTTCCTAAATTGCACTCACATATTTATTGAATATTGTACATTTTTCTCTGCTCTCTATCAATTTACCCCAATTTGACGGGTCCATTACATCATTCGTCCGTATCACTCGCAAAAATTCTGCTCTTTCTCCCCCGTTCAAATCTCAAGTCCACCATTTCGAAGCGATTCACTCATACACATTTTGCTTGCGTGTCACCTTATTCGTGAAGAAAGAAATGTGATCACCTCGGTCTGTCGCCATTTTCAGCAGACTGAAGTTATCACATATCGTCCTCCAAGTATCAGGTTTGCATAGCATGCCCAACACGTATGTGTGAGACAGGACAGTACTACCGATCCATATGTCGCCTCTGTCTATTATAGGAGTCATTTCTCCCTTATGATCTTCCGGGCACATTCGACGAACGTACACGAATTACAGATCATGAACGAGGAATGCTCTAAGCAATATATCTGCGATCAAATCGATGATCTGAGATTAATTCTTGGTACTCACTGTTTTAAGCGGATGAATTTTTTAATTCGTCAGATTACCAGACACCTACCATTACTATTTGCAGATGAAACTCCAATCTAACAGTGGGAATTTATGGTCAAATTCAGTAGGCCACATTAATTTGGGATTTACATTCATCATCTTGTGGTTACCAAGTGGATCTGTATAAGTGGAGAGGATCTCCCTATAAACTATTCGTACTTTTACATATTTTTTACTAAAAACTTCGACTTGCCCTTCAAATAAGATAATCGTAGCGTCTTTTTTTAAATATCCAATTAACGAAAATAATATTTCAAAAACTATTTTCTTGCATGATTGTGTTGTCTTATGGCTCATATTAATTTAGTTTCATGTGTACTCAACTTTGGCACGGTTGTGTACATAAATTCTGTAGCCCCATCCTGGCCCGGGTTTTTCTCCGTTTTTCCTTCTGGTAGAGGCGGATTTCTTATACAGGTTCTCTAGGCTTTGTCTAGGGGTGTGTTTACTGTAACAATAAATCGTGAATTTAGTGTTATTTCAATTCTTATGATTTTTAAACACAAATGTTAATTGCCACAATAAATTGATATTGATGATTTAATTATCTAATGAACGAATTACCACAACTGTTAAATTTTACCACAATTGTTCCCCAACGCGACCAAGTACCACATTTTCCGAAATAAAACAGTTAATATTACCTTCTTGTTTTTTTTAAGGTGAGCGCTATCATTGAAGAAAGATTCCTTTTAAATATTTAAAATAACAAATTTTCATTGGTAAATAGTGCAACGAAACATGTAATGTAAGTTTCCGTATTCAGATAGTTTATATCCTGCCCTGAAACTTGTCAGATGAAACATAGTTTAAAATTATCAAAACAGTAGAAAGAACATAATCGACTTTGAGCGACAGATCTCGTGATCCATCGCTGTCATACCTTCCAATTTAGTTAAAATATATTTCATTTGATTTTCCTTGACTCCCCGAACTGACACTAAGGGAGAACCAACTTCTTGCGTGTGAATGATCGCAATTTTACATGTATCACACCCAATAAGCTCTTACAAAAAATAATCATATTACAGTTTAGTTTATTTCAATCTTCTTCACTTCAATGAATAGTTTCTCGTGAAAACATGAGTCTAAGTTAGTATATTGACAGAACCTTTAATAGTTTGGAGGAAGTTTACCAATCCCTATATTCAGCTTTTTTGTTCTTCAACAGATTACACTAAATGCTTTCGTATGTTGGTGATAATATCATAAGAATAAACTCTTAAGTAACTACGCAAAAAATGCAAAAAAAAAAAAAGATATCTTACTCTGAGAACCACATCATTTATCTCGTCTTTCATTATTAAAACAAATAAAAATCTTCGACAAGAACCCGGCAATGTTCTTGTAATTAATACAATTTTAGCACAGTACGACAAAAGAAAACCGTGATGAAATCGAAGACAAGAAATAAAACACAATGTTTTATTACTACATCTTGAATTGCGTGCTTTTGATATCTAGACCACGAGTTGCAACATTTCCTGTCAACACCCTATCATCACTCACATTGGATGTCATTTACCATGGAGGCTTATATTGATGCTTTCTGGCCAACCGCTTCCTTAATACACCATAACCAATAACATTGACGGAAAGACCCAAGGGAAAAGAGAGACACTATTCAAAGTTCGAATGTATTTTTACAGGGGAAGAAAAAAAGAATAAATTACACAAATTTAATGTGAAAAGAATAAATTACAGTTTTACAAGGTGCAGTTTTAAAGTACAATATTGAGTGTGAAGTAGATGTAGGGGTTTTGAAATAGTATTATTGTTTTAAACTTGAATTCCGCCGAAATTTCATTGATAGTCAAATCATCTCCGAGTTCACAGTAACCGACTGAGAAGGTGTTAACGTACTGAAGAGTAGAAGAGGGTGGTTACAAAGAAACTACTTTCAGCCATGGTTTATTCATCTACTGAATCAACAAAAGGTCGAATTGGAGATATCAAAATTTCATGTCATACGTTTAAAAAATAAATTAGTACCATAAACTCACATAACAAATATTAAATAAAAAATTACAATTATTTACTTCTATTAAATTTGAAAATAAATGCTTTAATATTTTCCGTATCGACATATTTTCCCCCTACTACACTACTATTTTTTGTTTATAAGTATTGGAAGAAGTTCGTCATCTTTCCCCTCCTAAAGCACTGACCTAACTTTGTCCTGAATTGACTCAAGCTGAAATGAAGTCACTTGAGCTTGAATGACAGAAATACCATCGGTAAAAAGAGAGAGCAACATTACTGTTAATGGCAGTCCAAAAAACTCTCGCCCATTTCATCGTTACAGAGAAATTATCGTTATAGAGAGAGACTACTGTATTTTCAAATGATCAACTACAGAATTTAAAAAATTAACAAATGAACAAAGTGTATTAAACCGTAACTATCGAAATAAGGAAGAGTGTCTAACAGTAATGACTTTATACGCACTAGTACCCTAGGCGAGATTTGAAGCACCGAGTTGCATTTATAAAGAAATCTTGAATATATTTACATGAAAATGAAAGCAAATGAAAGGTTAAAATATGTTGTTTATTTTTATAATTCTCGTACCATACATTTCCTTATTGTTCACTGAAAAATGTGAAATGTACCTCGATTTTTCGCAATAATAACCTCGAAGGAGTAATGAGAATGTTTTATTATACGTGGGAATACGGGAAATATTAGGAAATAAAAAATGAGATTGCTCCATAAATAAAAAGGAAATATTTCGCGACAATAGCTGTAAAGACTGCGAAAGGTCTAATGGAGAATTTATATTAATTTAGTTTTGCGACCAAGATGCGTACTCCAAGAAAACCGGAGAAAACCAAGAATAGGAAAGAAATAAAAAAATATATTTCTACTTATGTAAACGAATGAAATAAGTAACATGTAACCACTTCGATAAAATTGTTTCTTGCGTGTTTAATATATTCTACGTTAATTTTATACAATATTAACGTAAGAATTGTAGTAATGGCTTCAGAGAGAGATCATTTCTAAATGGATGTTGAATGTTCTCTTTGTCTGGTCAGGCTACTCAGACAACTTTTCTCTCCGTAACAAAGCCATACTTACTGTTACCCTTAATTTAAGTAAATTATTGTTTGATTTCCATAAGTGAATTGAAAACTTAGAAGAAAAAAAATCTTCGATAAAACTAACATAGAAAATACATTCAATAAATTTTGTATCGCAAAAATTTTACTATAAGCTTGCTATGCACCCTCAGTCTTCCGAACGCTCAAGTTTTTTGTTTTTGTTCATATACTCGTTCTTCGACTCCTATTGACATCTACTGACGCTGTTCCGTTATGTTGGTGCTATGTTAGTGAAGGAACATACTGATCCTAAGTACTGATTTTACTAATACTATAAAGGAGACAGTTCTTATTCGGTATCGCAAAACTGAGAGATATTAATTTTTATCGTTGAGGGAGATAATCTATTTTCATAAGCTACTCATACGCAAGAAACAAGCATAAGTCTTTGCGGAGGAGCTAAAGATCAAAGATTTGGCATCGAAAATTCTATTATAGATTATTATACAACTTTCTCAAGCATTTGTTAACAAAGGAAGGGGAAAACGTTAACGGATAGATAAGTCGATGAGAACACAATGAACCTTTTAGTACGAGATAGGTAGCTAATATTTCGTGTTCACTTTTTTTGTTTATAATTTAATGTAACGTGTACATCGAAAGATCTTATATGACATTTATCTTTATAATTCTTAAAACTATTTGTTTCTGGTTTATTCTTATTTGTTGTTCTTCACTCTTCCTCCGTTCCTCTACTCTTCCACTCAATTCCCGTCTCTCTTCACCATTCATATCATTCTTCTTTTACGTCATATCCTTTCTGCGTATTCAGCAGACACTTCGTATTCCTCTTTCGTGTCTATTAATACATGGTTCGTTTGTGTGTGGATTAGTTCGCACCTTTACATCATTTTAACAGAACGCGCGCTCTCTGGCCCATGTAGCTCCCACTCCCATAATACATGGTGTATTGTCTATTTTGTATTACAGAAACTTTCCCATCTTCAATAATTTGGAATCTCTTCAAATAACTATTGATATCCCCATGCGCTGTTACAACCTGTCATCCGTCTCGTCGGCTGAAACCATTTTGTTTCGTACCACAAACCCTNCCCCCCCCCCCCAGGGGACTTGCATCTAGTAAGTACGTGTTTGGCGAACACGGGGCCCCGAGCTGAGTCTGACACTACTACCACTTACTTGTGAAAGGCTCCTTCCTTTCTCTTTCCCGACCTTCCTTGGTCACTTCTTCGTTCTTTTCGATCCCGACGCTATTAGGGCTAGGGTATCTTTCATTTTCCTAAAGTTTTGATATATTGTAATTCAGGAGGGTTTTTATTGGGTATGGTTGAGTCATTCGGCGAGTCCCACACGCGGGGAAAGTCATGTTGGCTCTCCCTAGTGCGCAACTGCATTTTCCCTACCTGTACAAGTTTTTAAGGCTCTAATGACCTCGATGTCCACACACACTTACGTTGGGTACAAATTTATACAAGTTGTAAATAAACTTTGTCAAAAAAAGAAGCTGCAAACTACGTATGACCACGTGGGGGATAATGAACTAAGTTTCTCTCCGGAAACAAACAAGGGACCATCCCGTCAATTCTGATCAAGAGCCCAACGACAGTGGCGGATTTAATACTTAATAATAATTTGATACTTAATAATTAAAAAAATCTAATACGTACTGTTATCAATTTATGATTCCAAAATGAATCGTAGATATAATGTGCAGTCAAAATTCGAGATCAATAATAACAAAAGTATTAATAACATCCACCATTACCCGGAGGAAAACCGGAGAAAAACCCGGGCCAAGATGGGGTTACAGAGATAATGTTTACAACCGTATCTCTTCCTTTCAGTACGTAGTGATCGTGTCCATTCCCTGACTTCCTTAGTGGAACCTCACACAGGAGCGTCCTCTCAACGTCCATGCTTTTAGACACCGCCATGTGCTTCGCGATAGCAGCGCTCCAAGCGCCACGCCGATTCATTAATCTTGCCTTCCATAATAACCCATGCAAAAGATGGCAAACTGTTTTGTCGATGTTGCTTGCAAGGATGGTGCAGAACTGCGAGGCGTACGTGGTGGTGAACCGGAAGCGTCGACATCGACCAACCACGTCCACTCGTCGCGGTTCCTCGAGACGGCCGGCAGTTGCTTCCAGCGACTTCCTCACGCAAGAGCTACGTCGCCATTAAACACAAATAGCCCTCTCGAGGTGCTAAAGACAAGAATCCGACTCTGTAAATAGCACACTGCGAAATGTCAATTACCTCTTCCCACAACACAAAAATTAGAAAATAAATTAAAAATTATGAAGATACTATTAAGATACGAATTATTACGCTACGTGTAAATAATTCTTCTCGTTTTTAGGTCACTTCTTGATTTAGCTCAGAAATCAAGCGGTACTGATCAGAATGTGCAATAACATTACTCAGTTTCAACTATGAATGACTTTTTGAATTATTTTCACTCCGTTTTTTTTTCTTACATAAAGATGGCAATCAACAAAATTTTAAACCATTATTACTGAATTATGTTAACTCAGTCTCTCCAACTTAGGAATTTTTTTTTTTTTTGTATTTATATACGCTTCGAGACTGGTCGATCCGCTTAAATTCAGTAATTAAGAGAAATCTTAATTTTCTTCAAGTATTCAATAGGTTGAATCCAAACGCGATCACGTGAATTACTTCAGGACTCGCCAACGTCTAGATCGCTACAATCCTTGGTCTAAAATTGACTTTCGTAAAAGATAGATTCAATTGGAAAATTTGTATGAATGTTGTTTTACTGTATTTGAGATCGGACAAAATAAAATCGCTTCTGATTTGTTTTCCCAGCATCTGTAAAATGGTATCGCAAGAAAATATAGTTTTTGTCCCGGCAGGGGAGTGCTGTACTTTTCTAATTCAAAACCAATTTTGTCCACGCATTTCATCTTGCACCAGGTTGCTTCCGGGAAACGTTTTCGTTAAATGAAGTTGCAATCTAACTTCTGAAAAATGAACTTAGAGCATGAAATTGCAACTGAAAATTATTAACGGTAATAAAAGTTACATCTTGATTTTTTTTTACTTTAAATAACCCTTAATCAAGAAAACAAGCAAAATGTAATCAACTAGTTTCTTGGAGATTTTTCATAGAAACGATCACAGAAGCAACCTTCAACGGCTTGAGTAATTTGTAATATTACGCTGTGCTGTCAGCGGCGATTTATTTGTTTATCTTACAACGTCTGTGAGTCATTATCTTCTTCCTAAAGAGAATTCCGTTCCGTGGGAAAAGTTCGGTTATCTGTGTTGCGACAAATGAAGTTATTCACTGATATCCTTTTATATTAAGAATCTACTACAATAGCCTCTACTAAATATTATCTACTAATCTAATAATATAATCTACTAAATAGAGGCCTTATTCCTGACAGTCAATTTGTGATGGTGTGAAGCTATATTTTGATTGTGAAACCAAGCTACAGCAAATAATTATTACTGGAAGTCTATGAATGGTTACTATTTATTGTCGTCTTCCTTGGAACAGAGGAGGCACAGCTTGATGACAGTAATATGAATTAGAGTTTGCTCTGATGAAGTAAATTGAACATCCATGAGGCGGTGAAGGAAGATGATTGGATCTATGGAACATTGATAGTAATAATATTCATGTCCTATGACGAATTCAATCCTAATCTTTAGCGGAGGGGTCATCATATAGGTTGAACAAACACTTCACGTTTTCAAGAATTCAACGTGTGTACACGAAACAACTGATGTTATTAAGCAATGAAGCATCTTTACCTTAACAGGAGTGAATTTTAAAAAATGACAAAGAAGTGGGGCACAGGAGTGAGGAAACTCTCCTAAATAAATTATTATATGTGACATGCACATTGAATCTAATAATGTTTAGTGACATAATTTATTTGTGTCAAAATGCTGCGCTAGCAAAAATACCAAAACATTGAAAAAATTCAAACCTAACTGGATATGATGTTTCGGTTATATATTTCCCAATTTCTGTAGAATAACTTCACTGTTAATATAGCTATGAGTAAAATTAATGAAGCAACGATGTTCAAAACAATTATAACAAATAAAATCAAACATATGAAAAAAAGAGAAAAAAACCTTTCGGAATATCCATCATAACGTGAGAGAAACGATTCTTTCTCCAACTAGTTAGATTTGACTCTCAAATTAAAGCAGTATTTGCTTATCGCCGTTGATAATTACATCTAAACCCCGCTTTCCAGTCTGGCGAACAAAACTCCGAGCTGTAATCGAACTCCATGAATCATCATGGAGTAAGCAAACACGCCTGTAGTTGTACGATTACGCCACGCTGTCCGTTTATGAAGGTGCTGTGGGCAGACGAAACAAATTACGCAAGAGTCCGACGAAGTTCCGAGAAAACAAGGCAAAGGAAACGGAATAAATCTAGAGACAAGCTTCCTTTGGGAGACCTCGCCTCACCCGCCTCGTCTCCAAGCACGATCACCATGCAGAGCGATGCTGCCTTGGAAGCCATGCAGATGAATGTGCTCAAGCATGCATGGAGCATAATGGGATGATTGAGCGAGAGGGCGGGCCACGCCCAGAAATCTACGCTATGTCACGCCACGCCCATACAGCCAAGGAAGCAGTACACGTTTGTAATATCCTCGGGAGGAAATTGTATTAACGCTGTTAAATAATAAAAATCTCATCCATCAATTCGTACTTCAATCCACCGCACAGTTGTATAATCGTCTCAAAAACACCCCGATATCCCAACTTGGATAACGCATCCCAAAACGAATTAGAAGGTTCTGGTTTTGAGGATTCAACAACTTATGAAGCTCCAGTTAATAAGCTATCCCCGCAAGGGACTTATATCTAGTAAGTACGTGTTTGGCAAACACGGGGTCCCGAGCTGAGACTGGCATCGCTTCCATTTACTTGTGCAAGACTCCTTCCTTTCTCTTTCCTGGCTTTCCTTGTTCTTTTCGATCCCGACGCTAGGGTATCTTTCATTTTCCTCTTTCTTCTTCTTTTTTATTTTATTTTTTGTAATGATGTGTGTAATGTTTTGAGATATGGTTTGAAATATTGTAATTCAGGAGGGTTTTTAGTGGGTATGGTTGAGTCATTCGGCGAGTCCCACACGCGGGGAGAGTCATGTTGGTTCTCCTTAGTGCGTAACTGCATTTTCCCTACTCGTACAAGTTTTAAGGGCTCTAATGACCTCGATGTCGACGAGCCGTAAAGCCACACACAAAAAAAAAAAAATAAGCTGTCGACCTTCGGCTTAGCGTATCGTTCAGGCTGTGTGTAATACCTGTACGTAAACCCCTTATTTTATAAAATTTGCTCTGGCAAGCTCTGGCTCCAAAATACGGCTTAGCGACCAAACCTTAAATATTACGTAAAAACTATTCGCTATACTTCATTTTTTCTATCCCACCTAATATCATTGAGAGCAGAAGAATATTTTGATTGAGTTTTGACAATACTTCTTGTAACGTTTATACAGACATTCTTGTAAGAATAAACACTTTATTCTTATTTACTTCCTAACAAACTTTCAAAAGTAATGTCAACATTGATACCTAGTCCCGTAATGTGGTAAGATATCGTGCAGTCGATTTTCGTGTAGGGCGTGGAATATATCCCCGATCTGTGTAGGGTGGAATTTCATTCATGTCATTTGTCCCCACTAAAGACACGAAACGACAGAAAAGGGAAGAACGTATCACAGGATCTACCTTCCGCACAATTTATGGCACTGATAGATGTTGACAGACCTAAGTGTTTTAATTATTCTCTAAAAGGAAAGGAATTTCCTACTGATCCGACTACTTTTAAAACAATCCATATTGAAGTTACATAAATGAAAGTTGATAATTCTATCCTGCCATTTCATGAATTTTCTGTCTTAGAAACTTTTTTTGTTACTATCTCTGAAATAGTCCACTTAAGTTTGACTTAATTTTGATAATTTGAAACGTTGAACTATCTAACGTCGCAATCCTTTTACTCCCAATATAAAAACGACACAGTAAGATCAGGAAACACACGTTCCATAACCCTTTCCTAAGTGGATAATTGTCATGACTTTAACAGCTTTATCAGTCGGGTTAGAGAACAAAATGAAGTCTCCTTATCTCGCTAGAACTTGGTCTAAACTGTAACAAAAATCTCCATTTTCTGACATCCGATATTTCTTCCAATCTGTCATATTTAAATATTTTGAAAACATTATTTTGTCAATGTGTCTTAAGTGGGATAGAATTAATACCATTTAACTACAATTAACGTCCATTACAGAATCAAAATAAAAAGTACTCCCGGGAGTTTGAATTTACGCAATGACACGGAAAAGCTTTCTGGCATTTACAATACAATATTATAAAATGTTTGTGTACTTTCTGCTTTTTTTGTAAACATATTTTGTGTTTATATATTTACGTTAAATAGAATGTTCAATTGTTCTGTTATGTTTCTTGTTATAATTTGTACACCTGACGACGGTTTCAACACAAAATCGAAACATTATGAATTTTCTGTCACTAAATATATAGTATTCGTCCAAACAAAGATAGTAAGCCTTTAATTATTTAATATCATTTTCTTGTTTATTATAGTTTTCTTGAAAATTGCATCACTTGTCTTGGAGTCTGTCCTAGTGCATAGGTTCATAGTCACATAGGCAGAATCGAATCTCCACGGACTGTTTCAAATCTCCTAAGTGCACAATAACAACAAGATTTGGATTCATCACACTTGTAACTTGGAAACTACATCTGTTGAAGCGTTTGTTATAAAGTTCACTGCGATGATGTGGTCGCCCGTTCAAGAGTTGGGTAAAACAAACAAACATAAACATCATTCACCCTCCCCGCAAGTCTACAAATTTGCTTCAACAAACTTAACTCATAATGTAAAAAAGTCAAAGGTTATTGCAGTACATTTTATGAAAGACAATATTTTTAATCCAAGTTTCGGATTGAATCTTTAAGAAAACCAAAATTTTCGATTCTGCGTGACATAATTAGCTAAGAATTTGCAAGATTCCAAAACGACGGGTATATATTGTAAGTTATGAGATGCACTACGTATACACGATTTATTCAGGGAAACATATTTGCTACTTTCTATAACTTTATGTTATTGTTCATCAATAAAAACACTTTTGTATCCCATACTTCATAATTCTGTATCATTACTCCATAACAAGTTATATTCTTCGACTCAAACCAAATATATCATTTACTGTCAACAAACAAACTACGTATGACTACACAAACAAACTGACACTCCGGAAGTAAGCTAAAGCCCTAAGGGCCCTAAAGCAGAGGCGGATTTAACATTTATGAGTCTAAAGGTAATATCGTGTCATGCGCCCCCTAAGATAAGAATAAAAATATTTTATAATGTAGCGACAGAATACCAACAAATTTACACTGAGTTATATAACAAATACGCAACATTAGCGAATCATTTAATTATTCTCAAAATATTATCAGTACCAATTAAAATCACTTAATATGCGAGATTAATGATAACATTATTACCACAGTATTTCTTCGCGTTGTGGTCTTGAAATAAAAAACTTATTTTTATAACATGCCAACGTTTCGGCCCTCTTTATTTTGGCCTTCATCAGGGCCGAAACGTTGGCATGGTATAAAAATAAGTTTTTTATTTCAAGACCACAACGCGAAAAAATACTGTGGTAATTGTTGTATTGAAAATGGTCAAAAAACAGATTAATAGAATGATAACTTTATTATTAAAAGTACACTTTAAATAAATAAATACATTTCATCAAATAAATTATTTTCAGTACGACTATTGTATCAGTACGACACTTTAAATAAATGAATGAAGAAATAAATAAATTTTCTCGAATAAATTATTTTCAGAACGTCTATCGATGAAGGAACACAAAACAGAAGTAAGGTTGTAGAGAGATTCGACACAAAACAGAAGTAAGATTGTAGAGAAATGCCCACGAGCAAAAACTTCGGCGAGCGTTTCCTCAGTAATTACAGCATTACCTTTCGCAAATTGCCCTCTTCTTTTCACACGAACATCTAGCACCGCGCAGTGTGAGTTCAGGAGTCACTCCATTAAATGCTTGTTACCACGAAGGTTGTGAGGCCAAGTTGCCTCCTCAAGGTAAATACACTCGATTATTGATGTAAATTGACGCATTATTCGTTACTTCGCATATAATTCGTTAAATAATTTGTATCATGATTTGCGTCGCCTATCGTTTCCCGTTGACACTCTCCTCGCCGTTCAGTGACACATGTAAATCAAATTTAACTTGTTCTACTCTTCACTTTGAGGATACAATAGCAATAACATTACTCCTAATTAAATTCTGAAGCAGTAGGCACCCTATTTTTTATATTACATATAAAATAAAGGATAGATATACGTTATCTTATAGTAGTTTCTTCTATTATATAATAATTTTCTTCTATTTGCAAAATACGTTTCACTAATTTTCAAGCTCGGTCTTCGTGCCATGCCTCGTCTTCAAGCATAAAAAATCAAAAAACAAATCAACATCTTCGACATAATAAATATACTATTGATATTTCACTATTTTAAAAATTCATGCATGAATATTTATTTAATAAATTTTACTGCATTTTTCTTTAAATCTGGAACCTACATTTCTTGTGTTTTGTAAACTTACTTGTAAACTGTTTGTACTTGATATTGAATAAATTGTTTCATTATAAGTTTCTGTTTTTATTTATATGGTTATTTGTTCTGGAAGAACTATAATCGAAGACACGAGTAAACACTGTGATGGAGACTTCCAACGATAATTTGTAAGGATATTAGTTTCGAAGAAATGTACCACGCTTATTTATTCGTAAGATACTTTCTATTAGTGTAATTACGGTAAACGCGTGTCAGAGCCTGTTAGACCCATACGTTTGAAAACCACTTTAGTTGATATATTCAAAGCTTCCCTGACATTCTTGGGCACTCGGATATCTTACTTGATTCGTTTTCTCTTCTTCTGCACAGTGATTTCCGTCTCGTAGTTTAATACTGCAGAGTGAATGAGAAAAGAAAGCCTAAAAATAAAAGAATGTCAAGTTCAATATTTCCGCTCCACGAGGTAAACAACGCGTAACTTTCGGTTGCTGCACGCATGTCTCCGTTCTACGCTGAGGAGGGGACTCAAAACCGGTGGCTAGAGTTCGAAAACAAACTTTGTCTGAAATGCGGCTTTGGCTCCAACACGCGCCACTAGTACAAGAGAGCAATCGCAATTTGGCACAATTGAAATTCCCAACGCAAGACTGGAAAAAGCGCATTGAAGGCTTACGGAACTTATTTGAGTAGCGAAATATTTTAATGAAAAACCGTATGTACTTTATAGAAGAGAAAGAGAAACCATACCTAGAAGAATTAATAATCTTAACGTATTAATTTTTAAAAATTGTCAAATAAAAATATTAATGTGAAATAATGTTAACAAAATGTTTTGATTATTTTTCAAGTCCCTATTAAGTACCGTGTTTTTCTTGTTGAATAGTAAATGTTGTCAAAATTGTTATACAATAGAATTTGTATTTATTCAAAATAAATGTATTTTCTTTTAATCACATTCTGACTCACCTACTTTGTTTCTTCATCCATGCTGTTCATGGTTTCATGGTCCATTTCAACACGTCGTCGTCACGAAAATTGAATATATTAAAACCTAGAATGGAACATAGTTCACTTTGAACTTATTAAGTCCACGTACGCTTCAATGAATTGGAAGGAAATGTTATCGAAGTGCAAAGCTACAGAAGTTTTCTGCATATATGTCACCGATTTGCACATCGTATACCTTATGATGACAGAAACCAGCTGTCGAAATGTCGTGTTAATAGAAAATCAGTCGTCTTACAATGTGGTTTAAAATATTTTAATAGAAATATGATAATAGAAGAGAATATTGTCATTAAGTACACGAAAAACAATTTACATTAAACATTCGGTATCTAAGGAATAAACGTATCCACATCGATCATGTAATTCACTTCAATCAGCCATCTTACTGAATTCAACTTTTTTCTAGATCCAAAATTTTGTATAAAATTTGTATGCATAATTTTGTCATGTTCTAAATATGGTTAGTACCAGCTTTGATGTACATCCAAAATTGACCCATCTTCAATCCCTTTTGACTCTGAATTAAATAAAATACATCTTTGACAATTCCGTTTCATTTTCAATAAATAAATTTCCACAATCACGAATCAATAATCGATGTAGGGAGCTTTATTCCACGCACAGCATCACTGGATTACTCTCCCTGATGTACGAAAGTCTTGGAACGTTGTCGACGAGCCGCTTCAGAGCACGTTGAAAAGATATGCTCCAGAACTGACACCGTCCTTCACGCTTCCAGACACATTGCACTTGGAGCATGCAGTTACCGTTCTAACCAGACACTCATCAACACCGTACATCCAATATTGTTCGTCACGAGTCGAGAATTCTGGGACTACATTCCAATTTATCGCTGTGTTTGGAGCAATTCGTGTTGTTTCAATTTTCATTACATTCGGTGAGGTGGACCGGTCGATCAGCAGCCAACAGCCGATCCCCTGCTGTTTTACGGTCCGCGGCGGATATGGATTTTCCAGTAGATGGCCCATTTATTTTTCGTCGAATTTTATTTTATTTTTTTGCGAAATTTTTTTTTTGACTTCGACCATGCAGAAAAAAATTTCTAGTCGTTGAGGAAATACAAAAAAAATGTGGGAAATATGGCTGAAAATTTTGAATTTGAACCGTTTACAATTCTGTGTAATTCTGGGTTAGTAAAGGTACGTAGTGATCTGATACTACCTGATTTCCTCAACCATACAAATCATAAGATGTTTGCTTCCTGAGAGTAAAAGTAATAATGGAAAAAAACATTGTNTGCTTCCTGAGAGTAAAAGTAATAATGGAAAAAAACATTGTTTAGAAGTGGAAGAAATAATAAAGAAATAGTTAACACATGGAGCGAACTCAAGTGGTAGAACAATGGTCCCGTAAAATCTTTAATGTGTTTACATCTTATCGAGGGCAGTTGAATAAAAGAGTGCATTAGTGATTCTTTTATCCCAGGTGGGAGTCAAACCCAATTCCATAGACTATTTTGGATATCTATTTTCAATGACATAGATTAGGGGTCGGCAATCTGCGGCCCGCCCTCAGGGACTTAACTGTATTGGTCATGATATATTGAAAAATCATTGAGTTTTAATGATTTTAAAAATTATTACGGTATTGGTTGTTGCAATGCTCGGTAACTAGACGTTTACAAACTGTTGAATTTGAACGATTATCATGTTTCAAGATGCCGATTCAAAATTGCAAAGTTTTTCGATTTACGTGCTTATTCATGGAACTTTTGTACCTTAACACCCACAGCCATTTTTAACGGGATAAATGGTCTAAAATATAATCTACATTTTATTTAACAATTTTAAAACACTACATTGAATGTCTATGTGGCCCGAGTTATTGGATGTTTGAGTATGTGGTCTGCAAGTGAAAAAAGGTTGCCGACCCCTGGCATAGAAATACAGCAACATGATTTTTCACTTATATACATCCAGCTATTCTTCATTCCCGTGTCATATTTGTGGTAGCAATAAAAGGTGTCACAGACGAGGAAAATAACTTCTTTCCCTAGAAGCACCAGCGCTGTCGGATGGAGTGACAGCTCTCCTCCGTTCAAAATTCGTTCCCCAGTTTGGAACTCGAACCTCAGCAACAGTTCACAACCAACCAGCCAACCTTCCATCAGTGTTTGCCCATTTCACGCACCTGTCAGTGGTTCGCAAAATATGAGTCTTGGTCATGGTCTTACACACTCTATCTCGGTCAGTCTAGTAATGTTTATTTTGGTCTTGTGGGTCTTGGTATCGATCTTGAATGTTTGGGACTAGTTCTTATTTTTGGTAATTGCGATACTACAAGTATTTTTACATTTACGGGAACGATCAAAATCATGTCTGAGTAATTGTTTAGTTTAGTAATAATAATTGTTTAGTTTAGTAATAAATTGTCAAAAGTTCCCAACTACTTTTCATATGGTTCTGCTAATTATTTGTCAAGTTGATGTCAAGCTGGCAGAACTGTGAATTTGTTATCAACATTTACGGTAAAATATCATTTTGTGGTAATTAATTAATCCATAAATAGTCAAAATATCTGATCTAGTTTTCGTACGGTACTACTGAAGTGATTTTTCCAGGTTGAGAAACTTCATTACGCAGATGATTTTTGCAGGAGTGTTACTTTTTCTTGAAGTCTTGCTGGCATTGTCTTGTTCTAGCACAGAATATTTGGTCATGGGTCCTGGTCTTGCATTTTCTGCAATACCAAGACCCAAGACCAATGTGCGAATCGCTAGCACCGGCACTCGTCAATCGAATATTGACGGATGGCGATTCGCACGCGAGAGATGGCAAAGCAAGCGCTATGTAAAATTATAGACATGGCGGGGCGTCGGACCGCCTTGAGCTTCAATCATCGTTTAGCGTTTCCTCTCGCCCCCACCTCCTTGTGCGTGGTACCTCGTACGCCGAGGTGTATCGACCTTCCGGAGGACAACAGTGGAGGCAGGCGCCACCGACCGCGAAGGCGGGCTTTGGGCCACTGGGCGGGGACAAGGGAGGCGACCCAATGCAGCAGTCGAAAAGACCCAACGCCCTCAATTGAAGAGAGAAACTCGCAAGTCTTTCATTTAAGTTTGAATCCCATTAAGAAAATACCACAATTCGTTTTAACAAGGAACTTCTTTTTTAATGGTTTCTTTCCACGAGTGAAATTTTCCGAAATATTTCATCCGCCATAATTTTGGTCATCTGTTTTAAGTGCATCTATGGTCAAAAAATCAGTTACAAACTGCGTTTGACCACGTGGATGACAATAAACTAATTTACTCTACGGAAACAAGCAAGGGACCATCCCCTCTATTCTGATCACAGGGTCAAAAGGAAGAAGGAATGAATGTATTATTTCTCCGTCCCAAAGCAAAATCATGACATGCCCCCTCTCGAGAAATCAATTTGCCAAAAGTGAACTATTTGTAAAAAAGTTGGACTAATTACTCTAGAAGAATAGTCATGGTAGGAAAGACAATCACACTCAACGTCCCCTTATTTATTTATTCAATGACTTTTGGAGAGGATTAGGTCATGAGGTCTGCTCTTTCACCTAACCGTTGGACTTGGGTAAGGGAATTGGGATTTTGGGTTGCAGGGGAACGTATGGTATCGAACCGTAATTTATATGGAGTGGGAGTGAAACCTCAGCTGAAAACCTCTCCTAATTCGGCCGAGCAGGGTTTGAACCCACACCCTAGTGCTCAGCGATATCGAGGAAGCGAAGACGCTACCTCTAGACAGTATCAAGTTTATAGTAAGAAATTCTACAAAAATGTGTTAAATTTTCGGTAGCTTCATACTCATTCAATTTATAAATTTGTTCTGAACGTAGGGTGGTGGACTTATAGAGATACCATTCAACCACTGATTTTAATATCTATAAAATATTACGTTTTCTCAAAGAAATGAGGTTCATGAGATTAGAGAAGTCGATTTTTTTTAGTAAAAAGTTTTGATTGTCATGTATGGCCAAACACGAACTTCTTTCTCTTCATGGATATAGTTTCCCCGTTTCTTTCATGAATGGGACCTTAAAAATAGTACGTATACCATACGTGTAGGAGTTAAGTATCTTGATGAAAAAGGCTGTTGAGAGAAGCATGTATGTATTACTCAACCAATTTTATTCCTCTGGTTAACTTTTTGTGATTTACTTCCAAAAACATTTAACAAATTGAGCGTATTTTGATCAAATGAATCAAAAAAAGTTGGAGTCTTCAAAATCTTGGAGAGCAGTGATCGGGTGAATCACAAAGCCTGTAGTAAATTTTAGAATACCCTCTCCATTATTTTCATTAGTCAAAAGTTCAGCTAAATGTGTTCCAAGAAAATTTGGCCAATACTTGAGGATCAACAATTAATATGAAGGATGAAGACATGAAGAAATTTTAAAAAAATCTCGTATTATATTATGTTACTTCGATAATTCAATATTTACAGTTGTATCAAATCTAACCTACAGAATCATTTTTGAACATTTTCCTATTTTTCAAGAATTTGCAAAATCACGATTAGACGTTATTAAACATTCGTGTTTTCATAAAATTAGATTGCAAATTTAACACTCTAAAATAACAATTTTATTTCAATATCCCTATCTATTTTTAGAGATACATCGAGAAAGTAATAAAGTGATTTTAGGAACAGTAAAATTGGATATTGTCTTCTTTTTTGGTGGGGTTTTACGGCTCTTCGACATCAAGGTCATTGGAGCCCTAAAAACTTGTACAGGTAGGGAAAATGCAGTTACACACTAGGGAGAGCCAACATGACTGTCCCCGCGAGTGGGACTCGCCGAATGACTCAACCATACCCACTAAAAACCCTCCTGAATTACAACATACCAAAACATATCTCAAAACATTGAGGACAAAAATTGAGGGGGGGACAAAGAATGAGGAGGGGGAAAAATGAGGAAAATGAAAGATACCCTAGCCCTAATAGCGACGGGATGGAAAAGAGCAAGAGGTGACCAAGGAAAGTCAGGAAAGAGAAAGGAAGGAGCTTAACACAAGTAAGTGGAAGTAATGCCAGACTCAGCTCGGGGTCCCGTGTTTGCCAAACACGTACTTACTAGATGTAAGTCCCCTGGGGGAGGAAGGAAAATGAAAGATATCCTTGCCCTGTCATGTTGATTTAATACCGTATGATAACACGTATTTCGAAAAACGAGTAAGAACACCCTCTTTTAATTTGTCAACCTTTGAATAAAAGCGCCACTCTTTTCCATTAGTGCTGGATGTAAGCAAGCCCCTCAAAATGATATCGTGGAGATAATTGGAAGCATGGAGTGAACCTCTAGGGCTCGAGGGGAGGACAGTGTTGCGTGCAACATATGTCCCTGGAACTCCCTTTTTTCCCTACCCTCTGGTCACCTCAGAAGCTGATATCACCGTGAAACCCCATTAAGCATAAACCAATGTTCATAAATCATTACTTTTCTGGTAATATTTACTTTGGCCTTTTATTGAACGACGTTGTATTATTTCATTGGAATCTCCCATGCAATTTCCTATAATACATGTACGTACAGGAAAAGTATCATCGTAAAAAATTCAAAGCTATAGCGATATATGCAAATGGTGTACTAGAAAACCTTGTCTGAAAGTGATGGATTGTGATGTGTCGTGTGTGACAATATTCTCTAGTCGTCTTATAAAACAATAATAAAAATTGGACATTGTATTTAGTAATACAGTCCTCTGTCTCTCTACAACGATATTCAAGGGACTAGCATTTTCAACGTTATAAAGAAAGATTGTTATATACGAACCAACATTTGATGTAATACGTTTAAAAAAAGAAATACTACATAAATTTACACAACAAATATTTACTACATAAACTATTACAATCATTTACTCATATAAGTTTTTTTTAAGCTGTTTTAGTATTTTTTGCTGTATCTACATATTTTCTCTACAACACCTTACTCTTTTTCTTCTCTATGCACATTAAGAAAAAGTGAGTCATCCTAGTTTGCTTCCTTTTCCACCTCCAAAGCACATACATCATCTGAGAGGTTTTCCCACATGAAATAAAATTGTACATCTGAGATGAGTGAAATTCATAAAAAAGAGAAATCAATGTTTTATTCAAATAAAATTAGGGATAAACTAATGCTAATAAAAGTATATTCCCACAATCAATTAAATATAATCGATATTAATTATTCGTTCAGTTTTCAATAGAACGAACATGTCTCGCGACACAAAAGACGAAGTACCATTCTTTCCATCAGTATATTCAAGAGCTAAATATAACTTGTTTGATTCACGATCCAACATTCTTTATTGTGTAGCGAACCCCTTTGAAGTCTTTTATAGACGATTTTTCCAAAGACGTGGCTATCAATTCGTTGCAACAGCACTAAATTTCCTCACAAATAAAACTTGAATTGAAAACATTTTACTCACACACAATTGTTACTCATTTGTTCTTTACGTGATTTAGAAATATGTAAAATATTCTGGATATAATTTCATCCAATATGATTTTGAATTCTTCTAAAACTATGAAAAATGTTATAATTAGTTTTTTTTAATATATTTTTTCTTGTACCATGTAATTCTCTGAAAACGAAAACTAAAGATTAAAAACTTACTGAATTGTATAACAATATTTTATACTTACACACTTTAATGCTCGTTTTAACATTTTGTCAGGAAAGTATTGCAGTCAACCACGTTCAAACATAACATAAATCAGAATATAGAACTGACGAAGTTACCATCGAACAGTGGTAGCATCTTTTCTTTACGTGCTACTGAGGGGAAGAGCGCGAGTTCGTCCCTCCGAGCTGGATGAGGATTTCAACTGGGGTTTCCTTCACTTACTCCAAACCAATGTCTGCTCGGTATTTTGCATTCTCCGGCAACCCAACATCTCTCCTTTCCAATTCTCGTGGGTATGTGGAAAAGCCATACGTAACCAAAACATCGCTACATCATAAGACATATTAATAAACTATTCATGTAATAAGACATAAATACATGAATAAGAAATACATATTTATGACTAATAAGACAAATTTACATGTTATAAGACTTGTAAAATAAATAACTGAGAATTTCTTTTATCTAGGTCCATTATGACCATACAGGCGTAACTGAACTTGTTGAAATAAAATATAATACGAGTGTTTATGTTTTTGCCCTGGGTACCTTACTCTCATCAACTCATTCCAGAAATCCAAGACTGGACCAAGTTCTTCTAAGATTGGGTCAAGTAACGTAGCAAGGAACCTCCAAAACCATCGGGTAGGTCCAGTTTATGGCGGGTTCACGAGTCGAGAGAGAGAATTATAGAGATTGTGAGAGCGGAAACGGAAGAAACGATTGGGACAGACGAGCTGAGAAGTGCGGTACGTACGACAATGCACGCGACACTCAGTCGAGGGGATAGGGCAACTCCGCACGCACAACGCAACTACCACGCAATAACGTGTACGCGTCCTTTTCAACAGGCCTACCGCACATGCGTGCCAAAAGAGACATGTCATTTTCTATTGATGTTATCTCAGGTCCAATTATGAGCGACCTCCCTACACGATCGGTTCACGACAGAATGGAGTGGGCGGCAAATCAAGGAAGAATTAATGATACACTGCGTCCCGTTGAGAGGGCGCTCCCGCGTCACAGAGGCGCCACTCTGCGGGGAAACGTGAGGAAAACAGTCTGTAAAATTTTATTAAAAGACTCTCAATTTTATCGACGTACATACTAATACTTACACAAGAAAAATACTGAAAATCTACAGGGGTTTTCAGTATGAAAATTTCAGCATTCTTTCCGAATAAGTTTAGGAAATATTGAATAAATATTATTATTTTGGGACGCACATTCACGAAGTTGGTACAAATAGAATAAGATGAATCGAAACTTCGATTCTCATACAAGAACAATTTACTTCCATAATAATTGAAGAACGTATAGAGGGCAACTTAACACGGAAAAAAATAATCTATTGTCTAACTGAATTAAGATATACCCTGATGAAGACACCAATCAGTGTCGAAACGTTGGTGTGAATGAAGAATGTATGAATAGTGATTGTCTATAATATTTAGAACCGCATACCCTATTTGTATAATATATAGTTAATATACCCCTATATTTGTAACTAATTTAAGAATAATTTTTTTAAAAAAGCATTTTCGTTTCGGCCACCCTCTCACCACGATGACAAGCAATACTGAGGTTCAGCTCCACAACGGTTTAAGCACTTCTCGTGAAACTGTTTCTACGTACAATCACGATTACCGTATCCACTATACAACTGTGGTTGTCGATCGCAAAGGCAAATGCAATCCTCACTCTATGGAGACTGAGACATTGAAATGACCGGGTATCGAACCCAGAGACACGTCTTGGAGAACGAGCACGCTAGCCGATGGTCACCAAAAGATACAGCAGTTCATTTACAATGACCAATTTATTTATTCAAATGAAACGAGTTCTTGAGGTAATATCAAGAGCGTAAAAAAAGTGGTACACCACAACAAGCCCACAAGAACACGAACTACAGGTTCATTAAGTATAACTTTTTTCAGTAGAACTCCATGAATTTGCTCAGTTCATAACGGTCTTCAATGAGACGAATCTTTCTTTCTTTGTAGATCGTCTCCTAGCATGCATCATATGAAAGTGACTCGAGCGAAATGGTATTCTATTATGTTTGTTCTCTTAGTCACATCATTGGAATTCGTACTGATTTTGCAAACACTCTTGTAGACGATGTAGAGTTCGAATTACTTTTCCTAGATTAGATGCGAATATTAAAACATGTATTACGATCAATGTATTAAAAATCCTAAAAGAACAGTAAGTTAAAAAATGTTATAGAGGGATCTCATATACAAAAGAACGCAAGGGTGGGGAACTTTATTCTTCTTTTTCAAACATTTCAATTTAGCGTTGCGTTCTCCACATACCTCGCATATTTAAAACAAGGTACAAATTTAGAATTGATAAAAAAAATTTCGGACAATATATCAAATTGATAACACTGACGTACTGTAGAATTTAATTGAGTTTCACACTCTAGTCCACTTACAAGTCAGGTTTACTGGTATTTGTAGATCGTGTCGCTTCTTCCGAGGTTATAGCTGATAATCTCTATTCGAACCCACCATATTTACCCTAATTGGATTGACTTAGCATATACTATTTAAAAGTAAAATAAAAGAATGTTTCACATTTCAATGGAATAATTAACAAATAATTCATTTTTCTCAATGAAATTATTGGTTTTCTTTACAAAGTCGCAACACAAGATGAGTCAAACTTCCAGTTAAGAATTCTTAGTTTAATCAATTCTAAGTAGATGGGATGTTCTATTTATCCCTTAAATAGAATCATTTATTACATCAAATGTGCAAACAAACACGTTAATGATAAGCAATACGACGTTAATAGTGCTTTGCTGAATTGCACCAGTCGAGTGAGAACGAATAAGGTCCCTTCTTAGACTCTTACTGGAAATAACAGACGATTTTTAAAATTTATTTACTAACCCGCTGAGAATAGCTGCTAGCGGTTTCCTTCGTGCGTTTAACACAACCATTACAAGTATGCCCTTTTTTCTCACGTTAGGTCTTATTTACGTAAATTCTCATCCAGAAAATGTCTAATTCTGTCAAATCGTCGTTACCGGGATTCTGTTCTTGGTGTATGTCCCTAGAATAGACGATTCTGAAACATCTCGTATGATAGCGAACTGCAGCGTAGCTTCAACAGACGCGAAAACGAGGTCGCGCACCTTCAAATCGATCGCAGAGCTTCGTCGCCGACGCTTCTAAGAGAACAGAGCTTTAAATGAGCACAGGCGCGAACCACCTGCAACAAAGGCCCGGCAATGACGACACACTCACGTAAGCACAATGCAGTACGTCCTTTCTTACTTTCAAACTACCAAAAAAAAAAGGTCATATAATTGAAAAAATATCTAATTCACACAGGATCTAAACATCACCACCTCAGATTTTGATAAAATATTGCAGAGGTAGCCATCACATAGAGTAAGATAAGTACCAAGATTTGTTGTATGGCATGACCCGATTGGAAGTTACAACAATATGAAGTTTAAACATAACGCCCCAAAACTGCCCTACCCAAAACTTTTGAACAGCTCTGGAAGGTCTCCTAATTGAGATACGAAGCTGGTAGAGGTGTACTTTTTCATATTATTTAGTGATTTTTAATTTCTCAGAAAGCCACTTTCAAAATTTCAAAATTATTTGTCAATAAACTTGTAAATAGTCTGGGAAAATTTGAATGTGCGATGAAAATGGGTTCAGTTTTAAAACAATAAAAGAATGTAAGGTACTTGATGAGTACCGTGTGAGGAACAAGATTAGAACTTTACAATGCATTACATCCTTTTAGACTTTCAAACTACAAAATACGAGTGAATTAAAAAGATATATCTTAGAGTCAGCATTTGCATGGGAGCTCTTTAGAAATAGATATGGCCCGGTGATTTAGATTATTTTGATGGTAGCAAGCAAAAGTGGTTTATAGCCAGTACTTCCTCTTCACAATACTAAAGTTATTTCTTCAAATTCATTAAAGAATTCAGAATACACGAAGCTAGTAACAAATCGAAGCTATTTACATAGTTTGATACAACTAGTTTCTACGCGACAAAGTTTCCCTAAAAACAATAAATATGACATTTTCTTTGCTGATGCGGTCCTAGAGGTATTATCAAGTACAAAAACACCATTCAAATAATAGGAAGAAGTGAGAAATATTATCAAAATGCTAGTAAGTTTTTAGAGGATACCTATTAAAGAACTTTTTCGATTATTATATTTTTCCAATATTAACATTTGAATCAATATTGTGAACGAATTTCTTTGTGCATTAAAAATCCACAAAGAAGTTCGTTTTGATACGTAGCACCACAAAGAATACATTTGAGGCTGCAATCATTATACGGAACGCTCGAAATAATCCACGTGAGTTCAAGTTCCTTTGCGTGAGTGGAATCAGTTGAATGTGTTCTCCACTAGAGGGCGATGTTCACACGAGTACTTCATGAAGTGAAATCACGAACGAGCAACATATCCCTGATGAGTAGTTAGTTTGCTATCTTGCTTGACATAATTTTTATATTCGCATATAATTGAAATTTTCACCACGAATGGATAAAATATAATTATTAGAATTATCCCTAATATTAACAGTATGACTGCAGGAAAGAATGTTCTGTAAAACACACTATTTTACGAACAGCGTGTACCCGAGATCTATCAGTGTTGCACATTTTAATTATGTTTTAAGACGCACTACCCGCACATACATTTAAAGTTATTTCCAACAGTGTTTTTGTAACTATTTTTATCACTCTTCTTTTTCATAAACCTACAGAATATACGACAAGTGCTCTCTCTATAGTGCATTGTTTTGTTTATTTTCTCTTTCATTCGGATTTCCAATAATCGCGATCGCAGCCAGTTGCAGTAAGTTCATATGAACGAGATTCCTCCATATTTTTGAGTTGGATAATTTATCACGCAGTTTTGCAGTATAAGTACAGCAAAAAATGTGGGAAACATTCAATGTACAGTAACACCTTGGTTAACGTCGGTTACGGTTTTCGTCGACTATTTCAGCAAACATTTGCCTAGATTTTAGTCAGTTGACGCGGGATTTGTCGATGTTCCACGTAACCTCGCTGCTAATGTTACGAAAACAATGTATGAAAACGTGTTTAAAGCCGTTTTCCCTCGTTTTAGTACATTTTAAGAGGCGGCAGAAACTTTCTTCATTGGGCGCGACATAGTTCTTCTGACTCTGCAACTGGTCCTTGTGCCAAAATACCGGTGATCCCGCATATTGGGGAATGGAGATTAAAATTGGAAGAAAAAACTAAGTATTTAGGAATCATGCTGGATACGAAACTAAATTTTCATGAGCATTTTGATTATATTACAACGAAGGTGAAAAGAATATATTACGATTTGAGGAGAGTTGGAATAAGCAAGTATAATATTGTTCCAGTGTATGGGAACAGAGGTTAGATGTCGTTAATGTAGAAAGAAAGCTACGAAGTTTACAGCATATTAGTTTAATACATTTAAGCAAATGTTACCGAAGTGTGTCTACTTCTAGGGATATTACCGGTAGATTTGGGAATTCGCAAGATGGCATACCGAACACGTATCCGAGGTAGAGAAGTAATGTGTATAGATGGAGAAGAATTAAAGGCAACACACAAGATGTGGAGGAATACATTAACACGGAAGCTTTTGTTACATTGGGAAGTACGTTGGAATAATGCGCATGAGGGACGAGACATAAATTTATAAAGAATGTCAAATTTGCACAGACAAACAAGAAATGGTTTCGGCGGAATAGACACGTACTAGAAATTATGACAGGACATGGGGACATGAATAAATATTTATACAAAATGAAATTAACTGACAGTGATATTTGTTTATAAGGAGAAGGTACAGAAGACGTTGACTAGATGAAATACGATTGTAAATATGACAAGGAAGGACAAGAATTTTTACAAATAATGAAAATGGAAGTAGTTTATGCATCCGAAAATTGACCTAATCTTATACGGAATGAAGAAGTGTTTGCAAAATTCCAGGATATTATAACAGTAATGATTTGTGTAAGGCAAGCATTCAAAACAGGTGTTGGATAGTTGTTGCGCCCGTCTCCAGTGATGATGACACTGGAAAGATAATATTCTGTAAGAAAGACATCATATGAAAGAGGGACGAAGGAGAGAGAATCAAACCCGGGTAATGACTTATGAGTCCAGGGCCCGGGATGAAGTATAAACAAATTGAAAAAAAAATCCCACATAAAGCCTCGGTCACCAAGGATCTTGTGGGAGGGGTGGAGTCATTTATTCCCTGAATGAATGACTTATTTTCTTTTAATATTAGTTTCTTCAGTCTTAAGTAATAACAATGTTTATTCGCAGTAAAATGTATTTTTAGTGTTTATCTTGGAATATCTAGAACGAATTAATGCAACTTACATTGACTCATTTAAATATTTATTCATCTAATACATATTTGCGTATTTTGAATAGGAATATTACGGGTATATTAGATTACACACATCAAGTTTCCTAGTAGTAGGCACGCGTGAGTGAAGCAGGTTGCGTTTCGTCAGGGATTTCAGGAGGTATTCATGAGCAGGGTTAAAACTTTTAGTTGCAAATTAGGAGAAAAGCGCTAAAATAAGGGGAAAAGGGACAAATATGTGCTAATTTTTAATCAACTAATTCGATAAATCATCTTGCTCTTATTCATATTCATTGATGTACAAATAAGCACATCAAATCATTACTCACCAGAAGAAGGAAAAAATAGAAAGTAAACATATTCCATTGTTTGTATTTTCGAGACCTTGTTCTTCCAATCATTTAATAGTTGCAGTCAGGTACCCGCGTATACTAAAAACATAGGTTTACAATTTGTATAATCACTGAAAGCTCAGGAAACATTAATTAAAATTAATTAAATTTTTGACATTGATTCCAACCATATATAAATGGAATAAAACTCGCATGTCATGTCACTTATAAATGGTAAAATGCACTCTAAAATATTACTGAAAAACTGCAGTAAAAGATGGTACGGGGGATTATGGACATAGTTGGAAGAAAAGGGGATAAAAGTCCCCCAAAAAGGTGCTGCAAAAATTCCCCCTTTCTACAGACCAAATTTCACTCTGTAGTATCTTTCCGAAGAGATTTTAATTGACCCTAAGAAAAAAGGACCTAACCCTTTTTATGAGAATCCTTTGAGTCCTAATAAAGAAACTTCTCCAATTATAATATGCCAATCAGCTACTAAACACTCCAATTCTGACCAATTGAGTACCATCTCGGAACACAAAAAAGAAACACAAGAAAACGTAATACTTCTGAAATATTCCGTACTAAAAATTGTATCATCACACCAAACAGTATTCACATAAATCAAACTAATATCACGTCCCCCCAACTTATTGTCACTAGAAAGTCAGAGCGTTTAATTAAGTCAATAATGAAATTATTTAAAATGTTAAATGAATGTGAGTATAATATAAGTATGCATAAAATTGGAAGAAATCGGTCTAGAAATAATACTATAATTACCTCGTAAATGGGTTAATGACTTATTTACATCTGTTTTCGAATTCAAACGAGATCTAACAGCGATAGCTCAGAAATGGCTTTACTGTATTAAAAATATAATTTATTCAAATGGAAAATGAAGAAATATCGCACATTAATAATTCATGAATACACAGAGGCGGGTCACATTACGCTAAGACACAGAGCCTATAACATATTAATTTCCATAACTATACTTACAGCTAAAAGGTTAGAACTTTGTCTTTACAGAAGTCGAAAAATTGTGTTCTTTTTTCAGCGATTTTACAGAAAAAATAAAAAAACACTACCGTTTACTGTGAAATATTATATAAAAATATTTTTCTTGTAAGTTAAATTAACAGTGGAAATTATTTTTGTAACACCTATTCTTTCTACTTGTTACAAAAAATTTTTTTTCTTTAATAGTATTCGACGTGTGGAACTCATTATACTGTACTCGCTTGTATCCTTATTGAAGACAAACTAAGAGGTCACTAACGGTGATTTCTTTGTAAATCACGCACTTTATATTTTCATAATTCAAAATTATAATTAATAATTCAAAAATATAATACAAAAATATTACTATAATCTAAGTTTGTTTCTATTGTCATTGAGAGAAGACGTAAAGTCAGTGCAGAGCACTTGTACTGTCGCACTAACTATAACCTCTGAAATTGCATGGAACACTCGCCATAGTTTATTATCTAAGCAACAGGATCCAATGTACTACTACTTTATTTACAGTATCTGTGTCTAGGATTCGTAATAAANTATATAGAGAGAGAGAGAGAGAGAGAGAGAGATCATAATACGCAAAGCGTTTATTACGAATCCTAGACACAGATACTGTAAATAAAGTAGTAGTACATTGGATCCTGAACACAGAAATGGCTTATAGAGTGTGCATTACGTGGAAGTAACCTAAAAATACTCACTAGCAGTAGGCTTGTTCGAATTAGTTGAATATGGTACATTTTAAACTTTGTTTCGGTGTTATTTCGCTGATTTTATACATAGTAAAATCGATTTTTGAGAAAATAAAAAATTATGTTACCACAGTGTTTGACAGGTTTTTGGCTCCACCTTGATCTTCTTGTGTGATTCTTTGATCAGATTTCATGTAATGGTCCTTAGCTCGTTTGTAACCTTTTTTGTGGGTCATTAGAGCTCTTGTAGGTGGAAAAAATACAGTTTCGCACCATAGAGAAGAGCCGTAAAGACTCTTCCCCGTGTGTGGGACTCGACGAATATCTCGACCATATCCACTAAAAACCCTCCTGAATTGAACAAATATCTCAATACAAATATGAAAGAAAAGAAAGGGGAAAAGTTGCCGAACACATATCATGAAAAGGGAAAAAAATCTAAAAATTATAATTTTCAAATTACGGAAAGNCATCGCTGAAATTCGAACGAGTTACTTCGAAAACCTGGTTTGGTTTCTGCCGAAGTCTGGAAATGATCGTTAAATTAGAATGTCAGAAAATGCCCACATAAACAATACAAATAAATTGACTATATTATGTAGCTCCGAAAAAAAAAACCCGAAAGCAATCATAACATAAAAATTTCCTTCTATACCTTCCATTATTTCTTAATTTTTCGTCCGTTGGTGAGCACAAGTTATGAAGATATTTTTCGTCCTGTCTCTTATACACATCTAGATGTGTATAAGAGACAGGGACAATGTCAGCAAGACCTCCTCGCGCCTGGCTGACCTACAGGAACTGCTCCATGACTTAACAGAGTATTTGATAAGTCGGTGCTTATTCCCTTCAACAGTCAACCACTCATTGTTTTATTCACTCAGAATCCTTGTCTTGTTAGAATTTAGGAGATCCCTTTTTGGAATCGTAAAGAAATCCACGCGATTCTTGAGGCATGCCGCTTTTGCGGAAACGTCTGTTTCCTTATTTCCTCAGATTCCCATGTGTCCGGGAATCCAGCAAAATATTATGTTCTTTCCATCACTTTGGAGCGAGAAAAGCACATCCTGGATGTTATGGATAAGCTTATCTCTGGATTGCTTGAAGGGCACTTGGAGAATCAGAACAAATCTGGAAATTTGATCCGTGGGAGCACTGCCCTCAATATGGCGTAGCACTCAGCGGGGTAAACGCTGCACGGTGCGTCAAGTCGATAGCCACAGGTTTTACGGGGAAACACCACGGAGCAGCCGACACCATCAGCCTGCTTCGACCCGCCTGTAAACAAAGGGATATGGACCCGGTGTTTGACGAGGATTAGGTGAAAGTATACCCTGAACATCGCAGCTGGAGTGTTCTTCTTGTCATGATGCAGAAGATCGAAATTAATCTTCGGCTTGTGCAAAGCCCAAGGAGGAGTCTTACTGAAACCTTGATTTAAGACATTAGGTGTGCGTATAATCAAGGTTTCCAAAATTTCTTTGGAGCGATATCCAAAAGGTTAGGTTGTTCTCAGTCTGTTGTAGAAACGAATGGAAGAAAAGGAAGTACTGCGTTGTGTACCAAATTGTCGGGTAGAGTTAGCACGAGGCAAAAGTGCCGGAGGTAAAGAGATGGTTCGTCACTCTCGGCATACAAACTCGGAATGGGACTAGTGCGGTAGGCCTCCGTAACTAGTCGGATTCCTACATGGTGGACACCATCCAACTTCTTTAAATAGCTTGCACGAGCAGACCTATATACAACACATCCATAATCGAGCCGAGATCTTACAAATGCTCGATAAAACTGGAGCAAGGAACAGCGATCAGCGCCCATTCCCTTCTACTCAGGCACTTCAATAGATTCAGAGACTTTTATGTTCTCGCTCTTAGGTATTTCAGATGTTCAATCCAATTCAGTCTCTGATCAAGGATTAGACCTAAGAATTTTACAGAAGTATAGAATTTTTTCAACGTTGTCCCCCAGGGCGAGGTGAGGTTCTGCCAGAAGGCTTGGTCTCCTACTGAAAAGAACACAGCGTGCTTTTTCAGTAGAGAAACGAAAGCCAGTGGTCTTCGACCAGTGGTATAATCTATTGAGGACGAGTTGGATTTGTCACTCCGCACCTGTGACACTCTGTGATTGTTTTTGAGTCATGCATACACGTGTAATTAGCTATAGTATATTAGACATGATACTTAATAAATACCACGAATAAGAGAATGTTTATATAGTACACTGTGTTATATATTACGCAAAGAAATCTATACTTCCTCCAGTTACTGGAATTCAACAACTTGACAATAATTTATCACCAATAAATTATCGACTATTTACTATCAACCATAATTAATTCTTCTTGTGGGGTCCTTTCTCTGAACCCAAATCATAAATAAATTTGTCGAGAAACCTGATACTAACTGCGTACACGTGGAAGAAAATAAACTAATTTTCTTTCCGGAAGCAAGCAAGGGACCATCCCATCAATTCCGACCAAGGGTGCTAAGGCAGAGGCGTATTTAACACACCTAAGGACAAAATGTTATAATATCAATAGAATACCAACAAAGCTGTAATTAATAAAACACAAAAATGTTATTTCAGAAGTACGCATTATTATCAAATTATAGATTTTTCGGCAAATATTGTTTAGAAAACCGGAACTATTACGAGAACACTACATTCGGGATTTATTATTTCAATAGACGCCGCCCCTAGACGAGAACCTAGAGAATCTGTATAAAAATTCCGCTCCTAGCCGAAGGAAAACCGGGGAAAACCGGGGAAAAGCCCGGGCCAGGGAAAACCCATCCTGGCGCGGTGACAACTCATTCATGACGATTTAGTTTTCCTGAGACAACTTTCCAATTTTTATTGATTTCGTATTAAAAAATGTCATTCATAATCAATGGAGCCCCCTAAGCATCCCATTTCTCGGACATACTGCTCCAGCACCGTATCGGCGGCACTGTCTCCATCGAGCGAATAAGAAAGCGGAGGCGCTTTGGGTTCGGAGAGATCATTCATTTGGAGAGAAGACCCGGGAGGATCTGAGATGCGCTCCGCTGCGTCGTCTCCTTATGCATAAGAACAATGCGACACAGAAGCAACTCTGAGACCGAGGGCGTGGAGGCATGACGCCAAGGATATGACGCCCTACAGGAAGTGATCACACTATCGAGGGCTCCAATACTCACGCGATCAGCACACGGAGAATGTCGACAACATAATACAAATAGAAAAAATAAAATAAAAAATGTGTTTAATTGGAAGAATAGAGTTCGGGTTGAGGCGGATATTTTATACGGGTTCTTATCTAGGAGCGGCGTCTATTGAAGTAATAAATCTCGAATTTATTATTTGAATACTCGCGATTTATAAACATTATCCGAATAATCTTTAATTTGATATTAATGCGTACTTCTATAATAACTTTGTGTTTTATTAAATATAAATTTCTTGGTATTCTGTCAATATTATAACACGTATCGAACTATTTTTATTCTTATCTTAGGAGAGTGCTGAAATGTTAAATCCGACTCTGTCTTAGGGTCCTTGGTATAGCTGGAGTGGTCCCTTGCTTACTTCCGGACAGTATAAAAGTTTATTGTCCTCCACGTGGTCATATGCATTTTGTAACTGCACTTTTTGACAATAAATTTATTTACAATTGTACATATATTTATGAATAACACAGTGCTTATCAGTCTAATTTGAGGAAATGATCGAATTTTGCAAATTATCTCACATTGCCAAACTGGGCTCAGTTCAACAACATTTGACAATACTGCGAGTACCGTAACTGAGCTTCGATAATATTTGAGCGAACCAATAGACGAAAATGGTACTTGAAATCGTGTTGGAATTCAAATTAGATGAATTTAAATACAATTCACGTCCGCTTCACTTCACATAAAAAATGTTTTATTTTATTTGAATATTTTAGTTTTTATACATGTAAGTTACATACTGTAAAAAGTGAAACGAAAAAAAGTTAGGAACTTGCGTTTAAACGGCTTCCATTACAAAGTTAGTTCAATAAAACGTATCTCCATGTTATGCAAATTTCAGACAGAACTAGTTTTATGGTAAATTGTTAAGTTGATGATCGAAAAAACGCTTGTAACATTTGACAGTTAATACCTTTTAAGAGAAAGTTATTCTAATTTTAAGAGAAAAATTATTCTCAGCTACTGATTCAGAACACCTTTTCAGCAAAATCCGTATTTTTCAATTTGTTTCAAACGACACAAAATAATATAATTTTCTTATGACACACGAGGCCACATTGAAAATTACTTTTCCCCAACCTCTTACCTCGTGGTAAAATCATAAACGTAATTTAAGATTTAAAAATCTATCAAACAAAAACCGTAGTCGCAAATTTATATCGGAAGGAGTTCAGACTTCTCACTAAATAATATGTACGATTATGTAATTGAAACATGTGTAAATGTTATTTAAGGTTATGTAAGTAAAATATTTTAAATTTTTTCATGTTAATCATTCATTAACAAACGGTAAATTAACATTTTAAGCTGATAAAATACTTTCATTACAACCAAACATTTAGGGAGAAGTTCGGGTCTCCCAAGCTCCTCTTCTGGCCACATGCCTTAGCACACACTTATAATAATCCTGTTCTACTATGTTTCAGCGTGAATGTATCAGCGTGCACATCGGCCAAGCGGGCGTGCAGATCGGCAACGCCTGCTGGGAGCTATACTGTTTGGAGCATGGCATCCAACCCGACGGTCAAATGCCTTCCGACAAGACGCTGGGAGGAGGGGATGATTCCTTCAACACCTTCTTCAGTGAGACAGGAGCTGGCAAGCATGTGCCACGAGCTGTCTTTGTCGATCTGGAACCCACCGTCGTCGGTACGTATAGTTGTATGTCAGAGGAACACGAAAGCAACTCTCCTGGGTTTTCTCAAATCTCTCTAAGGTAGGCATACTACTCGGCCAAGTTCTCAATTCGTTCACACTTCCCCGTTAAGCAATATCATTTCTTCAAGTAATTACATGGAAGTAAAAACCAACTTAAACGTTTTTCCATCCAGTACAAATTATTTTGCCTCGCTCTCTTGATCATAAACTGTTGATGTCCCACAAGGACTGCATCATCATTTCTTTCTCCGGTCCACATTACGCAATAGTATGGCCTCCATTGCTACCCTATAGCGAAAATCACGTCACGCTAAGGCATGGATTCTCATGTTGGTGAGCCTGCTCCACAAAAGAGGGCGTAGAACAAACCTAGAGGGGGACACAAACGGCTTGGAAACCAGTCTATTTATTATACCAAAAATATGTACATATCGAAATATTTTTACATGACCACCGCGCTATATCATTAACTCAAGAGTGTGTCTTGTTGAGCAATAAACGCAGTTTTACATAAGTTTGTTTGCATTTGTATAGCAAAAGCCATCCAAAGTTTGTTCTTAAAAGTTGGAGAAATCAATCACGATATACGTACTGGAATATTACATTCAGTTTTATACTCTAGGCCACTAATAGACATTCCTAATGGGCGACGTGGTTATCTGGGAAAGTTTGTAAATGAGGTGGACCTAGAAAAATATACGGTTTTTCAAAACAACCCGGCACATATCCACCCGATAAATCCTCAAAACTGAGGTAATATTGCATGTTATCCAAATGAAAGAATTAAATTCTCTACGAGAAACAACAAAACTAAGAAAACACCAAACTGAGACACGTGCAAGAAGTGTTATGTTTCATGTCTAACGAAGGAAAGTAATTAGTTTCACTCCAGTCGGAACTACATTAAAGCAAGCGATGTTGTGCTTCAGATGAGGTGCGCACGGGCACCTACCGCCAGCTGTTCCACCCTGAGCAACTCATCACGGGCAAGGAAGATGCGGCGAACAACTATGCTCGTGGCCACTACACCATTGGCAAGGAGCTGGTCGACATCGTGTTGGACCGCGTGCGAAAACTCAGTGACCAATGCACTGGATTGCAAGGGTACACTCTTCTTCTTCTACAATAAACATGAAAAATTGGAATACTTATTCCAAAAGTTTGATGGAAGGACAAGATTTTAAACAAATAAAACAAGCGCACAAACGTTGCATTTTCATTCCGTTTTCAGAAAATTGAGCCTTTTAATTTAACTTTTAATTTCAATTAGAGAAGTGTTCCACTGAAAAAAAGGGAGTTCATGAGGGTTCCTAAAATGTCTATAACTTGAGAAATAGGAGTTTGAACACATATGTCATTTCACAATAGTATCACACAATCTTTACCCCAGGTTTCTCTTTCTTTAAACGGAACACAATTAAAAACTGTTACGAATACAAAATTCTTAGGTCTCCATATTCAAGACAACCTCAAATGGAATTGTCACATTGACAATCTTAATTCCCAATTAAGCAAATTGTGTTACGCATTCCGAATCTTAGTTAACGCAGTTAGTCCACGTATTTCCCGTTGCGTATATTTTGCAAACGTTTACTCCCATTTACGTTACGGCATTACCTTCTGGGGTAATTCCGGTCAGAGTATTCAAACTTTCAGAATTCAGAAGAGGATAGTTCGGATAATTTGTAAATCTCACCCCCGAAACTCTTGTAAACCTTTATTCAAGGAATTAAATATCTTAACACTTCCCTGCATTTATATTTATGAAACAGTCGTGTTTGTTAAGACCGAATAACTGAAGGGCCACCCTTGCTCCATACGAAACACGAACACAATTATTGCAATAGTAATAATATTCATCGCCCTTGTGTCACCAACTCTTTGCCAAAAAGGACCATATTATTCGACAATCGTTCTATATAATTCCCTGCCCAAGAATATAAAAGATATAATGAAATTGAATCTCTTCAAATCCGCGGTTAAAAACTACCTCCTGCACCAGTGCTTCTACAATGTAAAAGAATTTTTTGATTTTAATAAAAGTTAAATCCGTCTTGTACTTTATCATGCCATTGCTGTAGTACTTTTTAAAAAGGTTTAACAATTTCAAAAACTTTTTTCTTGCATGATTGTGTTGTCTTATGGCTCTTATTAATTTAATTTTATGTGTACTCAACTTTGGCACGGTTGTGTACATTAATTTTGTAGCCCCATGCTGGCCCGGGTTTTGCTCCGGTTTTTCTTCGGGTAAAGGTGGATTTCTTATACAGGTTCTCTAGGCTTTGTCTAGGGGCATGTTTATTGTAATAATAAATCGTTAATTTAGTGTTATTTCAATTCTTATGATTTTTGAACACTACCTTCAGAATAATCTATAGTTCGATAATAATTTGTACGTGTAAATTTTTTGCGTTAAATTACAAACATATTGACATTCTATTAGTACTATAACTCACAGCCAACTTTATATCTTTTCTAGGAATTTTTGCAGAAATTTTTGAATCCGCCTCTGCCTTAGGACCCTTGATCGGAATTGATGGGATGGTCCCTTGCTTGCTTCCGGATAGTAAATTAGTTTATTGTCCTCCACCTGGTCATACACAGTTTTTACTGTTTTGACAATAAATTTATTATTATGGTAGATCTATTAGAAATGCATAGTTGTTGTCAGCCGGGATAGCGGTTTTTTTAATCTTCAATCCGTTTGAGCAACACTTGTATAAAGATGACTCAGCCAACTCCAATCAACTTATGGGGTTGAGAAAGTTGATGCTTGCTTAAATACATATTACCCTCACGTTTTCAACTCAAACAACATTTCAGCATCTTCTACTTACGTTAAATAAATGTCTCATTATTAATCATATTTTCGATTAAATTATAAATAAAATACATTCTTATTATAGTCCGATAACCAGATGGATTATTTTTCAGGTTCCTCATCTTCCATTCGTTCGGCGGAGGCACTGGTTCTGGCTTCACGTCTCTGCTCATGGAGCGTCTATCCGTAGATTATGGCAAGAAGAGCAAACTGGAGTTCTCCATTTACCCGGCTCCTCAGGTTGGTATTGATGTGTGGCGGGAATTAAGGGATTGTCACATTTTATAAGTTCATTATTACTCTCATTTTCATCAAAGGTTTCCTCTTCTTCCTCTTACCCTAACTTCACTACTTGGTGCCGAGTTTTACACACTGTCGGTTCCAGGGGAAGGGCAGATCATTGCCCCCCTCCCACCCCCAGACTGAAACTATTCAATATTAATTTTACTTCGCATATACTTCGTTAATACTTTAATTTTGATGTGCTTCCTTCTAAATGTAAATTTACAGCAAATGTTTACCAGAAAGGGAGAATTTCTTCACGCCGCGACGGCGCCCCATATGCGGAAGCCCATTTACACCCCCATTTACATACATTCACCTTATATCTTCATATTTCATCGCAGAATGTTTTTAGAACACGATTCTTATCCATAATTCCTCAGTTTTAAAATTATGAAGACATTTCTTTGATATTAGCAACAATTTCGTATCGATCTTCTCATCTACTTTTCAAGAATGATTCATGAACAATTTGAAATTCCTATCGTTTCATCGAAGAAAAACTTAATATCGAAACACACTTCTTTAAACAAATAAAATTAATTCGACGATCAATTGAAAAAGAATGGCTGGGAAATGCGACAAATGTATGGCTCGATCGTGTACAAAAGAAAGGGATGTGAAGGGTCATATCGTGTGCTGATACATCGTAGTCTGCGAATACGCATGGGTTGCTCTTCCGACTCGAATGCTCGTGCTGCTGTTGCTAGGTTGACGTGAAGGGAGAATGATCGACGGTGTAATGCGATTATGTGTTTTACTGAAGCACGCGTAGAGCAGTATTAGTACAAAATGTAAATGTACCAATAATAATATTCTTCGTAGATGCAAAGAAATAATTATCTGCATCATTAGGAATGCTTAATTTGATCTGAATCTCATTTTTATCTTCTTCTTCTCGTACTCCCAATATTATGTCAATAATACTTCATAAAACGACAAAAGTTAACTGACAACTTGAAATCTGTAAAAACCAAATTTGCTTTTTATTTTGTCATTCACAGTTGAACTCCATTCCGTCGCAAACCAACTGGCTGCGAAACACTCCAGATCAATAATACTGGTTGAAAATACTATACAAATCAAGAGTTCACAAAGACAATGGTTTCCAATACCTTCTGATTATATATTAACTGTGCTTATTAGATTTTTCGTTGTGTTTGGTCTAATACAAATCATCCCAATTTTTCTGGAAAAACGCAATATTTTGAACACTTCAAATACTTGTACAAACTAGTGAATGACCAGCTATGATCTCGAGTAGAAATCTACTTACGGTTTGCACGTAGGTGTCCACTGCAGTGGTGGAGCCATACAACTCCATCCTGACGACCCACACCACGCTGGAGCACTCGGACTGCGCCTTCATGGTGGACAACGAGGCCATCTACGACATCTGCCGCCGCAACCTGGACATTGAGCGACCCACTTACACGAACCTGAACCGTCTCATTGGTCAGATCGTCTCCTCCATCACAGCGTCTCTGCGCTTCGACGGCGCCCTGAACGTGGACCTCACGGAGTTCCAGACCAACTTGGTGCCGTACCCGCGCATCCACTTCCCTCTCGCCACGTGAGTTGCACCAATCATTCAGTTTACATCTCAATAGGTCCCATCATTAAAGCGTAGTTGAACACGGAAATGTTCTAGAATCTAGCGGATTCGCAGTAAAACTTCGGAACTTAAATGTTAGAGTACCTATGAAGAGAGTAGACACTTCACATTAGTACCGTCTGTTTCTGCATTACGTGCCACTCCACTTTCAACCCTAGGAGAGTTGGCACTACAATCAGAGTTGACACTCGAATCAAAGAGTTGGCACTAAAACCATAGTTGGTACTAGAAAAGATGGATCGAATTGGAGGGAAGATCCTCTCCCCCAAATGATGGTTCCAAGATACGTGGGAGAGTAAGGGCTCTAATGCCTGACGTTGGCGAGCCCTAAAACCCCAATAAAAATAAATAAAAATAGTTTCAATGCGAGGGTACGACGTAAGGGTTCTTAAATTATAGTTACGCTACTGCATACAAACGATGTCATTTTTCAATCAATTTAAAGGTAATGAAATGTAAGTCACGACACTCTAGTATGGGCGGGAACCAACAATATTTGTTTTAATTTTTATTAAACAGCTCCGACAAATACATTCACTTAGCCAACAACAACAAAAGTCACAGATCGAAGAGGAAGCATCAGACGATGTTTGAAAGGTATATTGAAATTTCGATACCATTATGGTTCCAGTTTTCTCTTCCAGTGAGCAGGCGAAAAGACTTTAAAAAATCCGGGTTCAATAGAAGGAACAGCAGACTTGTAAAACGAGGTCCGCTCAGAACTGTCAGATAACTACTGAAAAATTATCTCCAATAATCCATGTAATGGTAGAACACTCGGATAAAGGGAACGTTTTGCTTTTAGATACGCTCCCGTGATCTCCGCTGAGAAAGCTTATCACGAGCAGTTAACTGTAGCTGAGATCACCAACGCGTGCTTCGAGCCAGCCAACCAGATGGTGAAGTGCGATCCCCGCCATGGAAAGTACATGGCTTGTTGCATGTTATACCGTGGCGACGTGGTACCCAAAGACGTCAATGCCGCCATCGCTACTATCAAAACTAAGCGCACCATTCAGGTGAGACAAACCTATTTTACACGTTCTTTTAAGTGCACAGAAGTTATAATAGTTTGCTGGAAGAAATGTCGAAATCCATCGATCCTTTAAAACGTAGATAATTAAAACGTTCGTGCCAGAGACAATTTTGTCCAGAAAGGGGAGGGGTCATTTTAAGAAAATGTAGTATGATCACGCACATAAAAAGTCGCCAATGAATAGGAAATCATATTTGGGGGGGGGGGGGCATTAAATGAATTCATAAAATTCAGATGCATAATTATTGGTTTTTAGAAGTAGCATACATGAGTTAACTGCTTTTTTTGGTACCGAAGTTTATTGTTCGCAATAACTTATAATTACGAAGCTAGGGAATCACTAGCTAGAATAGTGCCTATACTATATCCACTAAATATAATTTTGTTGCAGAGTTCACGACGCTGCGGAAGTGTATTTTTACTTCGATGTGTACGTTCTATAACTTGGTATATTAAGAAGTTCGAACATCGAACTTTTATTTTATAAGCAACATTGACGGGCACTCCAAGTATACCGGTACCACAAATCCATCCCAATGTAAAAAAAATAGTTTCCCGCAAATAAACTCCAATTTATGACGTGTTCCAGTTTGTGGACTGGTGCCCAACGGGTTTCAAAGTGGGCATCAACTACCAGCCACCGACCGTCGTTCCCGGCGGGGACTTGGCCAAGGTACAGCGTGCCGTGTGCATGTTGAGCAACACCACTGCCATCGCAGAGGCCTGGGCTCGCCTGGACCACAAGTTCGACCTGATGTACGCCAAACGCGCCTTCGTGCATTGGTACGTGGGCGAAGGCATGGAAGAGGGAGAATTCAGCGAAGCACGAGAGGACTTGGCGGCCCTCGAGAAGGACTACGAGGAAGTGGGTGTCGACAGCGTGGAAGGGGAAGTCGATGACGCCGAAGAGTACTAGACTATTCGCAAACTCACATTGCTCTCTTTCATTTTCACTTACATTCCTCAAGACTTCAACAACCAAAATTCATGATCTCTCTTTGACAGACTGTTGGCCAGTGGTTGACCCACAATCAATATCCTTTCCAGGCACAAAATATCAACGAACGCGGCGAAAGATAATGAGGTCTTACTAATTGAGTGAGACTACGAGGAATCATGTCTTTTGTGGGGAACTGGCTGGAGTTGATTCAAGCTCTATATTAACAGAAAAACTTATTTTGAGCTTTAGAATAGATGGCAACTCATCCCAGTCTGCTGAGGAGCTCCAGCAAACTCGCAAAACAGGCAATAATTCCCGACTTTCACGTGATCGTCTGACACCTCCCTCATCACTATCTTTTGCTATGTTCAGTGTAAATAGTAATTTCATTGAACAACCCAGTGATGAGATTATAATACACATGTGACATGATCATTTTCAACAGATTACATCAATAAGAGAACACATTAATGCACTAATGTCAGAAATCAATATTCTCTGAAATATATTTCCTTAATGAACGGAAAGTTAATTCAAATCATATCTTCTCAAAAACCATTCTCGTATTGAGTAATTTAAACCCCAACCAACAAACTCTCTCCAACTTTTATCAGAGCAAATCATTCACAAAAATTGATAAGAAATACTCTTCACATAAAAACTATGAAATGTTTTATTGTAATTACAAAAAAAATCAGGTACATGAAAATAGAAGCATGATCCTATTAAATCATACTAGGTTGCTTTAATTTCTATTACCTCTGCTGACAACTTTTTAAAAGGAATTGATGAGCCAAAATTCTTGCCTTAAAATAATCTTATACACCAAATAGCAAAACTTGTCATTCTTCAATTATCTTTTACTGGTGCTCTCCAGGTACAGATAAAAAACTTTGCTGCCGTGTTTAATAAAAAATACACACAACATATAATACTCCATCTCCTGTTCACTACAATGATGTTTTAATATGAAATGTCTGAACATTCAATTAATATGAACTTCTTTACAGGGAAAATAAGATAGTAACAAATTTATAACTGTGTTTGTGAAAAACAAATGACATGTAAGTTCATAATATAATACGGCAGCGATACGACCCTAGAGAGAAAAGAAGTCGATTAAAGTTTTGGTTGTAAGCACGCCTAAATTGCATGCCAAACCAAAAGCTATGTATAGAGAGATCATTATCCAGTGTTAGTTCTGTGTTTGTCTAGTAGTACTTGCATCTATTACGGCAAAACATGTATAACTTACATACAATAAAAGTTTCCTAATTCATGTGTCTTTTGATATTACAACTTTCCCTTAATCATAAGAATGCGTAAGTTATAAAACAGAATAGAACTANTCATGTGTCTTTTGATATTACAACTTTCCCTTATTCATAAGAATGCGTAAGTTATAAAACAGAATAGAACTAAAGAAATTTTTTGTTCCAAACCACTCTACCATTGCTGGTAAAATTATTTGAAATTCAATGATTTAATGGATCTTAGATTCCACAATTAAATTTTCTTAGATTCCACTTTTAATTCTTGATTCAACATTTGATTTTTGATTTGGTCTTTGATTCTACAACATTTGTATGAAACATAGAAGTATAAAAACTAGAGGTACATTTTTTGTGGAACATTACCACATAACTGACTAGAAATTATAATGAAAATGAATTTGAACATTTAATTGCTTTTTAACAACTTTATACAAATCAAACAATTGCTTAGCTGGTACATTTCGTTTTACCAGTGACACAAACCGGCAATTCAATACCAAATTGTCAGGAATTTACAATGTAATAATGATAATATAAAGTACAGCACTCTCCGGGTATTTTTTAAGAAATTTTTCAGAACAGACCAAAAATATACTATATTTAATAATTTACTAAATTAAATTCCTTGAATACCTTAAGATTACAGTACTTTTAACAATTATGGATTCATAAATATAAGTTATTCCATACAAGCTTATTATTCCTATTTTTATGTCATAGAGTCAAGACATTTTTATATAAACTCTTTCTCAGCACCACTGTGTACATTACCCTGATCCAGCTTTTTCTTGGGTTTTCCTTTGGGCCCTTGATTGGAATTGGTGGGATGGCCCCTTACTTGCAACTGGAGAGTTCATTAGCATCTTGTACTCCATACAAGTAAATATAACAGTTTTAAACTGCTTTGATGGCAATAAATTGTAAATAAAATAAATAATCTATAAAGTAATTAGATAAATGGATATAATGATGGAGTGCAACTGACAGAATATTAAGGAGAATACGCTGAATGAAACCACAAGGAATGAAAGTGCATTAAATGGTGGTGGTGGTTAATGTCGTGAAACTTGGTAATTTTCACTCCAAGACATAAAATATCATTCCACTAATGGTTTGAACTAACTCTGTATAAATTTCACAAGAGGTATTTCATCAAGTGGCAATTAAATAATAAATCAAATGATTTTATGGAAGTACAGGCTTCACAAACGTATGAAGCAACAGAATAGGATTTTGATAAACATTCAAGATCTATTAATAAAAAAACTCTTTACTAAACCACGAGGAAAGTAGCATACAATTTCCCCCACAAAATTTAATTTTTGCTCAACCACAGGTAACTTGTAACAAGTATGAGACTCGAAGCATGCAATGCTAGAGTTGGGAAACAAAATAGATTCTTAAAAAATAGAAACTTATAGTGTAAATTAAGTCAATAAAACATCAATATAACAATGTCATTATGTACTTTAAACACTTCATTTACCGCCATGTGAGATACATTATATAGTTTTGAACGGCGAGTTGCACAACACAGACGGAAGATTTTGAAATTATATTATACGAACTAGGAAAGTGTGAATGCACCTGACAAAGCTAGTGACGCGAAACCATCGAAAAAGACCAGATTGGCGGAATGCGAAGTGCGTGAAGTTTAGAAAGAGTGGGGGTTAGTGCCAAGAAGGGAGCATCACGACATGAATCTATCTCATTTGTTCGGGGTTTCTTGGAGAAGACGATTGACTTGCTTAATTGATACGAGTGATCTTTATCACGCAGACCATCAGCGGGTAGAATCACGTTGTAATCGTACGCAGATTTATTGAACGAGAACGAGCCAATCTGAATTTATAGTAAAAGATCAGAACATTGATTTTTAAATTCAGTAATTTCTATTAGGCGTGAAGACGCAAGATACGGAAATATCATTTTATGATATTTTATCGCAGTCAAAGTATAAAGGGAACGGACGGATACAACGCAAGTTAAACGCGTGATAATATTTTATCAAGGGCTCCAAGTGAAGCCAGCAACGTATGGTAAAAGTTGTCTTACGAATCCGGAAACATTTGCACGCCGGCGGTTGAGAAAATCTGTCGCGAAAGCCGATCGGAGCGAGGGAGCACGAGGACGAAAACCGTGGTAAAAGCAGGCGTTGGGTCAAGGTCACTGGACGAACTCCGAAGCAGCTGTTGCAGTCGGCATTGATGGAAAAAAGGTGTTTCGAGCCGTGGTGGTTGTACACGATTTCGAAGAAAATAGGCTGGTTGTGAGTATACGTCTCTGTGAGACGGACATTATACGAGGTGATTTCGTTGATTAGGGACCCATATTTAATTTTGTAATTCGATGTTAACTAGTATCATGCGAAAGAGAACGTTACATTGGAGTTGAATTTATCGCATTCACTGTAAAAGAAATTGGGGTTTGTTTTAAGAAGAAAGAAGAGAAGAAAAGGCGTTTAAAAAAAGAACTGTTAATTGAATATCAGAAGGGAAGACGTAATTATTGCTCATTTCGTGCTTGCTTTGATATTGTTTTTCCAAAATTGATTGTATAAATTTTAACTGTAAATGCGCGAATCAAGAGAATGAGCTCAATGTAACATTGCGCAATCAGTTGCGAGTGATTTTTTATTTGTATTTTGGTACTGTGGGGGCAAAGGAATTGTGTATTTATTGTAAATGTTATATGTATTGTTTATACCTTACTATTGTCAGAATAAATTGTGGTAATCGCATCAGAAGTACCGAATCCTTATTTTATAGTTATCTTAATGCACAGAAGGGTGCATTAGATAGTATTGGCGCCCGAATTACAGGGACTTCGATGTATGTTTGTCACGTTATTGAATATTTTTTTATGCATTAAATACAAGGATTCTTGTGTATTAATTTTGGTTAATTTTGATATTTGGTGTGTTTGAGAATATCGAGGTGTACTTACATTTCAAAGAGATTGCCACAGTTGTTCTGATTTTAGTTTGAGTTTTTTTATTGTGTTAATTGTGTTTCTTTCAGCACGAGTAGTGCCAATTGTGTATTTATTTTTCAGAAATATTTTGGGGGTATTAGTTTGTGTATTTAGTGTATACTTCGAAATTGTGTGTCCAATCCAGCAGGCGAGATGGCTGATAAGTTTAATGTCAGGAGGAACCTAGAGGGGGTTGGGGAAAACAGCCATGAGTCCGTGGTTGAGTTGGTGACGGAAACGGAGGAAGAAAACGTAGTTGCGGTAGAGGAGGATTAGATGAGAAATAGTGTTTACACAGAAAACAACTAAAAAATGAATTACGCAAAATTAAAAACTTCTTACTGGTAATAAAACTATAATTTAAGTTAAAAAATATTAACTATATAAAGAAAGTATTAACGTATGATATCCATTTTGACAGAAGTCAAATTGCCAACTATTCACACAACTTGGAAATATTCACCAAAGTAATTCTCATTAATTAATAATTCATTCTACAGATTTTTACTATTGGGAGAGAACCATTATTTTGTGATTTTAAAACTTGATAATAAATTTTGACTCATTCTTTGACAAAGGTCGCATTGTCTTCAGTTATGTGATGCGGCTGCCACTTCCATTAGAACAGTATTTTCCACAATTTCTGATGAATTATTCTTGTAAATGTCCCACAAGGTATGAAAATCTGAACATCATTGCACTTATATTTCCATTTGCTATGTTTTAGTGGGTTTTTTTGCTCTGTTAAACTGGTACTTTTGCCAGGATATCAATAAAATGAAAGTCTCAAAAGTTTCTCCATGTAAGCCAATAGTAATTTAAAGTAAAATAATTCAAAATTTTGCACGGTAAGGGTATGAAAATTGATCGCCACTGGATAGGGACTGGTTAAAACTATCATTTAAAACATTTTTAGAAGATACTTAAGCATAGTCGCTCTGAGGGATATAATACCTTAAATGGTTCATACTCTTCAGTAAAAAAGGTTTATAAAACTTGCTTAATCTAAGCATTTAAAGAAGTAGTATTATTATTTTCTTATTCAGAGTTTAGAATATTTACATGAGAAATAAAAACTCTAAGTATCTTAAGAACACACAACTTAGGATATTTTCCTCCTCATTCTCTGAGAAGTCAGGTACTGAAGAATGTTCATACAGTACATATACACTTGAGTGAAATAAAAATATAATCCTGCTTAATGAATGACAATACAATGGCTAATTTCCAATTAACCTATCCAAGTTTTAACAAAATATCTTAAAAACAAGGGGACAAAAAGTATCTAGTACGAAGTCTCGTAACTCCCCTTCAGGCCCAGTAAGAACTGCATCAACCACCCATTCTTTTCCCTTACAGTGAATGTCATTTTAAATAAAGTACAATGATATTGATATACAAACAGAATAGACAGTTCAATGACATAATTAAACATAACATTCCTTAAGTATTACTGATACTCAATTCTTGAAAAATCATATGAGAATTGCATTCACTTGAAAACATTTTCATAAGGCAGCTACTGCGAAAGGTAAACATTCATGTGTGTCCCTCTGAACGCCACTGAACCCATCCAGAGTCTATCCCAAGAGGGAAGATGAGTACGGTAAAAGCAAGTATTAACAAGTAAAAACACTAATAATCACAAATCTTTGCCTTTAATGCTTTCATCCTGGTTTAGAGTGCTTAGCTGAAAATAAAATCTCATATAAGGCATGATGTCAGATATTTATAAAAATTCAATGATTCATGCAACATTCACTTCAAAATACAAACACAAAAAAAAAATTTCTTAAATGATGTAAAATGCTTTTTCATTGGCTGGAACTTTGGTCTAGGATCTTATGAATGTAGAATATGTCATACAGGTGCACCCTGGAATGTGTCATGCTCAATGTCACCTATTTCATTTCACATGGGAATTCCATTCCAGTAAGCGAAGTTAGGACTCACACTTCAGCTATCAGTTGAAAGGTTCTCATGCTTCAACTATGCGGATATGTTTGATCCTTTTTGTTTTATCGTTTTTGAATAATTTCAGTAAGTTCTCAAAAAAAAGTTACAAAAGTTTCCTTTCAAGAATTACAGCACTAACAAAGGTAGGGACGGAAAAAAATCAAATGTTGTGATCAATGCGATTTTTACACTTAATTTGGGAAAAAAGGGAAATATCTTTGAAATTCGTTTACAAGATAAGAGTATTTTAGAACATATAATATACATAGAGTTTAGATGTCCTTCAGATGGCTTCAGTTTAGCCACACAATTCCTCTTTTTCACTACTAAACTAATAATGTTTGCATATGTGAATTGATGCTTCAACAACATTTTATTATCGTTTCCCCATTGTCATCAGCAAAAGGTGCTTGGGCAAATTGATTCTGGGTGTGCAAGCAGGTTAACTCATTTTTCTATTCAAGAGATTGGGTAGTGACGTATTTTTCTCAATATGTTTGCTGTAAGTGACAAAAGAAGAAGCTTGAAAGAGATTAATGCTTAATTTTTGCAGTATGTCATTTGGTAAATGTTGAAATACTGATATGCTCTCTATATGCAGGATGAATAAATAAACAGACATTTAAAGCTTTTCTGCTTTTGTCAGTACTTTCAAGCTTATCATCCTCTTCACATGTTAAAAACAAAACAAAAAATTCCATTGTTAAAAAGCCTCATTAGTCATTAAAGGGTTCCACATGTTTAAATAAACTAATCAATTCAATAGATGTTTTTCTGTTCTGCAACATCCAATAATAAACATAATTTAATTCTAGGCCATTGGAAACTAAAAAAAGAAAGAAGAGTAGATGCTAATTTCAAAATAATTGATGCTAATATTGTAAAGAAATGAGCAGTATTGGTTAAAAAATACAAGTTATTTTCTCTGGTCCCTATCAACAAAGATACAATGGTCATAATGTGTATTAATTTTGCCATGCATTGAACAGTAATTTCAAGAGATATCATGAACCTGCTTCTCTTCAGGGAGATTTGAAATGCTCCTTAACTTTTATACTTCAGAAATAGTTGACTTGCACTGAACAGAAAAAAAAACAATAGATGAAGACCACCACAATATGAAATTTACAATTTAAAAAAATAGAATTCGTAACAGACATATGTAATGCTTCAACACAATGGGCAATACAAAATAACTCTCATTGAGGAACAAAATGCAATTGAGAACACAAAATGCAATTCTAAAACATCGCAATTAAATACTGATTAAAAACTGTTATTGCAAGAAATAACTGCAGAATTTCTAATGTATTTGATTTTATGCTAATCAACGATGAGAGTGATCAATTCAGTGCTAATACAACAGCAAAAGAGAAAAAAACATTCAATTCTTTTTGCAAATTTTACCAATTATTTACCCTAACTATGTACTTCTAATTTTCTCAGACAATGAGAAGTAGCAGTAGCAGTAGCAGTAGGAGTAGCAGTAGCAGTAGCAGTAGCAGTAGCACTAGGAGTAGCAGTAGGAGTAGCAGTAGGAGTAGCAGTAGGAGTAGCAGTAGGAGTAGCAGTAGGAGTAGCAGTAGGAGTAGCAGTAGGAGTAGGAGTAGGAGTAGGAGTAGGAGTAGGAGTAGGAGTAGGAGTAGGAGTAGGAGTAGCAGTAGGAGTAGGAGTAGGAGTAGGAGTAGGAGTAGGAGTAGCAGTAGGAGTAGGAGTAGCAGTAGGAGTAGGAGTAGCAGTAGGAGTAGGAGTAGCAGTAGAAGTAGGAGTAGCAGTAGGAGTAGCAGTAGCAGTAGGAGTAGCAGTAGCAGTAGATCCCATGATACATGATTTTGCGCTCTTTTCTCCAGTTCTTCGAGGAGTTCTTTGTTAGCATTTAGGGATAGTGTTTTGGCTGCACACATAACTACTGGCTTCAGAACAGTTTCATATTGATGTAGTTTGGTATTTGGGACAGGCATTTTTGTTGTAGATTGAGCGCGACGTTTGATAAGCTATTTCGAGTTTGCGTACTCTTTTCTTAAGTTCTTCTTTGTCCAGTCCGTTTTTCATTATTATCTCGCCCAGATACTTAAATTTTTCTACTCGATTTATCTCCCCGTATTTTGTCTGGAGTTTTGCTGGTGCATCTTCGATGTTAGTCATAACTTCCATTTTTTAAATGATATCTGTAAGTCAGTTCTATCAAAAATGATATCTTTTTAAAATGATATCAAAGCCAGTCCAGCGATTTTTTTAGAAGTTTTGCGCCCCAGCAGTTTCTACGTCGTTTGACAGAATGGAGATGTCATCAGCAAACACTAGGCAGTCAACCACGATCCCCTTAGACTTTGTTTACATTCCCAGAGGGCTATAACCAGCTTCTAATTGGCAGGTCCTAATGATCTTTTCGAGAACACAGTTGAAAAGCATCGGAGAGAACCCATCTCCTTGTCTGACTCCTGCTTTGACCTCGAAGGAATCCCGTGGACATCCTAGGAACTTTACTTTGGAGTTTGTATAGTCAGGGTGTCTCTAATTAATGCCAGCAGTTTCAGGTCATTCCCGAATTCGTTGAGGATGTTTAGCAGAACTAATTGCTTCCATGAAAAAAAGTNTCGAAGGAATCCGGTAGATATCCTAGGAACTTTACTTTGGAGTTTGTATAGTCAGGGTGTCTCTAATCAATGCCAGCAGTTTCAGGTCATTCCCGAATTCGATGAGGATGTTTAGCAGAACCTCGAGGTCTATCGAATCGTAGGCCTTCCTAAAGTCCACAAAAACTGACACGTACTAAGTACACAAAGGTTGACGAACCAACCAGTACAGTCTGTTACTTTCCTTTTCATATTCAGTGACATTTTGAAAAGAAGTTAAACAAAAATCATAAAACGACTAAATTAAGTGATTACTATAAATTAACCCTATTTGAAATATAGTACACAAAGTGAATTTTCGACGTGACAAAATTCCCGATACTACTTGCCATCAGGGAATATTTATAATCCCAAAGATAGGTCAATCAAAGTAACCCTCAATTTTAACAGTGCTATTCGATAGGGAAGCTTCTTGGTTGGAGGGATACTGGGAATTTTGGGGGGTGGGGTGGAATATCGAGATTGTTTTGGGGGATTGGCAAATTGGGTCTAGGGGGGATAGTCCTCCTTAATTTCTTCATTTGATCACTTGCATTAAATGCAAATTATTTTTCTGATCAATTATTAGCCCAGTGAAAGCAAGTTCATATTTTGTACATTGATTACTGAAGGCATTTTTAAGGCAAACGACGAACTTATGCAAGGTCAACAGTGAATTCAATGCATTGTTAAGTGTGTTATGTAAAGCACCAAGTTATGTGTGTTACGAAGTGAAAAGTGAATGAACTTCAAGACTGAGTTGCGAGCTTTCCCGACGATTTCCGCAGGCGTCTTCAGCGCAGTTTCAAGCAGATCTGGTAAACTGGTTTGGAACACTTTCATCGCCAATATATGTACTTATATTCATGAGTTCCAACGATGAAAGGAAAGAACTTGATAGCATTCCACGTTTTGTTCTTCCTTACAAATATAAATTGTTTGAGAGTATAATTGGCGAAGTCAATGAGTTATGATAATTAACTATTTGTTTTGCTTTATATGTTCAGATGTTCAATACAAGGTTAAAACATGAATTTGGTAATTTATTACTGAAAACTTATCAAGTTTATTTTATTTTGTAACCAGCAAGGCTAAAAGATATTAATTTTGATTTTGTATCTTCTTCATTTTATTATGTTTTTTGTATTTAGTATTAAGTTTTGTGTTCGTTTTAAGGTAATTTATTTCAGAGTCAGTATAACGTTCAATTTTTCTTACAGCATATTTTTTTTCTATTTTATATATTATTATATATCATGAGACGTTTTATTTTATATTAAATTTGTATATTGTTTATTAAACATTGTCTCAAATTACATTATTTCCACCGAAAGGCGCTGGTCTTCCGAACGTTAATTTAGGTAAGATCGTCTTCACTTTTCCCCATTGGATAATATATTTAGCGCGAGGACGAGGCCTCATCTACGCTGAGCTTAACTCCGTTTTGGCTTGTTACGAACGCTAACAACATCTGTTATTAGATGGATTTAGTCTAACGTGGTGTGCTCACTTCTAAACCCCATTTGATGTAGCGAAATGGTTTCTTTTTCTTCTATCATATGTTTCAATCTATGTAATATGAGTTTTTCATATAATTTTCAATTGATATATAAATTGGTCTTTAGGAAGAACTTCAGTACGCGATTTTCCAGGCTTTAATGTCTTTGTTATTTCAGCTAATTTCAACTACTACTGGTTAGGTGTATGTTGTGATCTCAGGGTTGCAATTTACAAAAATGTCATTAGTATGGCTCTCATGAGTAGTCTTTTATACACTTAACTGGCCATCAAATCCCGGGACTTTGAATTTCTCATATCGCTTTCTTTGGAGTTCTAAATGCTATGATGTTCGTTAGTCTTGAAATATGGTCACACTATTCTTCAGTCAACTTATCTACACGAGTGAAAATAATTTCTAAATGATTAGCAAATTCATTTGCTTTATCAAGATTATTTCCACCTTACGTGTTCTAGCTTAGAATTCTTTTGATCTGGTTTCCTGGTCGTTTTACTAGTTTCGTTGCTTTCCATAACGAGTAATGCGCGTTTGCTTTATGTATCAGCTCTTCCAAACATCTTCTTACTGATTGCTGTCGTACATCTTATATTACTCCCCTTAACTCTTGTTATGTTATTTAATTTACTCTAATTATTTGGTCTTGAGANACCTACAACCTCTCTTATTTACTCGGAACAATTTTTACTCTTGGTTATCTCGAGAAGTTGAGGTGTTGTTTCCCAAGATACTTGTCGTATGTTTATTATAAAGCGAGAAGCTTCTTCTAATTAAACTATAGTTTTAAATAAAAATTGTGAAAAAAAATTCTTCTAATATAACTAAATATGCCTTCCAGTCTTGTATTTATTATGTAATATTACCTCGCTTTCATTTCTTATGATCTGACTAATGTCACGATTGTTAGTGAGTGCTTCGAATCGAGTTGTCAGAAGTTGTTGTCGTTGAGCCCCGATAGCTATTTTTGAATTAAAATCTCCCCCTAAAGTATACATGCCAGTATAGGATTCCAATAATTGCTCTTTTTAATTTAGTGACAGGATGGAGAATAGACAGCAACTATCGTTACCAAATCTATGATAGTCTTAACTTTAACAGCCGTCACTTGGAACATATATCTTTCTGTTAATTTTTCTTCTTGATGTGTAATAACTTGTCCGACTAACACTGCACTTCCACGACGAGCTGTGTTACTTGGATGAGTAATGATATTGTATCCTCCTACTTTAATAAATGACTCACTTGCGCTATACGTTTCTGATACGAGACGTAAATCAATTCTATGACTGTTCAACGCTACCGCTAATATGGAATACCTTTGGAATTCCAACAAAATATTATTATATTACTAGTCGTTTTGTTTCTTACAGGCGCCTTTCCCTTTAATGCTTTTTTCCCAAGTTTGCATTTTGCATTCATATTGCTAAATTTTGTTCCTGTTTATTATATTTCTCTAAAGTAAGGTGTAGCGTATGATTTATTTCATCACTTGCTTTAGTACTATTTTTTTAGATTACTTAGTCCTTGAAGATGATGTGCATGTCACAAAGAGTGAAACTTGAAATGTTACACCGCATGAAATATAAAACATTGCTTTTTAGTTGTTCGCGATGCTTGAGAATGAATTCTATGGGTTTTGATTGTTTTTCTATATGATATTGAATGCGCATTTCTTTTAATAAATTCCACTTCACAACACATTGTTTGTCTTAATTGATAGCGGGACGAGTTGCATTTACTTGGTACATCAAAGAAGTTGAGGACACTAACCACACATAATACTAGCTGATTAGAATGATGTTGGCGGTTTAATGACGAACGCGATAGAGTTTAGAGGGTTTATTTCGTAGACGTTTGCAATATTCATCGTGGCAATAAGACAGCCGTATTGAATTTCGTGAATAGCACTATACGACAGAGATACTTTTGCATTGTTGACAAATTTCTTATCTCTAGGATCAATTCTCACGACATCTCGGCTGTGCTCCTACACTTCGGCAACGTTTAGAGACAAGACCGTTTCCAACTCTCAATTGAAATAGTTGTTCACTCGGAAAACTAAGTCCCTGTCTTGCTTGCACAAAACCTTTCTTTTCACCTGTTTCAAAACGTTAAGACACCGTCGAACAATAACTGTTGTTCATTTGCGTATTATCGTGCTGGTCAGTTTATTCAAGGCTTATTAGAATTGAAATGAACCTTTTACTCCGAAATCTCTCTTCCCGTCACTATTACAGTAGAAACCAAAATATCAAAGAAATCGCTCTGTCATACTCACTATGGCTCCCAGAAGAGAAACTCTGTACACGGCCCAGAAGACAATCCCTCCCACGCTATTATCTGTACACGGCCAGGTTTTTTACTTACTGTGTACTGGAAGCCACATGCCATTATCCGTGGCGACTGCTACAGTATACAATACAAATAATAGATCTATTCATTTCTAATTTATTAGGATTTGTATAAAATACATTGAAATGTTGCTACACTCCTTTTATACAACTGTCATCCAGCGAAGACTCAATCCTTGTGCAATTTGTGCTTATGATTCTCTTTTTTTATCGTAGACTAAAAGAAAAAACTATACAATTTAAAATCCTATACAACCCATAATAAATATATGTACAATAATTTAAATTTGTGAACTTGTTACATGTTTTAAAAGCATTCTTCTATACAATATTTTCTTTTATGCAATTAAAATTCTTTTCACATTTAAGTTCTTGTTCTACTAAGCGCGTGATTCTTATTTATCAATTCAGTGATGAATCAAACAGATAACAAATTTTCTTGTCATGTTTTATTTGAGCTGTATTGTGTAGCATGTATAATACATTTTATAAAAGCAAATTTAGCAGTGCTTCGTAATATCTCAAATGGGTGACTCCACAATAATAATAATTGAATTATGAAATCCATAAAAATTGTTGGCTGATACACATGATGTAAATATATTATTATTCCCGATAAATAACTAGGGAAATATGCTATTAAAGTAACCATTCTTCATTTCTGCTGCGATTGTCCGTAATAAAATACGAGTGTTTTTATTTATATAATATTCACTTTACTTTCTTTTCTTGTTTGACAAGAAACGTTTAATAAACGAAAAAAGTTGCATGTACCTCATTAATGTGCAGAAAATATAACCAGCATTATAATGTGAGGTAAAATAATATTTAATTAATTTTCTTGAAAACATTCGTATTTTTAATGTCTTCATAAGTGTAGTAATTGATGATAGCACGTACATTATATGTAGTTTTACAAAGAAGATAAAATTATACGTACAATATTTATTTTATCACGATGTTAAATGAATCGTTTCAGAGTGACGTTTGATATCTAATACATGAGTATTGATAAATTTTAACGTAGAAAAAAAAAACNTGACGTTTGATATCTAATACATGAGTATTGATAAATTTTAACGTAGAAAAAAAAAATTTTGAGCACCATTAATTCCGATTAAATAGTCGTATTATTAATGACTATGAACCAACAGAGTATCGTTAAAGATTTATTATTATACTAGTATATGTTCAATTTATCTGCAGCCTTAAAATGAAAGAACAGTAATAAAGTCTTTACATATATCTCTTATTCCACACTTAGACATATTCTTAGTTTCGCATCTCTAGTTAGTACTTACCGCTGACACCAGCATTCGCTGTGTAAACGTCGCGTGAGGTAGTCGCATTAGCGTGCAGAACAAGAGACAGCTAAAGATGACTCCAGGTCCAGTAGTGATGATGGCTAACATAGTAACCCTGATGCTCTTGGTATTTTGTTCTCTCACGCAGGCGCAGTCAAAAGGGAAAGACGTAGATCACTTGATTCGTATATATGGAGGTGATGAAGCTGGAGAACACGAATTCCCCGGTCAGGTGCGTATAATGACGGATGATTACAAANGGAGAACACGAATTCCCCGGTCAGGTGCGTATAATGACGGATGATTACAAACCGGGTAAGGAGGAAACTGACAGTAGAACTTCATCTCAATCGAGGGGTTGGAAAGTATGTGTACAATTTATACTAATTTTCATTTATTGACCAATTCCTTAATCTTCATTCTATGATTTTTGGAGTTTTATATGGTCAATACAGAGATACCGGAAGTTGAAACGTCACAAAATCAAGTTTTTGGGAAAAGTAGAAAAAAATAACTATATTTGACACAGCATTTCTTCTTCAAGATCGCAAAGTTTTTTGACTCTTCGAAAATATTGTTGTTGTTTTCTTCAAAATAACGATTATAGCTCCACTTGGAAAAAAGTGGTAAACTCAGAATACTCATATATTGTTTATGTTGAAAGTATAAATGATGTATATATGTAGGCTGGTGTATGTCGAGTTCAAAAGCAGTTAATTTGAGACGTACATCGGAGCGTGCATCCACTCTATTTCTGTACTTACTTTTCTATTGAAACGAAGATCTCTTTTCAATTAGTTATGAAGTGGCGAACGGTAATTCATTGTATTATTGCAATGTTGAGGATATTCACTCCTTAATGATAACTACGAATTATTTATAGCAATTCTACTTTGAAGTATAGGATTATTGTGCGACTTTTATCACATCGAGTGACTTCCAGACCCACCGAATAACCCCTGATGACCCACAAGTGAGTTCAGTTCCATAGGTTGAGAAACGCTTGTTTATATCATTTAAGACAACTTCATTGGATAAAGATCCATCTAATGGTAGAGATGCATTCCGGATCAGCATTTAAACATACAAAAAAACTTTGATCTATATATTTGCATTAGATATTAGACTTCCGAAAAAGTTTTAGCTGCATAGTATGATCTCAAGAGCATCCAGTTTCCTCTAGAGTGTAAGACTAATACATGGTTCAAGTTACGTCGCATCACATTTGCGCCCTCACTGATCACAGACTCACACACTATTCAGATATGCGCAAACAAGACTGGTACAAATCAAATCTGTTGGCGAGTGCAATGTATTTGTAGTGGCTTTTTACGTAAAAAATACATTCTTGAGAACTTGTAGTATGAAAATTCGGGATGTAGCAGCCAACGCAATGACCAGTTTAACATTGCATACTGGATATGGTATTGTATAAGTATTTTTTTCTACGCTGGAATAACCCAGTTAAATAATTACAAATATCTTGTATCTAAATAATTCAACATTAGTTAACTGAATGACGTATAAATAATTCTGTTTTGTAAAAAAAGAGCATAATAAAACAATATTTAAAGACACGAAAACATGTAATATTAGCACAGTTTTTCACTAAATATGTACTTACTTTACAGAATTTATTGCACAGGTATTTATTCGGCTCAAACTCGAAGATAACAAAATATTTTTCTGCGGTGGGTCAATTATTTCGGAATCATGGATTTTGAGTGCTGGACACTGCGTGTAAGTATTCATTTCATGTTAATGCGATACTAACTAACAACTCGCACAACAGTGGCTGAAGCGTGGTCAAAGGTTGGTCCTCGGTTGGGTTTTATTTGCGCGCGGGACTACGCTGATACTAACCCACGACCAACTTTATCACACAATTGATTATCGTATGTATACGACCTTCACATATAGCATTGAACTCGTATCGAGTTTTGGTGAGGAGGACAATTTTAGAGTGTAGTACCTGAAAAAATGAAAACATGTGCGCACTTTTACAAATCTTTCTCTGCAGTTTTGGGCTTAGAAATTTTATTTTCTATTTTCAATGAATTACAAAATAGATGTCATCAGTCAAAGTGACTTTTAACTGCGCTCATTTCTCCTCCTCAATCAAGAGTCATTTATAACGGACAACAGTCAACTTTTGGGTTGAATGCTGCTCGCGCAATGGACTGGGAGAGTGAATGGAAAACCCCAGTTGACTCTAGTCGAATATATATATTCGACTAGACAACTGTACGCGTTAGTGGCAAGCACCAAGAAACGTTGAAGACCTCGTGCAGACGTCACTTGGAATAGCAAATCTTTGACGCAAGAATGCGCCGTCTAGTTATTAAACTTTTGCCAAACTCGCTTAGAAATAGTTGCACTCGGTACTTAGTATTTGACGTTTGTGTGCATGTGTTGTAGTATAGTTTAATATTACAGTGAACAGAACATGCTCATCGTAGGTAATTTGGTGTATAAACTTCATTTTTGTTGAGGAAATACAAAAATGGGCCTCGTGCTGATGTTGTGGAAGATGTAGAGAATGGTAGTGTGCGGAATTAAAAATTCCCAGGAGCATGTTCCTAATTCATTAATAAAACGAGAAACAATAGGAAATCGTCAACACCTCTTTTATTGCTCTACAGAACTACATCAGTGCGACGATGTCCTGAGTGACTGACTCATTCATCAACACAGATCAAAAACTATTTGAGTTAGGGACTTCAAATTCGGATACAATTTTGATGCTTAATGAAATTTGGACGAAATTTTATTGAATTCAACAAACAAACTGACGTACTAAGACAAAGGTGGTATACAGAGTCACGCCATTCTGTCAAATGGAAGGATACCATACCAAAACGCGAGGGGAAAACGAAATGGATGCAGTGGCGTGACGGGCTTAGTTGGATTCTCAAATGGTCCAAAATCTATTGGGTTGGAAACCACGACACTTTTTTCATGCTTCGTGCCCTATCGGCACGATGTCCTTAGTTCGTGATATAGCGCGAAAGAGTTTTTTGCGGTATATTTCATTTTGCCACCGAATTCCGAGCAGTGGAGACATCCTCAAAATTCTTGTTTAATGTTTATATATCATTAATATGACTAAAAGCGATTCCAACTTAAATGAAAAAACAAACCATTCTTCCTCGATGACATTTGGATAATGAATATAAAATTCTTCACATGATAAATTATCTTTACTTACAATATATAATGTTATAATAAATAATAATTATTTATAAATACACATTTGAATATTTTAAGTAATTAAATACAAATTACGAATTACTTTGATTATGTGTCATTCAATTACGCAATTAATTACATTATTAAATTTATTATGGTTCAGACTGTCCCGCAGTTTTTTATACAATAACGAAATTATTTTTTTATATTACTCGTGTTTCATGAGTTCCTAAGTTTATTTTATTGCATTTTTTCCAATATTGTAACCGATTTTTACGATACGAGTTTCATTGTATTAAAATTTTATTTTCAACATTTATTCACTGTTCATTAATAATGTGTGATTGTTATTCCATGAGTTCTTCTTCATCAATCGATGAACACATCACACTAAACAGTACGAAAACGACTAGAGAGATAAAGGCATAACGTGTTGAGGCGCATGGTTGAATGGCGTGACGTGGCGTGTCGATGTATGCCTACCTTTACGAAGACAGACATCGTGGAATGTCACCCGACGTACACACGACGAGATATTAAATAATTATTCTAATGTGATTTAAAACAGAGTAATTTTGATATGCATTTTACAGTTGATAAGTAAATTTCAACATGGTAGTTTGGCCTAATTAAATCAATATGATATTATTGAAGTTTTTTCGTTATTTTTATTTTCTAAGTTTCTCTAAACTATTGGAAAGTCTTAATTTATTTTGATGTATCTCCGCAATTTACTACTGAATAAATCGAAGACTATATCGAATCGAATAATCGATTATTGTTTTAATTGCCATATCTCTTATTTAAGCGAATTGTGGTATTTTCCTTAGCGTTATTAGGACGAGATCGCATTACTCTCACCTGAAGGTAGAAGCATTCTTCTAAAACGCATGGTTTTACGACAATCTTTCTAGCCCCCAACAAAATGTGATCGCATATACCAAGTACGGGAGGGTAATAAGTAACCAATCTATTACGGTTACAAAACAAGAATTACGGGGCATACATTGAAACTAGTTCTAAAATAACGATAAAAATAATCAAATAGCTTTCTAATACTATAATGATACAAGAAAAAAAAGGTGCTTATAAATCATCTAACATAAACCTAATTTGTGTGTTGTTTTTAATTTGGAATCATTAACAGCTAAAATCACATTTCTGCAAATGTCATTGTTTATATTGTTTTATTTTTATAATAAAATTATATTACGGAAGAATTACTTCACAAATCGTCCAAACTATTGTGTATATTTTAGACGGGGATCTGGACGCTTCTATGTTCAAGCAGGATCTTCAAATAGGGAAGAAATGAAAACAAGATTGGTGAAACGTACTATTCAGCATGAGAACTATACACTATATGGAAGAAAGGATAACAATGCTGCCAACGATATTGGTTTACTCGAGGTGAGTGTCATTAAATTTAAATTATTTTTTTTAAAGCAATTAATATTAAATGCTTTTTAATATTTTTGGATTTTTCATAGTTATCAACACCATTCATCTTAGATGGAAGAAGTATTCGAGCAATATCTCTGCCGGAGAGTCGAGAGAAACCAGAACTAGGAGGAGGATATGTTATAGTTGGTTGGGGACGCGTAAGTATATTTTTGAAATTTATAAATAAATTTTGGTAAATGGTTTTCAGAAGATAAAAATATTTTGGTGCTAAAAATATGTTGCATTCATTGCAGTACAACCGGAATTCTGAATCTTCAAGCAATCAACTGAAAAAGTTGTCTGTGAACGTGGTACCTTGTCCCATAAATTACTCTGATACAAAAGTGAGTTGTATTGAATATCCAGGAGGAACAGGACCTTGCAGTGTAAGTAACATTGAGAATAAAGGTAATTCCTTTTTAATGTGCAAATGATGTGACAAAACTGAATTGTACTATGATTCATTTTGAGGGAATAAAATTATCTCTGATTTCTTTTACATTTTCAGGGAGACTCAGGGGGTCCCTTGTTGAAGAATGGAGTCTTGTATGGAATTATGTCCTTTTTGGACTACGTAGATCAAAATCCTGACTTGGATCCGAACAACTTTTGTGATAAGGAAGGAATATGGGCTGTATTAATGCCTACTGCTGATTTCCGTGATTGGATACGCGATAAAACTGGAATTTGATTTAATTTTGGCTCTCACTTTTCATTTATATTGTTTTCCAAGAAAAGACAAAAAATTCGAAATTGCATAATATTTGTGATCTTGTGGGTTTTGTATACCTTTCAGTCACATTCTTATGTAACAAATCATCAAAGAAATCGATAGACGTTTACATTCCGATTTCTTATATCTAAACGTAGGCTTCATACTTCGACGTGTCAAAGCTAATTACATGGCAATGGTACAGGTGAAGGAGGTAGTGTAAAGAATAGCATATCTGAGTGTAAATCTGGAGTTTCGGGTTAGATCACCGGTCACGTCTCTCATTTTAATTTAATATAATATCATAAATTCTTTAAATATTTCCAACAAAGAGATCAATTTTTGATTGTATATAATGTTTGTGAAACTTTCAGGAAAAGTTTCCCCTTGTCTCTATTTAAAATTATGTCNAAAATTATGTTGCGGCTTTCCGCTGCGGCCCAGATAATAGGTTGGCCGAGAGTTTAGCCACAGGGGTTGCCACGCCTTGAGGAGGAGGGTAAAGGGAGAATTGGTGATCCGGACGGATTTGTCCCGGAAACTCCGAGTTGTATATAAACTGTTTATTTATACTCACAAGGCGGCTGAGGTTCGCAGGGCGGCTCCCTACAGTTTGCGTATAGGCTGGGTCCATGACGTAGGAATGCTGTCAATATGGCCGGCGATGATCGTATGATGTTCAGAGGAGAGTCGTTGGGGTGTCATACGAGTGCAACGTTCACAGAGCTAGTGGTTCCAACTGCCCCGAGGCAAGATTGACTGCTATATATGTACGATTTATGACCATACGTCATAACTTATTGGTATACTTCTCACCGTTCCGTGATTTTAACACAGTGTTTACTGGTGTCTTCACGACATTTCCCCCTTCCCTAAAATTAAGGTGAAACACGGATGATCATAGTCGTGAAGACACTAGGTTGCCCGAACATTACATTGACGTTACAATACTGCTATTTGCACCAATACAAGACAAAACATTATAACACTTTCTGACGTATACACACAATTGGCGTGTAGCGCACTAAAAAGTAATCAAAAAATTAGAAAATGAAGAGCAAGAAAACAAAAAAGCAAACTGAGCACAGTGCACAAACCCAAATAAAAGGAAAACCAAAAATCTTCGCTCGTCGCATTAAAAACTAATACATAAAAATGAAATTCCCCGAAAAGAGTACTAACATTTCAACTATAATGAGAGAACAATGGGACAGTCGTCCGTAGCGGGGTAACGCTCACGCAGGTAGTGGCGTTCCCAGCGGTTGGGCCCTTTTCCTCAAACATTGTCTCTTCAAGACATTCCTATACTATTCAGAACAATAAAACTGAACTCACCGAACTAGAGACATGCACTGCGTCAAGATTCTGTTTAAACTAAGTCGATAAGGTCCAATGCCTTTCTACTTCCGACAACGGCACTGTCGGGATGACGTGCGTGTTCTGCACCCAGAGGGCGTTCAAAAACTCTGACATCATGTCATCGTGGTCTAGCACTTTGTTTTTGGAGGCGTTGTGATTCCCTAGGTTCCAAATACAATTCTGGGACTGCGGATGGTAACGTATAATTCAAGACATCAAAAATGGGGGTGTCCTAAGTGACGGCATAGTATCATTTTCCAGGCGTCTCGCCCTTGACTCTGACAAGTTAAGAAGTATTATTTACACGTATATATTTCACGATGTAGCATTTCGACGTATTATCCGTAATCGAAAGCAAATCCTTACTGCATTTGTCGTCCGATGTGCAGGTCTTTCCTACCATCAGGACGGGGTCCTTACCCTCTCAGACGAATGTGCATCATTCACACATGTCACCCGCACAAACTCGTGTCGTAATGCCCCTGAGACATACATTCCAACGCACTCAGTGTGTCGTGGAATTCCGTCACCATCCGAATACCGGTAATGATATACGTTCGTCTTTGGGTGTGTAAATCCATATTGACGATAAGGACTCAACCTTCAGTTGGAGACAATTTGGTTGTTTCTATGCTGCAGCATAAGGGTCGAGATGCTAAACCCACCCTTTTTGTAAGTACAAAGGGTTGAAATCAGGGGTGAGTTGATGCACTTTTCTTTTTTATGTAATTATTGAAAAGGGGTGAGATGTTAAAAGGGGTGTCTCGCAGGAGATTACGGTTAAACTAACTACTATGGGCAAGAGGATACCGATTTGAGTAGTTCTTGAACACATAAAGCGCGGGTGATTTTTTATTTCAGCATCTAGAGTCGAAAGTTTTGAGTCTGTGTATTCGAGACTAGCTTTTCTGACAACTGACAGTATTACACATTTACTTAATTTTAGTGAAATTTTTCCTCTTTCACGTCATAAGTTGTTCCAGGATGATACGGAAACCTCCCAAGAAATGAGTTCTACGAAACACATCGGAACATTCTCTTCCCAAATTTCAGGATGTTAAACTTCAAAGCATAGAAGTTACAGTGAGATGAAGGAAGTGTTCGGTTGTGAATCGCAGTATATAGAAAAAATGCTTGTATTCTATTGACATTGATACACCAAAATAAATTTTCAAGAACATCATTTTCTTATTACTTTCTTCTCAAGAAATTTGTAGAAACCAGCACAGACTTAACAACTGGAGGTTGCGTTCATGTCATTGCTGTTGTGTACAATAGCAAAGGATGTGAGAACTGATTATAACGATATCTATTCTATTGTAAATCTTACAATATAGATTTTATTAATCACGGTAAAATAATCTTTTGTGCTAAGTTTGAGGCACTTGAGTGCTTCCTTTAATGTACAGTATTTACAGTTTCCTTTAAAGTACAGTTTCAGTAGTGTCTGAAGCTGTATTATATTGAAGTGATTAAAATTCGTAGTGACGCACAAGTCACGCAGAATCTGAGAAAGAGATATAATCGTATCATTAGTTCAAAATTTATCTTTTTTGCGTAAAGTTAAATAATTAATTTAAGGGTACAATGAATGAATACCTTGTGAGACATTTAACTTGAAATATTTCAGAGAGAAAAGATTTCATATAAGAGCCTTTTTATCAATTTTACAATCCAATATTTCATCGGGAGATAATTTAAATTTATTAGAAGGGTGATATAGTTAGCATGCATTTCAATTGTTTACTGTAATTTAAAGAAGCTATAAAGTCTTCACTTATGAAAAAGTTCATTCATTCGCACTTCAAAAAATTTGAATCTTATTGTCTTTGAGTAATGCGTGCGTACACCTCAAATCAAAAATCCTTAAGTATTAAGAATTCATTTTATGAATGAAAAATTTAACACCAAACTTCGTCATATGCAGTGAAACCTGGTTAAGTGGGCCCTGGATAAGTGAGAAACTTCTAACTATATTTACAATGAGGTCCCAGTATTTTTTATCAAAATACCTATTAGAGGGAATGATTAAATCCCTTTATCTGAGATTTCATTTTTGAGGATTTTTTTAGATTTGTACATCTATAACTGGGGTCGTTCAACTTAATAGTCTGCATAAGTAATACAATTATTAATAGTTTATCATTTTGAATAATTGCGTTTTATTGATCTAAACAGGTTATGACACATTTGATCACAAACTTATTGGAATTTCTACCGCACACATTTTGTTTTACATTGCTCTAAGGTTTTGTATGATAAACAAGAAAAATAAGAAATGCTCAAAATGGAAGTGTAATTTATTGACAGCCGGCGATAAACTTAATCAACTGTCTGCTTGTGATCGGGGAAAATCGCGTGACGAACTGTGTACGAAGTTTAATGTACCGAAGTCTACCCACTACAGAATAACTCAAGGCAATGACAAAATTCATTCTCAGTGTGCTGAAGTAAAAAGAAAACTGAAACGCAAGAGAACGCAGAACGCATCCTGAACTTGAAAAATGTCTGTCAACATGGATAATCCAGTATGGAATAAAAACTTTCTAATAAGTGGTGCCATGATTAAAGAGAAAACTCAAGAATTTGCTAGTAGTTGAATAATTTAGTAATAATAGTAATGATAAGGAAATATTTAGTTTTCAAAAATATTTGTGGAAAAAGCAATGTTATCATGTGTTGAAGGCCTTCCTGCTCTCTTGCATGATTTTCCACCATTAACGTCTTCAATGTCGATGAAGCGGGTTTATTCTTCAAGTGTCTTCCAGATAAAACTCATATTTAAAGGTCAGCCTTATCATGGTGGGAAACTTAGGAAATAGCGGATCACTGTACTTTTGTGTGCCAATATGTCAGGAACTACAAAAAAAACTATTACTTATTTTAATTGGGAAATTTAAAAATCCAAGATGATTCAAAGGTATTAGATAAATATCCTGTTAAGTCTGCTAAATATCAAAATAACAAAGTGGCCTGGATAGATCGAATATATTCGCAGAATGGTTAAAAAGAGTGAATACTGAAATAAAGGTGTAGAAATTGTTTTCTTTTTTTGTAGATAATTGCGCGGCCCACAATAATTTGCCTGATTTAGACCACGTTTAACTAAGGTATTTACAATTGCAACCAATGGATCAAGGTGTTATCAATTACATCAAACTTCACAATACAAAAGAAGTCTATAGCTCTGAAATCAATATCTTTCAGACAATGCGATATTTAGTATTTAGTATTTTATTTCAGATTACAGTTTTACAAGGTCCAATAGATGGAGTACCTCAACCTACAGGGGATTATAAAATCCGTGCGTAGGTCTGATGGTTAGACAATTCATCATAGATTAAATTACAATCAAAATACTAAACTATCGTACATACTCAAAAACTTTTTACACTTATACTCAAATAATGTGTGAACCTGCACACATATAACAAATTATTATCAATATAGTTATGAATTGTAGTAAAGAAAAATTAATAGTTATTTGATTCATATATA
>NNCF01126235.1:1283017-1329991 GCA_002313205.1 Laupala kohalensis | reverse complement strand
TGTGAAAGGGGAATATGGTTTGGTACATAATGAATGTCTTAGATAACTATATTTTTCGATTAAGAACAAAAGACATTTAAAACAGAGGTAGAAGGCGCGTGCGTCAGGCACTACGCCACACGTTGGCCTTTCTTAACACTTTAAATATTTACTTTATATTTCCCAAAAATCACAAAATTATTTGAAGACATTTTTGGAGGGTAAACACTTATATTTTCCAAATAAACACAAAAGAAATTTTTTTCCTCTAAGTTATGACACTTTTCAACTTATTAAATTGACTTATCAACTTAATAACACTTATACTAACGTGAGCGATACGTTTTGGAGGTCATTACGTTCGTGAAGCAGAAGAAAACTCACGCGACTAATCTATCAAGACGAAGAATTGGGTACCTCACTTATGCGTACGACGTCGCAGGTCATCGAAATGCTTCCTAGTGGAAGAAAGCAAGGCATTTGTAAATTTTTGCGAATTTTTTTGAATTTTTTTTGGATAATTTCAGATACTTAGGTATATATTTTTCGATTTATAGCATAAAAAATTTCAATTTTTTTAAAAATGCAAATTGTTTGGAAATTTTTTTGAGAACTGATGTATATATATTTTTCGATTGGAACAATGAAATATTTTTTTTTAGAAATTATTTGGTTCATTAGGTATATATAATTTTCGATTAGAGTCATAAAAAATTTCAAAATTTTTAAAATATCTTTTTAAAAATTTATATATATATTGAGATTAAGCACATAAAAAATTTCGTCCATTAAATTTTTTTTCTCGGAGTCAGTTTGTGAAAGGGAAAAATGGTGTCGTATATAATGAATGTCTTAGATAACTAAATATTTTGATTCAGAACAAAATAAATTTAAAAACTTTTCAAACATAATTTAGAAAATTCCAATTTGTGTACCTAGGAATATTTCTAAGGAATAGGTTATAACACTTTGAATCTTTAGCCCGGCCTTTTCCCACTTCAAGTGGGGTCAGCGAATGGAGATGGATATATGATACTTAATTTGGTTTTGGCTGGGGAATACTAGGGTACCGGATTCCCTTCCTTCCGTACCTCTTGGGTGCTTATGAATGGGGGTGAATGATTATGAGTGAGTTTTGTGGTGGAATGATAGGCCGCTTCGTCCACCGTCTCGGATTCTACTTGGTTTGAACCGGCGTCCCCGGAGGTAGAAGGCGAGTGCGTTAGGCACTATGCCACAGGTCTTGTCTCACTAAATATCTCTTATACTAACGTGAGTGATAAGTAAGAGTGTGACTTGAAGGTCATTAGGTTTGAGAAGCAGAAGAAAACTCACAAGACTATGCTAACAAGACAAGGTGTTATGTACCTTATCTAAGCGTACGAGGTCGCAGATCATTAAAACGCTTCCTTGTAAACGAAGGAAGGTATTTCTAAGGAATAGTTCATAAAACTTAGAATGTTTTATACATTTAAAAAAATACAAATTCTTTGGAAAGAATTTTTGGAAGTAGAACACTTATATTTTCTGAATAAACGCAAAAAAGTTTTTGACAATATTTATCTCTAATTTTTGTCACTTTCATGTAAATTTTTGAAAGAAAAAAAAATTGTTTAAATTTTGTCACTTTTCAACTTGTTGAATAGACTTGTGGCACTAAGTAACTCTTATACTAGAGTGAGCGATACGCAAGAGTTTGTCTTGAAGAATATTAGGCTCGTGAAGCAGAAGAAAACTCACGACTATCCTACCAACACATGTTTGGTACTGTACTTTGGCGTACGATGTGGCAAGACATCGAAACGCTTCCTAGCGAAAGAGAGCAAGGTATTTCTAAATAACTGTTAATTAAATTTTTTTTTTAAAGTTTCAAATTTTTTAAAATCACAAAATCATTTCAAGAAATTTTTGGAGGTTCGATATTTAATTTTTCCAATAAACGAAAATAAAAATTTTTAACAAAATTATTTTACATTTTGGTCACTTTTAAAATTTTCTATCTTATTTTTCTTACGTTTTAACTTTTGAATAGACTAGTTGCGTTATTTATTCCTTATACTAACGTGAATGATACATAGTAGTGTGCCTTGAAGGTAATTAGGCTTGTAATTTAGAAAAAACACACACTACTAACCTACCAAGACGTCGTATTGGGTACCTTACCTTGGGGTACGACGCCGCAGGTCATCGAGACGCTTCCTAATGAATGAGGGTAACGTGTTTCTAAGTAATTGTTGATAAAATTTTGATTTTTTTTGTAATTATTGAAAAAAATTAAAAATCATTTGAAGGCAATTTTGGAGTTTACACGCATATTTTTTTGCGAATATACACAAGAAAAGTTTTGGCGAATAAAAATAAATTCACTTTTCAAATTCATTATTGACCTGTTGCATTAAATATCCCTCATAGTAACGTAAGCGATACTTTAGAGTGTCTTAAAGGTCATTAGGCACGTGAAGCAAAAGAAAACCTTCTCGACTAACTTACCAAGACGATGTTTTGGGTAAATGACTTTGCGTACAACGGCGCAATTCATCGAGACGTTTCCTTGAAAAAGAGAACAAGGAGTTTTTAAGGAAAAGTTGATGAAACAAATTTTTTAAAAAATCTTAAAATCATTTAAATGCATTTTTGGAGGATACAAAGTTATATTTTCCGATTAAACACGAAATAAAATTTGAACATTTTTTTCTAACTTTTTTCTTTTTGAATTGAATTGTCGCACTAAATATCCCGTATACTGACATAAACGATACGCAAGAGTGTGTCTTGATGGTCATGTGAAGCAGAAGAAAACTCACACTACTAACCTACCAAGGCGACGTGTGGGATACCTCACTTTGGCTTACGATGTTGCAGGTTATTAATATGTATGTATTCGTTCGGCTTATCGATGGGGAGTCTACTCAAGGCAGTGTTCCATCGCCGTTTACTCCGCGCGCTCTGGCGCTTTGGCTTTAAGAAGCCATGGTGATGAGAGTTGATGTGCAAATGAGATTGGGGATGAATGATGATGAGTAAATGTTGTGGTAAAATGATAAGCAGATACTTGTCGAAGGAAATGGTGGAGTAGAATTATAGGCAGAAAGTGCACGTTTGCTAAAGTATTTTGAAGAAATATGTACAGCACGACGACTAACAATTTCGCAAACAAAATCTGAAAGAATTGTATTCAGAATGCTCCAGCGAGGGAGAAGTCGACGAAATCTTGTTATATGTTTCCCAACTTGGTACCTCAAAATACAGCAGACAATAAAGAATGTGGGTGTGATGATTGACGAGCAAATGACGTTTACCAATCACATCGAGTACACGGCAAGTTAGATACAAAGAACAATCTATGGATTGATGAAAGTTTGAATAAATAAGCACTCCATATCAATTCCACAGTTGGTCCAACTCTACAAGGGAGCGTTACTACCACAGATAATAAACTGCAGCACAGCGTGGACTCAACGAACTAAGTTAGTGCATATAGATCGGCGGTTAAGTAGTCTTCAAAGACATCGTACATTGGAGTGGGGCTTATAAAAGCGTATCGGGGAAGGCACTGTTAGTATTACTGGGTGTACCACCAATTGACCTCGAGATCGATAGTCATTACTTAAGATACAATGCGCGCAAAAAGGGAGAAGTGTACATTGGAGAGGAACACAAAGTATGTAGAAAAAGGATGGAAGGGGAAAATTATTGGGGAATTGACTGGCTGCTGGAACATAAGGTGGCAGAAGGCATTGGAAGGGTGACATTCGTACAGATTTATAAAAAATGTGCTTTACCGCTACATCAATCGAAAATTGTTTCGACCTACACCACATACGAAGGAGATTTTAACAAACCATGGCGATTTTAAAACATATTGGCACAAGCGAAAAATTACCGGTGATGGAATATGTGCATGCGGGAGAGTAAATGATACAGTAGACCACATTTTCACGATTGCAGTAGTTTTGGACAAGATCATGCACTTTGGACAAGACAGTTGACGCAACAAGGAATACACGACACAAAAAACTGGACAAAATACATTCAAACAAAGGACATATGTCATAACTTTGAAGAATATATCACAAAGATAATGTTAATGCTAAAAGCAATCAATGTCGCACTAGATAGTAGAGTGTTCCACAACACCACGGAAACGGCAGTGCCAGAGCAGTGCAGCAAGTCGAAAAGAAGCGGAACCCGGATAGTGGCCGGAAGGCCAAGTCAATGAAAAAATGAGAAAAAAAAAATGATAGGCGGGTGAAACAGGAGAACCCCGAGAAAACCTACCGCGAACACGTTTACTAGTGAAAGAAAGAAAACGTGTTTCTAAGGAAGTGTTGTTAAAATTTTCAATTTTTTTTCAAAGTTTAAAAAAAAATCGCAAAATCATTTTAAGGCATTTTCGGAGTTTACACACATATATTTCCCGAATAAACACAACAAAAAGTTTTGACAAATATTTTTTAATTTTTCTTTTATTAACTCTTTGAATTGACGTGTCAGAAGTGACGTGTTAGTATCTTTTATACTAACGTGAGTGATACGTAAGTGTGTGTCTTAAAGGTCATTAGACACGTGAAGCAGAAGAAAACTTTCACGACTAACCTACACAGACGAAGTGTTGTGTTCCTGACTTTGGTGTACGACGTCGCAGATAATCGTGACTCTTCTTAGTGAAATAGAATAAGGTGTTTCTACGGAATATTTTATAAAATTTTAATTCTTTTTAAATTTTTAATTTAAAAAAATCACTTGAAGGTATTTTTGGAGGTCACATACACATATTTTCCGAATAAACACGAAGAAAATTTGAGAAATTTGTTTTCAATTTATTTCATCTTTTAACTTTTTGAATTGACTTGTTGCATAAAATATCCCTTTTACTAACGTGAGCGTAAGAATAAGACTCACACTACTAACCTACCAAGACGACGTTTAGGGTACCACACTTGTACGAATGTCGTCGAATGTCATCGAGACGCTTCCTAGTGAAAGAGAGCAAGGTGTTTCTAAGGTAAGGTTTAAGTCGTCGATAATATTTTTAATTTTTTTTCTAATTTTCGAATACATCACAAAATAATTTTAAGGCATTTTTGGAGGTTACACACATATTATCTAAATAAAAAAATTTTGGACAAAGTTTTTTTTTTAATTCTCATTTTCAACTTTCTGGATTGACCTGTATCTCTAAATTCCTTTATACTGAGGTGAGTAATACGGAAGAGTTTATCTTGAAGATCATTGTGCTCGTGAAGCAGATGATAACTCACACAACTAACCTAATAAGGCGACGTTTTGGGTACGTCACTTTGGCAGACGTCATCGCAAGTCAACGAGCTGCTTTCTAGTTAAAGAGAGCAAGGTGTTTCTAAGGAATAGTTGACATAATTTTTAATTAATTTTTTTTAAATCACAAAATCATTTGAAGGCATTTTTGGAGGTAACACTCGTTCATTTTCTTTATTTCAATTCTGTAATTTTATCAGTATATTTATTGTAACTTCTTATCAATTCTTTTCTGACTAATCTGAAAAAATATATATTTTCTGAATTTCAGTTTTGTTATTTTTTCTGAATTTTAGTTTTGTACTTTATTTTAGATTAAATTGTGAGGACGAAAACATGTTTTGAAGCAAATAAAGTTGTTACCTTGGCAAAACGTGGGCACTTCTTTAATGTATTTACAAATGGTAACTGATTCTCCTCCATATTTGAATGCTTACTTAAAATGCATTGACCCTTAAACATGTGAAACTATTTAGATATTATATAAAAAATTCGAAAATTGATTAGAGATCATTTTTGGCCTTTAAACAATCTATTTTTGTATTAAAACAAAAAAATCCAGATTAGTGTGACACTTTACCAAGAGTCATGTGCGTATGACATGAGTAAGCACCTCATAAGTTCAAAAACTGAGAAAAAAATTCACATTATTTTGTTTATAAACGGAAATATATGTGTACTCGTATAACGGCCAAAAATGACCTCTAAAGAATTTTCCGGTTTTTTTTAAAATTTCCAAACATTTCACATCTAATGGTAAAGAGAGAACCGAAGGGATTGTGTGACACACTACACCAAGTGATGTGCGTATTACATGAGTAAGCACTCCAAAAGTTATAAAAATTGAGAAAAAATTTTTATTATTTCTTTTAGTGTTTAATCGGAAAATATGTGTGTAGAACGGCAAAAAATTACCTCTAATGAATTTTCCGTTTTTTTTTTTAATTTCGAAAAAGTTTCATATGTAATGGTGTAGAGTGGACCGAAGATACTGTGTGACACACTGAACCAAGAGTCATGTGAGTTTGACATAAGAAAGCACCTCAAAAAATGAAAAATTGGGGGGGAAATTTCAAATGTTTTGTGTTTAAACTCATTTAACCGTAACAAGCATAATCGGTGCAACTTTGTGAATCATTTTTCTACTTAGTCGTACAACACGATACTGCCCCACACAGTAAGTACTGCCAATGGACGTTTCGCATCTTTGCATAAAACGAGATCTTCGTCCTCGACATTGAATCTGTCATAGTCTATTCGTTGCAAAGCGTAGTATACCTCTTCACTTTGTTTTCCATGTAGTCAAAATGTTGATTGCAGAGAACTTTTCATCGATAAGTTCTTCTAAAAATCTTGTTCTTATCTTACATACATCGATTCGTATTAGCGGTTCCCTCCTTCCATCTCTAATTTAGCTTCCAAACCATATTGTTTTTGTTTTCCTTTTTTGATTCCTCTTGACTCTTGTAACATTTCACTAGAACTTCATTTATTTTTCTTGCAACTTGTTCCCGACTATCTCCTTCTGCTGTAAAAGCGATGTCTGCATTCGCGACGTATCCGCAACAATAGTGTATCATTAATAGTAATATTCCATATTACAGGTCCACTTGAAAATCTCTGTCGGCAACCGCATGATACTCTTCGAAATTCTCTCTTCCCTCCCATTTCCAAAAATATATAAGGCTCTTCAAAGTAGAATTTATAAATATTTCTTATATAGTCTGGTTGTCACATCTTCTTAATACTATCTAAAACTTTTTTCCACTCCACACCGTCGAAGGCTGCTTTAATATCAATAAAAACACATATGCAATGTTGTACCTGTCGCTCACTTATATGAGTCATTAAGCTTTGCAACGCCTATTCAATGCCTCTACTTCGTTGGAAACCATATTGTATTGTTCTAGAAAATAACACATTCTCCCTGTCATTATTTTGTCTAAATTTTCCTCACAGTTGGAAGGAGACATATTAGTATATATGATCTGAGATTTTTGTCTTCCTCTTAAAAAATTGTTTTTATTTTGCAATTTTCCAACTTTTGGGTAAATAAGCCTCTCCTAAACGTTGAACAAAATCGACAATACATTCCACCAAGTTTCCCCTCTTTTTCTCACCATCCCGAGATCGAAACCATGTGCCTTGTGACTTTCCATTTTCTGTATTTGCATTTCCTGCTATCCAGACGAAAGTTCATAATCCTTAATGTCATCGAAATCACCTAATTCTGCTAGTTTTTTATAGCAGTATTTGTAAATGGGAAATGAACCGTGCTATTGAAGCTTGTCTACATGGAGCGATAGAAGATAGGAGGGTAGAATGGTATAAGTATAGGTGGGCAGCTTAGCTGGGTTTACCAACAACTTGGCTCACGTGGAAGTGTTAGTAGGAGTAGTTAGTAATAGAGTTATTGATACAAGGAGCAGTATGAGGAGGAGAGAAGAAGGAGAGTTCGCTTTTCGCAGCGTAGTCACAGCTATATGAAGTGGGACATTAATTCGAAAAGCTACAAATTTTCTCTGGCCCCGTCGGGAATAGAACAGGGATGATTTGGTGATGAGCAAGAACGCTAGCGCCTGAGCCATCGGCGGGACTAAGTTTGAGAGTGAGAGATTCATTCTGCGAGAAGCGGAACGGCAGCTGCCTTCGCAGACAGCGTTTAGGCGGTCACTTCCGGAGGACACTGTTGGTTGAGAGATGAGGCGGAAAGGACTTGAAAGTAGTGGGAACAGGGCAAGACACGACACGTGTGAATTAATGAGGAGCAGGATTTAAAGAGCAGTTCCCATTAAGCATAGTTCCCTTGGGTGTCGGCCAAAATCGTTCAAGATTATTAATGTTTAAGTTTCAATGATTATTTAAATTAATTATCCAAAAGAATTTATAATTTATCTCTCCGTCGTTTTTCTAGCGACATTTTTTTATCACAAACTCTGTTTTCACTGAAGTGCACTCAACAGTTCCCTATTTTGATTTGAACCTTTCACTGAAGATAAGTCTTTCATTCATGATTAACTTTTATTCCAAATAGTTCTTTTTTATCTTTTTATATTTAATGCACCACGAATCTTCCACATCTCTTCACGTTTTAACAAGTTCAATTCAAGATCAATGAGATTTTTTATGATACTGGTTGTTGAAATACACTGCGAGGCGAAATTAGCTGCGCACTTCTCTCATCTCACCATCACTTAAATATATTAAAATGTATCACAGAAAAATTTAGGGAGAAGGTGCTCCCATGTGTTTACGAAACACTCCCAAATTTGGTGAACTTTGTGCAACATCTTCCGTGCTAAAACACACTTAGAATCCCAAAATTTCGCGAAAATGAAGCTCAAATATCAGACTTTCAGATGTGAAGAAGAGGTAGTCAACAGGTATAGACGTGTACCGGTTCAATAATGTCCACACTAGAAGCTAAGATTAAAACGTCACCCACATCAGCAGACCTCCCCCCCTCTCACCACCATATTTCCATCCATCCCTTTTGAGCGGTGATCGATTCAGATGTTTCAAGTTCTCCAAAATCCAAAACGTAATTCAGGATGATGTGCGTGGTTTAGATGCTTCCTCACTTCTGAGAGTTATCCCATTAAATATTCCCCTTTAAATATTTAATCCTTCCTTAGGAATCGGGTTTTCCCACGGTTAAATCGATTGATATGTTATAAAATCATATCTGATGTCATTAGAGTTAAGCAGTACATATGTAGGTCTCACCTTCTCATCACTCCAATTGGAGGAGTGACCACTCACCGAATTACTTTCATGACTGATCTCGTGAAAATCTTTTACAGGAATTAAGTAAGAAATGGTTGGCGGTATTAACACACCAAAAACGAAGTTTATCGCTCAAATTGTCTTCCTTCATTTAACCAAAAACTGAGAATATTGACATAACCTATCTCTTTACAACAATTCGGTCAGAGGGGTATCGGTACCATTCCTCGTTGAATGTAAAAAACATTCATTAAAGAAATCTAAATCGAATTGTAAAAATATTCCCTGATATCTCCCTGGATAATGGATGCGTCGAATTACGAAATTATGGGACGTCATAGATTCTGCACATCTCGACTTTTATTAAGAAATGCTGAAAAATAATTCTTAAAAATAAAAATCGAAATTTGGAAAATTCACTCTGTATTGTCGTTTCTTGTAGACTGCATATTAGAGTGCTCAAATCTAAAAAACTAATCAAACAATAAAATTACCAGTCAATTTTCAAGTGTCTTATTCACTCGCGCTAAAATTAAACTACCGGCCCTCTCTTTTGAGAACACTTACGCAAGAAACTCAAGAAAGAGGGTCTAGCCAAACAAACCTATTCTCCGCCCTCTTTCAAAGATAATATTTCTCAGAACACCTGATAGAGTTTCTTAACCTCTCTGTCAAAAGACCGTTGACGTTCACTTTTCCTCCTCTCAGGTATAAAGTACTGCACCCAGCCAGAAACGAGCGCATTTGTCTGAATACAGAGCTATGTCTTTCAGTTTTTACTGATTTCCTTCTTTTTTTTACTTTCTGGCGTTTAAATATTTCTGTGTATTTTTTTATTTCTATTATTTAAATTATGTTTTTTTTCTTTTCTATTTTTATTATTACCACCAAGTTTGTTTTGTTTTCTTAGCCTGAAAATGCTGACTACCGACAAAACTTGAATCAAATCATAGCCTACAACCCCTCTACAAAATCTTTCTTCAACAAATCGCCTCCGCTTCTCTATAAACAACACTAACTTCCACAAATAATAAATCCACAAGGAGGAATTCACCCATGTAAAACCTGCAATATCAGTTATTCTTCTATGTCTTTACTTGTCCGGTCATCAAATACACACACACACAATCCATCAATCCACTGAATGCACCTCAAAAAATTTAATTTACGTTCTGGCTTGCACCATATATATTTTTTCTATGTAAGAAAAATTACTACTCTCAACTACAGGATGATCAACCATAGAACTTCTTTTGATAAATCTATTCCTTCTCCATCTGTTCCCTCCCACACTAAATTAAATGAAAAAAAATAATGAATCTTTTTAAGTTATTATTTTGGGAATTCTCCCCACATATTCCCAATCCGCAGATGTGAAAAATTCTTGAATTAGGTTCCATCTGGTCCCTCTAGCCGTCCGGCATTAAATAGACAACAGTAAATTCTTAAACTTTCAAATTTCCCTCCTACTTTTCCTTGCCTTGCATGAAACGGTCGGTCCACGAGAAGAATCGCCTCCTTATCTACGTGACTGACGAGAAGCCCAAACTGTTTCTTCAAACATTTCAGTGGCATGTGTTTTATAATTTAAAAAATATTTTAAATACTTTTTTATTTCTATATTTATTTCTATATTTATTTATAAATTTGGCTATTGTATTTCCATACAGAAAAAGATTATGGTATTGTGTATGTATGTATAAACTGGAATGATAATCATTGCTTCCCCTTCCTTACCCTGCGCTCAAATAAGTTCCTATTTATGGGCACCTCTGTTTTCTTAGTGACATTAGATGTTGTCAAACATCCGGCGACTGAGTTTTCCAAAGAGAAACGCTGCAGAAAAGGGCGAGGGTCCTAGACATTTGAGCCACGTGTCCCAACACATCCTCGTATGTCAGGCGCCGCTCCGCCCTCCCGCAGATGCCAATTGCCTCCGGAAGCGTTTTTGCACCTGTGAAGCCCCTGCCGTCCCCTTAGCTTCGGCTCCCACAGCCTACGCCTACGATCCCTAATTTGGGAACGTTTACTCGGCACATGGGCGTGTAGGACTCGGTATTGGCTCGAAAAGCGGCTACAGATGGGTGGATACGAGGGAGTTGTACTGAAGCAGAACAGCGCGGATGTGTGGTTCTAAAGTTCTCGCAACGAAAGAATATTGTCGAGATATAACCTATGGGTGACGATAGCGTTGCGCAGTCATATGTATGCGGCATGAGATGGCCAAGCTTAGCTCCACCCATTCCAGACAGCATACCGTAGCACCTACAAATAGACAGTGGCAGATCTAGGGGGACGGGGGACGGTTTGTAGCCTCCCCCCTATAACAGGTAGAGAAAGGATAGATTTATCAAAAGAAGCTCTATGGTTGATCATCCTGTAGTTGAGTAGTAATTTCTCTTATATATGGTGCAAGCTAGAACGTAAATTAAATTTTTGGAGGTGCATTCAGCTAAGGGGTTATAATATAAGGGTCCCCCATATATCCGCCACTGTCTATGTGTAGGTGCTTCGGTATGCCGTCTATGGGGATTATAACCCCCCCCCCCTTGTACCTGAACTCTTACCAGGTAAAATCGCATAAATGACATACTTTCTAAAAGTATTACCACGTTAATAATTCTTGTTTTAATTGTTATTGTTATTAATAATAGCAAATTAATAAAAATTAATAATACCATATTAATAAAACNCGCTACCCCCCCCCCCATTGTACCTGAACTCTTACCAGGTAAAATCGCATAAATGACATACTTTCTAAAAGTATTACCACGTTAATAATTCTTGTTTTAATTGTTATTGTTATTAATAATAGCAAATTAATAAAAATTAATAATACCATATTAATAAAACTACTAACACCATGTTAATAACTTTAATAAATGATTGTTATTGTGATTAATAACACAAGATTGTTAATTATTTATTTGATACATTTTATTTAAGGTAATATTTATACAATTTGTGTTGTAAAACCATATTTTAAAACATGAATGGTCCCCGGCTAGCGCCTTCCCTCTTGATTACGGTCCAGATCCCCCACTACACATGGGTTGTTACATCCGGTAGAAAAGCTTACTTCAAACAACCTCCTTGTGGACAAAGATTAGATATATATAACACCCTCTGTCTGTCACAGCTTGTATATCAATTAATGCTCGCTCTACGAATCGGCTGTTGTAAATGGGAAAATCAGAACGTAAACTTACCTAGATCCTGCTCACGTGAGTAAAATGCCCACGTGTCTACAGCGAGAGGAAGCAAGATATAATTTAGCAATTGTATTCCACATAGAGAGGGATCTTGATAGACGTGGACATATTAGTGACCTGTGTTTCAAAACTTAAAGAAAAAAATGCAAAATAAAGAATGCTATGATTGTTTAAAAATTTTAAAATTATACTTTTGAAGACTTTTATGGGTCCTTAAGAACTCACGAATCCTTGGCAGTACCCGCTAGGTTCGCGATTATAGTAGACACCACTTCGACATGTTTAAAAATAAAAGAATAGTAAAAAGATTAAAAATCACCCTTTTATAAGCAATGCACTAAAAAGGAAAAATAATTTTATTTATCAGCATAATCCGATTGATTTAAAACCTCATTACACGAATGTGTGCACAAACTTCGAGATTAAGTACATTTCCTTTTATCAAAAATAAACGCGTGTGGCGCTTTTGAAGAGGATTACCAGATGGGTACACATGTCTTTACTTACCCAGCAGCGGATTGAAGTGAGTTGANCCCCCCCCCCCCCACCCTCACCCTCGCCGAAAATCCCGAACACTGGAGAAGAGGACCTCTCGTTGGAATACCATAGAAGGGGGACTTTGCTTAAAGAAAAATTAGAGATGTTTTACCGTGCTGTCGTTCCCGAGTCAAGTCGATTTCAGAGAACTAACACTGGTGGAAGAAAGGCTGAGAAAGGAGCAGGCAGGTTTGGCAGATCATTACTATCCGTATCGGAATACATAAATAATACGTACCTAGTATTTGTTGACTTTGATTGCGTTTTTGACTCCATATATAGAAATGAAATGTTTTATATCATTAAGAAATACGGCATCCCCAACAAAATTGCTATTTTAATAAGGAATACATATACTCCGTGTGATGCATGAAGGTAAATTATTGGACCGTATACCAGCTACCACAGGAGTCAGATAGGGATGCATTCTCTGTTCGTCGTGCTGATGGAGAAATTTATTAAAAGGGAAGTGGAAGGGAAAAAAAAGTCGTTGTCTGGGGGATATGTGATCAACTGGAAGACTTTGATGACGATATATTCCTTCTCTCGTATTCCTTCAATATCATTCAAGAAAGACCAAGAGAAAAATGGGGAAAAAGTTGGCCTAAAAGTAAATTGTACTAATCCAACTCTAAACACGGTCGGTTAAATATGATTGCGTTTCCAAAATGTTTTTCGTGTTGTCTTTAAACTTTTCAAAGAAGTTTGTGTTCATTTTTTTTCTGTTTATTTTCAGTCATTTCATTCAATGAACTGATTTAATTTTGTAATTCATGATATGTTGTTAGTTTTAAAATAGTATCGCAATAATTTCTTTTCGTCTTTCTTGCGTAGCATCAAATTGTAAGTAGTCTTTTAATATCAGCATTACAGTATTTATTTTATGTTGCAGTGTTTCAATAAAAACTCCTTCCAATTTACTCAAAAGATCGTTTTCTCTGTATAAATATGACGATATTTCCGCAATGTCAATGATTCCATGAATTAATTAAACATCCCAACAAAATTTGTTTTTGGAGCATATAACTTATCAACTTCGCTTAATATTTTTGAGTGATTTGGTATTCGCAAACGCAATCTTTAATGTTACACGCGCAGTCTACTCCTATTTGAAAACCGCGCCCTCTATTCTTCGAAATTTGTAATTGGCGCTCGATTTACTGCTGGATACAATGATGCCGCGTGTATGTTATCGGTTTCCCCCAGAACACACCGATGAAATGTTAACTTAAAATCTATATAAAAAACTGTAAAAATTCCTATAACAACTGTTTCTTCAATAAGTGTAAGACAATAATTTAATAGAAAATTAAAAAGACTAAACTACTATTAAAATATTAAATTTATCATATAGTTTAATATTTTATTTAACAATTTCTAATTTCAATTCTCTGTAATATGTATTTTTTATTTAATTGTATTTTATTATATTCTGCCACCGGGTAAGATCTGCCCATTTGCAGTTAAATAAAGATTGTACTTGAAAAAAAATTCTGTTCGTTTATTTAATATACAATATATTAAATCTTGAAAAATTGCAGATAGCATAATCACTTTCTTGCGGTCACAATTTTGAATAGCGCAATATTCAGCTACTTATATCTCGATAATCATGAGACAAAATTTTTTCATATTTGCCAATCAATCAAAATTTGTCTTTTCTCTAATTCGTTCATTCATAAAATGGTATATTTAGTATAAGAACCTCCTTAGGGGATCTAAGATCTTATGAGTGATGGCTTGGGCAAAACCGACTTGGAGAGTCTTAACTCGAACGGTATAGGCAACGGCGACATCCCTAAGCAGACACGACGTCCAATTAAGAAGAGACGGCTCAGACGCCATAAAAACGCGCCCAATGTTCTCTCAGAAGTCTTATAGTCGCCAAAACTCATTCGGACGGGTTGCAGACCGAATTCGGCACTTGCACAAGTGATCGGTGGCCTTAAGCAAAATGTTGAAGTGCTGTTCTTCCACGATGTTGTAGCAACTGAATCTGCTGATAACATATCTGACCTCTGATTGTAAATTGTGTTAAGAAAAACGCTTATACGTTTTGAACATAACCGAGATTATTTTTCTTTTACACCAAGTATGTACATTTTATAAATGGAATGGACATAAAATAATTTCTAATAATGCTTTGTTGATTTTATAGCAATTTCTATTTTTTAGTTGTAGAGTAACATTAAAAATATCAGGTAAAACGATATTGTTTCTTAATCAAATTATATGCTGGACCAAAAACCTTTCACGTCAATATATTATTTTTAAAAGTAATCTGAATCGGTTCAATTCATAATAAATGTTGTTATGAGATTAGTAGCTGAAGAAATACATTTAATTAAAATTATCAACGATTTGTTTAACACAATAACGTGTTCTTCGTTCAATTATATGTACCGCGAAGAATCAGTCACACATGTATCAATTAAAAATGAGTCCATATTTCCTGTTAATAAATGTGCGCATAGTTTCTGCAGTATTATTCCTTCCATGTATGTCTACCAAAACAGAAACGTTTCTCGATTTATGTTCTTTGTCTTATGTCAGTATAACCGAAACGGAAGGGCAGAGGGAAGCCGCAAACGAAATAGGGCCCTTAGAGCGACTTAAATGATAGAAAAATAACATTATAAAATAAGAAATCAATAATAATTGCAAAAAATTTCATTTTCGGCACAGAAAGTTCTATTCAAGGATAAAGTATTGGTGATCGTAAATTTTCAGCAAATAATTGTTGATAAATGATAGTTGACAGTTGTTAAATTACAGTAATTTAAGAAAGTGTAGGACTCTTCATGTGAAACTAGATTATTAAAAATTCTCCTGTTCATTTATTCATTAAGTACGAACTATTAGACCCACTCCTAATTTTTAAAAAAATCTATTGAAATGGAGCTGGAGTGAAGGGATGAGTCGGCCTCGATTCAAAATCTCCCTCACACCCCCTAAACTGCTGTTGGCAGCCCTGACTTTATTTTGCCACATAACTTGTCAGTTTCAACTACCGATACGGAAAAAATCGAACAAATATTTCTTCCAGATATTGCTTGCGTTTTTCTTTCGTTACGGAACATGAAATGCCGTAAGATGCGTGTTTATGTAACATCTTTCCTGAATATACGTGGTTCCTTTGATTGTCTCCAACAACTATCGTCTGTGAAGAGTTCTTGTTCTCGGTCGTAAAGCGACCTCGCTCAACTTTTGAGGAACTGAACACCGGGCGGTGCAATTTCACTTCTGCGCGCGGAAGATTACCTTTCATTACTCTCGAATAAAGCACCGAGACTATGAGCTGCAGACGGGGGCAGAAAAGGCGAGGCGGAGAGAAAGAAGGAGATACGAAGGGAACAAAGGACTAGAGCATGTCCAACGCGCGAGCCGAGTGCGGCACGACACCGATTAACCCTTCAGTGGGAAATTTAAACAAATATTTGCATAAAATTAAGATTAAGGATGAGCAAACATGTGTGTGTGTGTGTGTGGATATTACGTGGAGACAGTGGAACATATGTTATTTGAGTGTGATATAAATTATGAGGAGAGAAGATGGTGGAAGCGACGAATGGTCAAAACTGGGAAATCTAAGTGACTGGGCAAACTTTTTGAAGGGACAACGAGAATATGACAACTTACAGGAATATATGGAACTGGTGATGTGTTTAAAGCGGAGAGGGCATGAAGACTTGACGAGACGGGGACCAGGAGGGCAAGAAAGGACCAAAAAACAATAGTTAAACAATGTTCAACAACGAGAAAAAACAGAAGTAACAAAATTATTCTAAAGATTATAAAAAAATTGGTTGTAGCCTTGTGTTAAGGAACAGAGTACACAGTGGACTATCAATTTAAATAAATAATAAATAACCCTTCAGCGATCGGTTAGTGCTCTGTAACACTTAAGGTCAGGTAAGGTGTATACTGCCGCTCCAAAATAAACTGGGTTTTCAAGAACGTGGACAGATGAAAACTATTTGAATATTACTCTCATCTGGGATACATATCTTATAATTTCACACCGTTTTATGTTTAATTTATTGGTAATGAAAAGGACAGAGTGTATTAATCTGAATGATGTAGTAAAGAGGCATTAATATTAACCCCAAATCTTGATTCTCACTTTTCACTAACAAGAAACCACAGTACTAACTAAGATGGTGTATCGGCGCTTACACATCGGCAATTCCAGCGAAAACAGGTTCAATCAGTCTGTAATAGATTGTTAGGTAGGTACAGAAATAGCAATAATTGAAAACGTTGGTTGTTTTAAAACCCCACCATATTTTAGCACTTCACAGGGCTAAAATATTAACTTTGAAATAAAAAAGAATAGATTTCGTCCATGTTTTTGTATGATGAATTATCTGCCCATATTAGGCCCATTCCTTCAATTTAACTTCACATAATCTTTTTCTAAACAGACGGTATGATGTGTAATTGACAAAGTGATTTATCGATCTCCTAGCAGAGAGTTTGACTTCGCACGGTTTCCATAAGCAGAGCTGTGCACTGTTGACTAAGCAAATTGAACAATAAATACTGCTCTACCACAGTGAACCAATTAACGCTAACTATCGAAGGTCGAAAGAGTAAATAAATTGCAGTTGATTTCGTTTCTATTGCCTTCACTTCATCATTTGGTGTTTTGAATTTTGTGGCTTTACATTCCACCATTCTACCATCATTGACCAGACATTGCACTGCTCTTGTAGGAATTCTCAAGAAGATTCTCTCAAAATTTAAGGTAAATTCACCGAATTTATTTGATTTTAGTTTTTATTTCGTACTAGCTGACCCGACTGACATTGTCCTGTCCCAATTGCAATAAAAAAAACAAATATCTCGTACCTATCGTCAGTTATGATCGAGAGAGCATACAAATATTATGATTTTGCAAGTTTCTTCGAATTTTCCGACTTTCCTTTATAATTGTCCCGAATTTTTTCCTGAAAACTTTTCCGTGAACATAACAAAGAAAAAAAAATACACATATCCATCGTTCGAATCTATGTATGGTCTTGAGTTTATACAAAAATCCCATAGCTCTTTCAGTTTTTCCCGATTTTTTTTAATTCTACGGGCAATTTTCTAATTTTTCTTTCCCTAATAAATTTATTGTCAAAAAACAGTACAAACTGCGTATGACCACGTGGAGGGAAAAAAAACTAATTTACTCTCCGGAAGCAAGCAAGGGACCATCCCATCAATTCCGATCAAGGGCCCTAAGGCAGAGGCGGATTCAAAAATTTCAGCAAAAGTTCCTAGATAAGATAAAAAGTTAGCTGCGAGTTATAATACTAATAGAATGTCAATATGTTTGTAATTTTAAGCAAAAAATTACATGTAAGTTATTATCGAACTATAGATTATTCTGAGTATAGTGCTTAAAAATTGAAATAACACTAAATTCACGATTTATTGTTACAATAGACCCGCCCCTAGACAAAGCCTAGAGAACCTGTATGATAAATCCGCCTCTACCCGAAGGAAAACCGGAGAAAAACCCGGGCCAGGATGGGGCTACAGAATTTATGTACACAAACGTGCCAATGTTGAGTACACATAAAACTAAATTAATATGAGCCATAAGACAACACAATCATGCAAGAAAATAGTTTTTGAAATTGTTATAAGTTGTTTAAAAAGTACTACAGCAATGGCGTGATAAAGCACAAGACGAATTTAACTTTTGTTAAAATCAATAAATTCTTTTACAGTGTAGAAGCACTGGTGCAGGAGGTAGTTTTTAACCGCGGATTTGAAGATATTCAATTTCATAATATCTTTTATATTCTTGGGCAGGGAATTATATAGAACGATTCCCGAATGGTATGGTCCCTTTTGGCAAAGAGTGGTTGACACTCTAGGGCGATGAATATTACTACTATTGCGTGTATAGTGTTCGTGAACGAGACTGTTTCGTATAAAGAAAGGGTGGCACTTCAGTAATTCGGTCTTAACAAACACGACCGTTTCATAAATATAAATGCAGGGAAGTGTTAAGATATTTAATTCCTTGAATAAAGGTTTAAAAACATTATTCTGACTATTGCGAACATTTTTTTTTTAATTAGTCAAATCGGTCCAGCCGTTCTCAAGTGATGCGCTTACCAACGAACAGCCTTTAATTTTTTATTTACATAGATATAGAGACACTTCATTGGTTCAATCAACGTCTCAATAACAGTCGAACACACTAGAAGTATACGCTATTCTAATACCAATCCAGCAGCCGCGTCTTCTTGGTAAAGATTTAAAATTTTGTACAAATAATCTTTGTTAAATGATTTATTTATTTAGTGTTTTATGTGGTAATTAAAAATATCGAACTGAAAGAAAAATTTTAAAAAAATTATGTTTCATTGTCTTTGATTTGAACATATATACTAATTATTTTTTAAATTAAAGATATTTCGACAAAATGTATGAACTTTCCAAAATGTTTTAGAGCTTAGAGTAACAGATTTAGAACGGTCAGTAACAGGATTACAGTGTTTCTTGTATCACAGAAAGAGCATCATTAGACGAGTATGAAAATTAATTTAATTAAACCAGTGATTTATTTTTCTATTTCATCCTGTACTGATATAATTTGGTGACACATCAAAGATGTATTGATTTATGAAATTAGGGTTGTTTCAAAAATTAAATCCCTAGGTGAATAAATTAGGTCTCCTTTTATCGAATGAATCATTTTCGTACTGAAGATAAAGAATGTCCGCATCCAAGATTTGCTTAATTTTCATTACATTAATTACATTGTTTTACCTATTAAATTATTATAGGTTTTTATAGAGTAGCTAAATGTTCAGTTAAACCTCCAGTAAATTCAGAAATAAAGACATTATCGTTACACCTTTTACACGTATTTGAAATGACTCATTTACATTTCTTTTAAAAAATTTCTTTTAACTCGTCCCTTTAGAATGGTTTAGAGGATAAGTATTATTTCAGTACCTATCGATCCTGAAGATTCCGGAGATGTTCAAAGGTTACTGACTTTTCTGAGGTCAGTGCAAATCGATAGCGTCGAACTGTAACAAGTCCCTGAAAAGTAAATTAGCCCTTTGTGTTCCTTGCCAGAGAACGAAAGTAGGTTTGTCTGAGTAGAGCAGTATTTGAAACGTGGCCTCAGAAAAATGCGACGGTTTTAATAACAAAAACTCGTAACTGCAGGCAAGGGCACTATCAGAAAAATATTTCAGAAAAAAATTTCGATTTCATTTTCATTATTTTTCTTTTGAAACTTACGAAGCAATGCTAATTCTAATTTCCATCATCCATTCAGAAAAGGGAAAGCGGTTTTATTTATTTTTTTTGTACAATTTGTTTAAAATTACATGGCAAGAAAATAATCAATTCTTCAAAAAAAGTTCTGAAGATGAAATATTGTAAGGTTCAGTGAACCGTATTACAGTTGTCCAATTATGAATTCTTCTTCCGAAATAAGTGCCATATTAAATCTCCAATATCGAGAACTTTCTGAAAATAAATTATTTTAAATCAATAAGGTTTCCTCGGTTTAACCCCTTAAACTTGCGAGTCGTTGGACATTTGCCTAACTATCCGCACAACCCATCATTATATGATTTTATGTAACACAAACATCGTTTTTCGGAACGTCGTGTTTTGCATCCAATCAACATCACTGACATTCGCTTTTTTCTATTTTGGTTCCTCCCTGAATATTCTTGTTGTCAAGAACGCGGAAACGTCATTTCAGGTAAAGAAAGAATCAATACCTCAAAGAATGCTGTCAAGGGATTCGGATGGGGTGGAAACGTTACCAGTGGCCCTAGAAACTCAGCTGTACATAAAAGAAGAACTGCAGGGCTACGTGCTGGGGGAAAGTTACATAATAGTCTCAAAGAACTAAGCTGAACGAAGTCTGCTAGAATTTTACATCCACCGAGAATCATGTTTCGTTTCATCTGAGAAGAAAGAAAATGAGAGAAAGAAAAAAGGAAGTGGGAGAAGGAGGAAAATAAGGAGTACCACACGAAAACAGATCAGGGAAGGTGTGTGAAATAGGATTACACAGAATGTAATAGGATTTTCAACATATACTCAGTCCCGTAGAAGGACGATGTCTCGGCGGTTCGTTAGGTCACGCAGGTCGTTGGCACGAAGAGGGTATTTAGTCGTAACAGCCACAGCGTTACACCATTTCTTCTCCTGTAATAAAGGGAATACATTTATTTCGGTTGTATCAGTGTGAAACAGTGGTGGTAAAAGGATTCTCAAATACGTGTGTGTTTGTTTGTAGGGCAGGGATGTAATGCCAAATCTATTTTAAGACAACGATAATTTAATCACGTAAACTATACCAATAAAGGTGAATTCTATGGAATGTGTGAGACAGGGAAATCGGGTGGAAGAATTAGAAATTTCAAAAGACTCTTCTTAATAGTAATTACAAGTAAAAATATGGTTATATTGATGAATTACAAGCACATTAAAAACAATTAAAACGGACCGCTAATCACTAGATGAGAATCTTCTGATTCAGATCGATTCAGTAGAAGGAAATATCGCACAACTATTAACTATGAAGTTTACTCATGTGTCCGTCAGAGTTTAATTGCGTTCCCGTGAGGCGGGCAGTCCCCTGAACATCTGATCTAAGTAACCGAATCGTAGAAGCAAAATTATGTAAACGCTGTTAAGAACATTCTTTTCAGGAACATAACCTAAAAGTGAAATGAAACCCAAAAAATTCAGAGGTTTTAACTATGCGCTTTGTTTATTAAGCTTTCTGTGCAAATTGTATTTTCATTTCCCTTGGATTTTAAAATCATTGGTAATTACGTACGTATTAGCATACAATACTGAAAACTGCTACTGTAGGTTTTCTTCGTGGTATTTTATATTTGAAGTTAACAAAACGGAAAATTTGATATCACGAAAGGAGAGAAATATGGAAACTAACACGAATTTGGAGTATGCAGAGATAAAAAATGCAGACCCATTGATAGGTATTTATTACCTTCCGTAGGGTGAAATATATATATACATACATTTTTATTAAAAGTTTTTTTTTTAATTTTAAAAGTCAGTTAATGATAATTGTTTTAGTTACCTTTGAAATCCCGAGCAACGTCGGGTAGTCTTGCCAGTGAAGTTTTGCCTAATGCCCCTTTAAGCTACGTCACCACTGATACTTGCCGCATCTGCAAGCGAAACGTGTGGAGAAATCTATATAGAAACATTACTAATTATCCCTGAAAAGTCTTTATTTGTTAAGCAGCCCGGCCGTGAAAACCTTCATTCATTACCAATTTGTATCTTAGAATAGAATACAGCTCTCCACCTAAGAAGCTGATATACAGCTGAATTAAATTAATAGTCTGCATAAAATAGTAGTGTATTTAGTATCAATTAAATTCACAAGAAAAAATGAGTACAATGTTCTTTAAAGTAGTCGAAATATTTAAATTCAAATCGGTGAAAAAATACGTCCAAAATATCCAAAATGCAAATATGTCCATGTCCAAATTATGTCGAAACGAGTGATCATTTAGTGAAACAAGAATAATGAAATTTTACTCTTCAAGTTATAAAAAAATTGATGCAAGTCCATACTTTGATTATGACTTTTTCAGCACAAATTCTCGTCATCCAAATAGGAAATAATGAGCAGTAAATTATATTCCATTTTGGATGTTAGAATACTATGCTGCACTGGACATCTTGTGTAGAATCGCTTCCTTTCCTTCCACTGTTTCGACTTTATTAGCACCCTCCTACTAGACTTCAGTAGCTTCCCTTTTAAAATTACTCGTAATATCCTCTCGATACGCTAACGAACGGAAGGAAGGAACCATCTCATCTCTCGCCAGATGCATTTACCTGCACACATATTCGAAGCAAGGACGTCCGACCTTCAATGATCTTGCATGGCATTCTGGCGGCAAACAGAACAAGTGTTTGTCTTCAGTTACGAGAAGAGGAAATGAACTTCAAATCTGACTTCTGCCAATTTTGTCCGTTGACCTAACACAAACCTTTTCATTCCGTCCAAGAAATAAATTTGTTTGGATACGAGAGTTAAAAGTGAGTAATGTTCACAAACCTCGCCAGGTAATGAATTGAGGTATTGCTCCAAAGTACACATTTCAATTCGTTTTACTTTATTTTAATCTCATTTCCTTCATTTAATTTATAATTTTATTATCTTCATGAATGCATGAAGATATTTCTATTAGACTGTTTAATGATTTGTCAATCCGAATGTGTCATTTTATTCATTAACATGTATTAACTGACACTTCTGAAAAGTTCATTGTTATGAATCTAATTGACAATTGAGTGTCTGTTCAAATGAAGCTATTTCCAACACAGCAATTTTTTTCAGGAAACGAAAGAAACGTGTAATGTAATGTACGTGTAACTTATCGGTACCTTTTTGTGAAATTGCTTCAAAAATGGCTTAAAAATTATGTGATTCCAAATAATTGCTTCATAAGTGTTCTATCATTAATAATTTGAAAGATATTTTTAAAAAAAGAAAAATGGAAATAGCCCCTTTTGTTCAGGTATCTGAGAAATGACCCCCGTTGTTCAGACATTTTTAAACAGCTCCTTCAGAATGAGAATTTGGAAATAGCACAAAAACGCAATAAAGAAACAAAATAACGTCATTGTTTTCTTGATACTTTATAACATGTTACTGAAAATTAAAAAATATCGTAATAAAGAAAAATAAATTTAACTTTGAAATTTATCTTTGTTTCCTTCACACTTATTGGAAGTATTACCAAAAATAATTAAATTCTTACCTAACCTATATCATGATATATGCAGTCACAATAAGTTCTTCGTTTTCCACGTTATCATCACTAGTCGATATATCAGGTAATAGAAGACATTAATTCTGACAATTCACTCCAATTTTCTCCAAATTGTTTTTCACGCAAGTTTTGAACAATTTTCTTTTTGTTTTCCTGTAATATCATTGCCAGAATTGGCAATTGATTTATATTAATTGGATGTCTTCTACCGGTCTTTGGCAGCTGAACAAGCTTTTCTTCACCAGTAATTCATAATGTTCACATAACATTATATTCCCTTAAAATCGATTTTATGTACACAATTAGCCCCTTTTGAACAGGATTACTAAGTATGGAGGGTATTTTAACCAAAACGTTTTACACAGAACCATGCATTATTTATTCAGATACTGCAATTGGATGAGAGAAAAAAAACTTTTCTTTGGAAGTGGAAATAGCTCCATTTGAACAGACATTCCTCTATTGTGTGAACTCCGCAACGTTATATCAGGAAGCCCAGAATTTCATCATACCAGTAGCAAGATATAGTATGCAATACTCCTAAGTTTTATTTTTGTTACTAGTTATTTTGGTTTATTAAATCATTAGATCAATATCAATTTTATTGAGAGGGATATCCATTGTTTGAAGTTACAAACAGGATGGTCTTTAAATAAGTACAGTTAATGTCAGCCTTTCACCTTAAATTGCCTTCTTGTCGTTAGTTTTCTCAATGCCAAATAATGCTCCATAAGAGCACATATAGTTTCATTCTCGTAATGATCGGAGTAACCTTCAAAATAGTATTTCAACAACTTCATTACGGGTTTTTAATTTTTGCGACAGATTCACTCAATTGCCGCAATAACGTACCCCAAGTCTATACATCTTTACGTAGCCTACTTCTGTTTGATTGCGCTCCAAGGTTAAAGTAACACTTCCTGTAATCATGTTATATAGGATAGGGGAAAGAGTAAATTGGATGTTACCTCTTACTGTTGAAATTGCAGCTATAACTTTCTATTTGTTTTTAAACAATGAAATATCAGAACAAACTTAAACATTAGTATAAAAAACTATCAGTTTCTTCTCAATGTATCATTCAATAACTAATATTTTATTAAGCAAGTAAAAGTTATGTATAATAAGAGTCATATCAACTTACGTGAATTATTGATCGAATGAAAAATTTTGCGTATACCATAAAATAGTTTAACCTTGATAACAATTTAAGAGCTCCAAATAATTTTAAGATCTAAACAGCATCTTCGAACTTTGTGTCTTTCACTTTAATATGTACCTACAATACATTTACAAGACAAAATCTTCAATATCTATTTCAGATTAATGGAGTAGCGTAATCAGATATGAGGAAGTCAAGGAATAAGGTTTTATTTCTTAGCAAATAAGAAAAATTCTCTCATCAAATAATTTATTGCTTTAATCTTTGTATAATCAAATTTGGTATTAGTTCAGAAAATAATTCAGTTTTCCATATACTTTGTTATATAACATTATATATCATATTTGTTTATAATATTTTTATCAGCAGCTATTATGAATCTGGAATATTCGGCTCGCAGTAGGGCATCCATGATCTGAAAAATATAAAATATTAAAATAAGCAGTTCACCGTATAATATCTTGAACTTAATTTTGGAATGCAATATTCTTTTAACTCAAAAAGGCAACTGAACTAATACATTGAGTTACAACCCTATCTAGTTTCACTGTTTACGAAACAAATTGACAACCAGAAAGGTAGAGAGTTAATCAAATTTAATATTTTGAATAAGGTTTTCGAACTGATTTTAACGCAACTCTCAAATTTGTTTTTATGCCAGTCAAACAATTTTACAATACAAAATCTTCATTATTAAATGTTCAATTTACCTTGAGAACATTTTTGTATGAATCCAAAGGAATGCGAACATTCTTCGGCAGATGCGTAGAGAGCCTTCTTAAAACACCGTTGGAAGATAACCTTATGAAACATAAGAAAAAGTGAAGAGCATCATTTTAATATTTCCAACATGCCCACCAACGGGGATCGACTTTCCAACCCTCCCTCCTACCTAGTACTTTTCGAATCAAATCTACTTCCAAAAACCCTGCCTACCTAAGGAGCGACGTTACGACCCTGCCTAGCGCTCCTGAACGGAATCTGTATAGTGGAACAAAGACTATGCCACCTACCCGTTCTTTAAAACTATCGTGAGCAGGGAGGGAATGCAACTCCTCAGCGCTTTATTATGGAAAAGCACCAAAAGTTACGGGACCCTGGGATCGCGAAACCCTAGGCATAGTCAAGACCCACTGAGCACAGACCTTGCGATGCGTTCTAGCAGCTTGGGATGAGCGAGACAGCGTCTTCGAAGACTAGAATTGGAGGTGAACTACTACGGAGATTCTTAGCCACTGCCGTGCAATGTCAGATTCTTCTTTCTTCGTTCACCTAAAACAATGTCAATGTTAGAAAAGTATTGCAATGGATCATCTCCAAAGAAGAGAGATTTATTCCTAACACTTTAGACTTTCTTCCCACCCTCCTATCTAGATTTCTGTGCCTTCAGCGATAATTGAACTGCCTACCTACTGAGGCGAAGCTACGTTCCTACATCCTAGCGCCTCTTATGAACGTAACGACAAAACCGAATGACACAGCGTCTATCCTTAAAATTATCTGGGCTAGACCATTTCTGTGCTGCCTCCCCAAGTTCTGAACTAACGAGGGTGAGGGAGGAACAAACATTACTCTTACCTACATTCTCTTATCTGTAAATATTGTTGGTAAGAGACGTTTGCAACCCAGGAGCGCGTTTCCCTGTGCACAGATTCGAAGCACAATCCTCCCTGTTGCACAGACCTTGCGATGCGTTCTGGCTGCAAACAGAACGAGACAGTCTTCCACGACGAGTAGAGGAAATCGAAGAGCTTCGATACAACGAAGAAGAGATTACACTTCCCACGACTGTGACGGATTTACACTTCACACTTCCACTTCGCACTTAGGAATTCACAGATTCTCACTTCCAACTCCTCACGACTAGAACAGCACTCCACATGAAATGTAGTGAGTAATAATTTGCACTCTGGAATCCACAGATTCGCACGATCTCACTAACAAAACAGGTTGCTACCCTCCCGAATGAAATAACACTACGTACGAAAATTAGTACTAAACACTTTTCTCTCAGGAATTCACTATTTCACTATCACTCAATAAAGGAGATCACTCACAACTGTTCTCGCAAACTAGCGCTCGTCTGCTTTTAAGCATTTGCCCTACCCCTTCCACAAACATCCGACAAGCTCTGCTATAGTTCCGCGGATGAATATCACGCCTTCGGTTGATGAGAATTATTGATACAATTACTATTTGCGCAATAATATAAATTATATACGTAGAAAATTTTAAATCTAATACATTAGAGAAAAATAGAATTCCTTATTTATGAAGAAATGAAATGAGTACAAGAAATATGCAGTAATATTCCTTTCTTATTTATTTCTGTTTGCTCCTCTACATGGATAAGAGTGAAAGATTTAAATCTGATTGGGAAAGAGAAGAATTTCTGTTTTAACCGTTGTTCGAATGAGCTATTCAGTATTATTGTTTCATTTAAATATTAAATACATTAAATCTTTAATTGTAATATATGAATAGACCCTCTTCTAATTTCTCTAATCGAAGGATCTCAAAGAGAAACCTACATTTTGGAATCGTTGACCAACAAATGTTTGTACTCATGGAATACAAACTCCGTGGATATCCGTATACAGCCGTCGTGTCGTTTCATGCTCAGAACCCAAAATAAATATGACTACTACGTACATGCTTATATGAAATTAGAAACTAGAGATATAATTCAACATGCTTCATTAGTGGAAGGGAAAAGAATAAGGATACGTTGTAATAAAAGATGTGGAGAAAGATGGGGGAAGAGGATAATAATGTTTTAAATGTTCAAAAAACTTGTTATTCGATGAGCAGATGCAACTTACCTTAAGAGAATGTTATTGAATTTATATCGTTGCCTATACCAGGCTCTGAAAGATTGTCTTATGATTGAGTGGGAAGTGTTGAATTGTGTTTTGAGATGGAGGATGATGTCTTATGTTCGTTCTAAAGGTTACGATGATTTTTAAGTTATTATTTTCGACCTGGTGACTATTTCTGAATGTTCTGAATTTTATTTTAAATGGAAGAATAAACTATTGTGTATCAATTTATTGCAAAAAAAAAGCAGTACGAACTGCGTATGACAACGAAGAGGACAATAAACTAATTTCCTAAATCAAATCGTTAAATTAAATTTGGACCTTTCTAGGCTAATATTTGAATGAAACAAATTGTAAGGGTTCTTATGGATAAAAGTTTTTAAATAAATTCCCGTCGATTTAAAAAACTACCACACTTGTCACAAATTTAATACATGAAAGAACAATTCGAAACTTCTCTAGCTTTTCCGAACAATTAGGAAAGTTATTCAACCAAAACCGTCGCAAAACTGGAGAACTCTATTCAAGAATTTTAAATTTAAGAACAGTGTTTGATTTAAACGATATAATTAATAATTCGCAGTTTTTAATACACCTTGATTCAGGAATTGCTGTTATTATCATATTTTTTATTAACACAATATGTAACATTCCTGAAAGTTTCATAAATGGTTGTGTACTTGACTAGCACCTACCGCGCTCATAGAACCATACATGCTGCGGACTAATATGTAATTAGCGTCATTTCATAAGTCTAAGAATAGTGGAGAATTCCAGAACGATTATTTATGCTTTAATTTCTTTATTATATTATCCTGAGGAATAAAATGAAAAGATGTCTGTGTTTTGAACACGGTAAAATTTACACCCCCATATGTTATTTATTTGTTGTATTTATAAATTAGCTGCTGTTGAAGCATATTAATGAGGCGATAGAATGTAGGAGGTGGGTGGTAGGGCTATGGACCTCTTCGTTGCGTTTACCAACAACTTGATCTATGTGAAGATATTAGTAGGTGTTGTTAGTAATAGTAAGAGTTAATGATACTAGAATTAGTAGGAGGCGAATAGAAGAAGGGGGGTTTGCTTTTCAACAGTCACAGCTATATATGAACTGGGACATTAAAATGAAAAGCTACAATTTGTTCTGGTCCCGTCGGGAATGGAACACGGAGTGTCTAGCAAGCACGCTAGTCCCTTTGCCACTGAAATGGGAAACCCCAATTTCCCGCCGTCAGATTACAGTTCCTTGCATCGCAAATATAAGTTATCTTAGTTTTTCTAGAAGAGTATTATTACCTACCAATTTGAAAGCTCCTCTAAACTCTACAAGTACCAGAACAGGATTTTTAGTAATTGGTTGTATTACGGACATCTACAATAACATTTCATTAAGCTGCTTCTGTGATTTTATCTGAATAAAACTTTGAATAATAAAATGATAAAATACATGTTGTAAAATTCGAAAAGCATATTGATCGCTTTGAAATGCTATTTCAATTTTTCTTCCTAAAATTAACCGATTTATACGCCTGCATGTTTACTATAATATTTTCAGTCACAATGAAGTTTACGAAACCCGCTTTTCACGTGGCTTTATTTTATTCTGGAAGAGACAGCGAAAGGAATTGAAGTAGAGAATTGCTGTTCGTATTATATAATAAAAATGCTACGGAAAATCGATTTTCGCGAATTGATAGAATTTATAGAGATAAATTTACAGTTCAAATAGATCAATGGATACCATATCGATGCTTTATTTGTGAAGCCTTTTGCGAAGTTAACAGATTGAAAGTATATGAAGGTTGATGTGGTGTCTTACAAAATTTTGTAGGTAGGTTTTTTGAACGACCTTCACCAACGGCATTATTTCACGTTCCAAACAACAATGCTAGTAAATGTTGCACCGCATACTGATATTCCATTACACCTAGGGCGAACTATTCGATTTTGGGGCGAGAGATTTTGAATAATTAGAAACCATAATATTTTTATTAATACTACACATAAAAACGATTTTAGATAATATTTTAAAAAAATGATGTTTGCTCATAATAATACGACAAATAATTTTTTTAAAGCTTTAAATCTGTACTTTTCTAAAGAAAACATTATACATGCGAGAACAGGAATTCTATATAACTAATAAACGCTTCACACAAAAAGACAAGACAATAAATGGCGTTTTATGTTTATAATTAAGATAAAGAAATTGATGTTTACGTTAACAGTATTAACAGAAAAGCAAGTAAAATACAAAAACCGAAAATACAAAATAATTGTTTAAATTTTATACGATCTTACTTTTACTAGTTTGTTTGCCTTATAGCATTCTTTATAGAAGTAAAATATTTCATAATATATTTACCAATAGTGAAGAAATTTTAGAACTAGACATGAGAACGAACCACTTCGGGCAACCCACTTACGTATTTAAGTTGACTAGACAGCCGACGATGAGGACTAAATAGACATTATGTATCAAAGCAAATTTCCATCGTTGTTCTATCTAATGCCATAAAACAATCTCCAACAAATGACGATATCCTGTACATTTTCTTCGAATTTTTATTCCGGGTTTTCTTTAAGAAATCTTCTTTATCTTTTTAATTTTTACCACAAATTTCCAGATTATGAACGTTCTCAGATTTAATTCCATGTAATTACCTTATATGTCCCTGGTTGTAAATAACTCTCTTAATTTATGGTTAAAAATTTGCGTCCAATTTATGATGTTACTGAGATTGTGGAAAGTGAGTCAAAACAGTCAAGTAATTGTAAGTAAAACAAACCCACCCTTTGTTCATACAAAATGCTAGTACCAACCAAAAATTGATTCATTTCAATTTTCTTTGTATAGTACGTATACTCTGAGTAAACTTAACTCTTTTCTAGTGAGAGTTATTTTGTTATTTAATTATTGTGAGGATTTCTGAAACAAAATCGTAATTGTTTCACTTCGTCTCCAAAAATTTAGAAAATAAACTTTGACTACCTTGTAAAAGTATTTATATATTCGAGAAAAGTAATGTATCACTTCCTTAATTTTAGCTCTCCGATAACTAGGTAATGTCTCACCCACAGAACACGTAGCGTAGACGACCAATTTGGAAGTCCGAAGCCCTCACTAGATGTGATTGAGAATGGTGAAATCTAGTCAGCTTTTCCCTACTCCGGATCCGGGTTACCTTTTCGCTTTTCTGTAATTAAGGTCTCTTGGCAACCATTACTCTCTGAGATTTCCAATATTTTCCCGCTAATTTAACAGAAGTTTTGATGCGTCATCATTACTACGTAATTTCTTACTGTAATGTATATAAACAGATTCCATAATTTTAGGGTTAAAAATCAAAAGATTGTAATATAAAGTAAGTATTCTTGAGGACGTATGTCGTGACGATGTTTCGAGATTCTTGAAGAAAAATCAATCCCAACGCCCCCACCCCAACCACATACACACATACATACATACGAGTACATACGCAATTTTACAAACATGCTGGTTGATGACGTACCTCTCCCACACCCTTCAATTAATTACAAAGGCACACACACTAATTGGTAAACATCAAAGACTAAACCTACGTGTGTTTATGTAGTTGGACGCGCAGAATTTGAATTTGAGACCACACCATAAACCTCCTGTTTTTAGTTCGCGAAAAACCGCCGTTAAAGGCGGAAAATATGGATGTGCAAAAACGCGTGGTGACACAGCAATTATAAATTGGATTCAGCGCATCAAAATGCATGAGGGTAGATAGGTCTAGTCTTTGGAACATATCATTTTTTTCTTCTGTATTTACGGAAGGTTTTTCGCGGATTGAAAAGAATACAATACGAAACGTCGGTTTGAAACTTTGGAAACTGGTGTATGTAGTTGTGATAGCACTGTACTCTCCGTAAGTTGTTTCGACATAATATCTACTGTACGATTCAAAACTAGAGTCTGTAGAGTTTAGAGGTCAGCTCAAACCAAACCGTAAGACTTCACAGTTAGATCTTAATTTTCCTTGTTTCATTCTGCGTTTGTCGATATACAAATAATTTTTGAATTCTTTTTTATTATTTTTTGTCGTGTGCAGGTTTTTTCACGGTTTACAGGTGTCGGCAAAGTTTGAAGTTTTATTAAAAAAGCTCGACTATAATTATACCAAATTTTAATACGTGATAGATGTCTATGTTTTTATTTTTTATAAATTCCAGAATATTTCATTCACCCGAAAAAAAAGTTGTTGGGACTTTTAGAAAACATGTTTTCCTGGATCTAAAGTTGCGTCTATTGGTGCATTGGAACGTGTAGAGTACAATTTAAACAAATATGGCGCTGGACATGAAGAGGTTTATTTTAAACAGCTTAATATTTGTTTGCAAAACTTTTACAGCGACGGCTGCCAGTTCCGTCGATCCACAAGTCCAGGAGGCGGTGGTTTTGCAGGTGCTATCCATTTCATTGCGGACACAGCTGATTCTGGAATTGACTATTTTCCATCATAAAACACAAACTAGTGATGCAAAACCATTGCACATAATTTCTCATATACGTTTCCCCATCTGCAGCATAGAGTAAGAAAAAATTCTATAGTGAGTCATTTCTGGCGTGGTTCTCTATATTTTGGTCGTCTTCCAGTGCTCTATTCACGTTCAAAGTTGCTAGACGAACTTATTATCTTTTGTGATAACTTTCGGTCAAGTGAAAATGGCGACCAGCCGGGACTCGAACCGGGGTCTCTTATCTCTACACGGAAGAAATATGTACATAACGAACCTTAACACGTAGGTACGTGTGGAACCGGTAATAAAGTGCACACAGCATAGTGTGCCGCCTGGTTCACTTATCTCCTGTATGGAGATGTCTCTCAGGTCTGCCGGGGTTTAGGTCTGGGTGGAAATGGTGTACAGTTGTGGAAGGCGAACCGGTGGTGTAGCGGTTAACACCCTTGCGATCAAAGCAAGAGACCCGGGTTCGAGTCCCGGCTGNCACGTGTAGGGTACACGGAAGAAATATGTACATTATTATCTTTTATTTGAAATTTTAAAGTAAAATAAATATTCAGAATATTATTTCAAAACATATAGCGACATATCAGTCTTATAAATATCGTAAAAGTGTTGTGTAAATGTAATTTCGTTGTAGACAGAAATTTATGTATTTTCGTATTTGCAAAGTGTTTGCTGTCCTATGTATTTTATCATTATCATATCTTTCATTTCAGTTTACTAACAGTGTATTCTATGTCTGCTTGGTCCATTTTCATAGCTAAATATTATTCAAGCATCTTGAAACAAACTAATGTGTAAGTGTAGTAGACAGAAATTATTTCACTGCGTCTATACCATACTTTCAATTGAAATACCGCTAATGCGGATGTAATGCATACTAATTGTATTGTACGTACAGAAAGTTTAAGCAAAATCGCTTGAGCCGTCTTTGAGAAACATTCAAATGAGTACTTTGGTCTTGATATGAAGTATCCTTTGTTCGAAAGTATTAAAAAAAATAGAGCACGTGCATCGACAACAAGTAAATTCTACCGTAAATACGAAATGCGAATTAAATTGATACATCCATTACTCAGATTCGCTGCGCACATACGGACAGACGGACGGACGGACGATATGCCAAAATCCACTTTTTCAGAATCAGGGAAACGGATATTTCCGTCGAAATCTCGCTTTCGATTTTTTTCGACAATACTTTCTATATACGTGTAAGATAGAGTAAAAAGAAAAAAAAATAAAGTAGTAAATAAAAACATTAGATTTTAAAGGAAACTAGTTTAGTCTTACGTGTGCCAATAGCTATTGAATCTAAACCTAATAATGAAACTCATGAAACACTCATACGATTTCTGACATCGTAGCGTTATGTTTTGCGTGTGTTTCGGATCCTTTTCATATGACAACTTTTTTCTACTTTTTAGATTTTCTAATATGCATACATTTTAATTAAAATTCGTAATTAAACGAAGGAAAAATTTATCATATCAAATGAAGGGATATTAAAGAATATATTCCAATACTTAAACATTCATCCTTGAGCAGATACAAGTGTGGATGTTTCTACGGAAATGGGGAAAGTTGCGGCTCACCAAGGAGTGAGATCCATGAACAAGCACTTCACGTTTTCAACAGATCCAAAGTGTGAACACAAAATAACTGAGGTTATTGAGAAATGAAGCAGGTTACATTGATTTCGACGGGAACCCACAGGGTTGACACCACATCAACCGCTCCTGTTTTAAGACCGTCTTTACCTTAATTAATTTTAATTAATTTCAAAAAAATGACAAAAGAGTGGGATATGAAATTAAAAAAAGGAGTTAGAAAACAGTCGTAAATAAATTATTATCAGCATTGAATCTGATTATGTCAAATGACCTAATACATTTATATTAATATATTGTGCTAGCAAAAAAAAATTGAAATTGAAAAAAAAAAAACTAGCTGGATAGGGTGTTTTGGACATATATTTCCCAATTTCTATAGAATAACCTATTTATCGATTATTCAAAGAAAGTTAACGATAGTCAAATGTAGCTAAAATGAATATTGAATATGAATGAAAAATGAACAAGAATATTATAGCAATATCAAAGAATTTTATATCAGAACATTACGTAAATCACTCAGTAGTTATCGGTAAATCACATTCTACTGAGAAAAAAAAATCCTTTGTCCAATCACGAGCACGAAACTCCGGAGAGAACCTCGGAGGAAGAGAAAGAAAACGAGACGGAGAATCCCATCTCCGACGCAGCAGCTGAGGAAAACAACCGCAGAGAATAATCTACTCGCATCCCAGGGATTACTTACGACGCTCACTGCCTGTGAATTATACGAACGCCTCGAAACATTCAAAGTTACCTCGTTGTCATATCGCCAACGCTGTAAATTCAGCGGTCTGGCGCTCAAGGCGACTTGCACAGCAAAAAGGGAAAAGGATAATTGTGGAACGCGTAACGGAGGAAGGAATAACACATGGAGAAAGCGTAAGACACGGCAAAAAAGTGGATGAAAGGTATAGAATCGAGTTTCTGAAATATGGTACCCAAAGGGTTAATGAATTCTTGCGATAGATCTATTTTCATTTCTACGATTTTTATCGTAAAATGAAATTGATTGTATGATAATTCAAGTTTAGTCGTGAAAATAGACATTCGTAAACATTGTTTTTTCAAAGAAAATTGCACGCAAGGACAGGATATAACTTGTGCAGTAATGTTCTTGTAGCCTAGGATCTATTATTGTTTTTCTATGTCATTCCCACCTATTAGAAGGTTGGAAGACATAATTTCTAAACCAATGTTCATTTGAATATCACTTATTAATAAAGATCTAGAAATACATGACGATTAGCTCTTAAATGTAATATTTAAATATGTAATTTCCATTAATTTCTGAAGTCTCAAGTTCTCTACTGATATTTTCAATCTACTTTTCAAAATGAAAGAAGAATTTGATAGAAGTCATTAGTTACTATAATAAAAAATATATAGATGAAAATGATTCGGATCTGTAGGCTCGAGTTTTCCGATTCCTCCTACCCACCCTTACGTCTCTGGTTACGTGTCTGGCACATATACAATGATTACTACCCATGATGTTGGAAGAATACAACTTTTGTTCTCGCATACCATGTTCCATATTCCTGTTACTTTAAGATTTATAATCATTATTATTATTATTATTATTATTATTCACATTCTTCACAACTAATCGATCTTATGTGTTGGTAAAATATTTTCATCTGCTCCGGGTCACATCCAGCTTCCTAAGGGGCAGATTTAGAAATGGGAGTGCCTTATAACACTTTTCGCAAAATATGCGCACTTCCAAACAGTACAATGTCTTGAATGTCACAATCTCTACTGGCTCCAGGAAGCTGAGCCAGCCATTTGATAAAATCCCTGGGTCTCGCGCCAAGGGCACCAATTATAATTGGGATCACAGAAGTCTTCACATTCCACATGCGGGCGATTTAAATCTCTAAGTCTTTATATTTCAGTGTTTTCTCCGCAGCTTTCGAGCTTTTGATGTTTCCCTCACTTGGCACTGATACATCAATTAAAAGGCAATGCTTCCTCTCGAAGTCACGAATAACTATATCTGGTCTATTAGCTGCTATTGTGCGATCGGTGTGAATCTGTTGGTCGTACAATATAGTGACTTTTCCCACACCCGTCACTGGTTTCGGTAAGTGGTCATACCATTTTGTGTTCAGATCTGGAATTTCTATTGCTTTACAAATATGCCAGTGAAAATACGAACACATCCTATTGTGTCTCATAAGGTACTCATGCTTTGCCAAGGTAGGGCAGCCTGCCACAATATGATCAATGGTTTCTGGGTAGACACAACGTAGTCTGCATCTGTCATCCTCAGTTGTTCTTAGGACAGTTTTCACAAAATGGCACGTTCTTAAGGCCTGATCTTGCGCAGCTACAATAAGAGCTTCCGACTCCAACTTCATTTTCCTCTCTTCAACCACATATGCGTCTTACTAAATTTATTATTATTATTATTATTGTTGTTGTTGTAATTTATTTCATACATTACTGCGAGGTTCAGGTTAAGCGTTAAAATGCCGTAACTCTTCCACCTAACGGTAATCAGATGAGAGAATTGGGAAGGAGATATATTAGGTTGACTTATGGAACCGAATCGACCTTTGTCTGGAATAGGTGAAGGAAAGCCCAGGAGGAAACCCTACCTAATCAGCCGATCAGGATTAGAACCCTGTTGAATACCTAGTGGTGCTAGTGGTACCGTAGAGACGGAGATGCTAGGACTAGATCACCGCTGTCGGGTTTCTAGAGGGAAGTGAAATGTTGGTCTCTATTTAAAGCATTTCTACAATAAAATACAAAGCTTTGCTGACATTTATACCTTTGCGTAAACAATTCAACCCTTTAAATAATAAAGATGGGGTGTTACAGCACCCCATGTATCTTATTATTGATATTTCTGAAACACAAGTTTAAATCGTAAGTTGAAACATTCTGTACCTTCCTAACAAGCTGTTACGGGTGTCTGTTTTCACCGGTCTATTTACACGCAGGTAAGCAGACTTATTTGTAAAAAATGTGGGTCAAGTTTTGGGTATATGTTCATGACATAGAGGTCATTGACTTTCGGTTTTCTTATTTTTCAGTAGGCTAAATTAAATATATCTCAAAAACAAGTGAATGTAATGCGTTATGTGATGAATAAATAGGGTTGTTTCAACCGTTACCACGAAATACCTCTTAATTATACAATTCAGGTTAGTACACAGCTTTTTTAAATTTCTAATAATTTTTTTTTCATAAAGCGATGTGAAATGATAAATTATCAGAGATATATCCAAATAGTTTGAATTATCTGTCCACGTTCCGCAAAAAAAGAACGCAGTTTTAGAGGTAACAATATTCTCCACCAGACCGTGTTACAGACAGCTACCCGACCACTGAAGGGATAAATAAAAGTTATGGTATTTCAATCTCCTTTACTTAATCAGAGAGGAGATGTGGGGTGGTTGAGTGAGGGAGAAATTCATCCCGAGAGTGGAAGCATCGAAAGAGAAGTGAGGAACAGAGAGTACCGCGCTGACGTAGTTAGTCGACTGTGGAGGCGGCAGCGAGGGAGTGAGCTAACCCCACGCGTGGGATTTGGACGCGCGCCGCCATCCTGTACAAAGTTACCTTCACGCCCTCACTGACTCAAATCCCTGGGATGGACGAATCCACCCACGTCGCAATGCAAACACAAAGCAGCGGTGTTGTAAACGCTTTCAAAGAGGAAGACGGCCACGTCCAACGTCTTACGTTTCATCCAACCTCTTCTCTTGAATTGATAGTCATTCCATTTAAGGATAATCTATTGAAGTCTTCGAGACGAAGTCTATGTAAGGAAGATGAAGTTCCTGAACATGTGTGCGAACACGACAACAGTTTTTAAATCTTTTGTTCCAATTTTATTTATTTGTTGAAATACTTTATTACTTTCCTAATTTATTTTAAATTTTATCTTTTTATCATTTTTTTAAAACGAATATGTATTTTTTTCTAAAATACGGGACGATAAAAATCTAAAGCTTCAGATTTAAGTTTTTTAGCACGAAAAATTATTGAACTGGGTCTTGTGAAAAATTGGTTATGAACAAAAAAGTAAGTAATAAGCAACCCAATTCATCCGACACCTTTTTATAACGTTTCTGGTTCAGACATCGATTTGATGATTCGATGTTTCGTCATACAAACGATGTCACTATCAGCGAATTGTACGGAGTATTGACAAAGCAAAATCAACACAGTATCAATTCAATGCAATATGAAATTCCTGGAAGCAATGTATATATTGCTTTCACCTTTGAGAAGTACAGTAGTTCAGGTATTGAATCACATCAAGAAGCTTGATTTGGGACAAATCGCCGTATTATGTTTCTTCATCCTCACTCATCGAAGAACTTGAAATTTCTCACAATCTACAGATATGAATTCACACAAAGGACCGAAAATACCAAAATCAAAGAATTGTACCCCGTAAAACGTTGAAAACAAAAATTACATCGAAAAAGATGAAATGACAAATAAAATATTGTAAATATTTAGTCCAGTTGTTGTTTCCAAATTTGTATATTATGTTATAAATACACATTATCAGATTTAAAAATCAAGGGGTTTGTAAAAATATTGTAGTTTGGCTATATCTAAAAATTGCCAACATTTCTCAACCAACGCTTTTAGTTTTAATGACCTCCCTGACAGAATCCTACCACGTAATAGTACGTTCGAAGTCTGTGACAAGTCCCTTTCAAGCATGTTTCGCTGAGAAAACAGACTTGAAAAATGCTTCTATTGCACTTTTCCACGTTTAAAGCTGTTTCGAAACACAGTTTGCTACTACTTTTTGATACGCTATCGAAACGTGCTTTACACGTGGTAGGAATGGGTTTTAGTGCGTTAATAATCACTTTTGTTACACGCCCTACACATTCTTTCTTGTAGAGAGTGAAACACGCTTGAAATATTCTTTTCCACACTTAACATTGTTTATTTAACGTTTCGAAACGCGCTTGTGACGTGCTTTTCCCGAAGCCATTAAAACAGACTTTGAGCGCAAAATTGTGCATTTCCAACATGTTTCGAAACGCGCTTGTCACATGCTTTTCCTTCTGCCACTGAAACAGACATTGAGGGCAGAAATATGCATTTCAAACAAGTTTCGAAACGCGCTTGTCACATGCTTTTCCTTGTGCCATTGAAACAGAAATTAAGGACACAATTATGCGTTTCTGTATCATGTTTCGAAACGAGCTTGTCACATTTCTTTCATGGTGCCAATGTAACAGACATTGAGGACAAAATTATTCTTTTCAAACATGTTTCGATATGCGCTTGTCACATGCTTTTCCTTGTGCCATTGAAACAGACTTTAGGGGAAGAATTATGAATTTTAAACATGTTTCAAAAACCGCTTCTCACAAGTTTTTCCTTGTTTTATTGAAACTGACCCTGAGGGCAGACTTATGCATTTCAAACAGGTTTCAAAACGCGCTTGTCCCATGCTTTTCATCGTGGCATTGAAACACACATTGAGAACAGCATTATGCATTTCAAACATGTTTCGAATCGCGCTCGTCACATGCTCTTCTTGGTGCCATTGAAACAAACATTGAGGACAGAATTATGTTTTTCACACAAGCTTCGGAACGCGCTTCTCACATGCATTTCCTTGCGCCTATGAAACAGACATTGAAGACAGAATTATCCATTTCAAACCCGCTTCTTAATCCGCTTGTCACATGCTTTTCCTTGTGCCATTGGAACAAACTTTGAAAACAGAATTATGCATTTCAATCATGTTTCGAAACGCGCTTGTCACATGCTTTTTCTTGTGTCATTGAAACAGACTTAAAGAGCAGAAATTAGTATTTCCACTATGTTTCGAAACGCGCTTGTCACATTTATTTCCCTGTGCCATTAAACAGATATTAAAGGCAGAAGTATGCACTTCAACCATATATCGAAACGTGGTTGTCACATGTTTTTCCTTGTCTCATTCAAACAGACATTGAGAGCACATATTAGCATTTCAATCATGTTTCGAAATTCCCTTGTCACATGCTCTTCCTTGTGCCATTGAAACAGTCTTTGAGAACAGAATTATGCATTTCTAACAAGTTTCAAAACGCGCTTGTCACTTGCTTTTTCTTGTGTCATTGAAACAGACATTAAAAGCAGAATTATGCATTTCAAACATGTTTCGAAACGCGCTTGTCACATGCTTTTCTTTGTGCCATTGAAAAAGACATTTCGTAACGTTCTCGTCACTTGATTTTTTTTTTGTTTCATTAATACAGACTTTGAGGACAGTATTATGCATTTCAAACATGTTTCGAAACACGCTTGTCACTTGCTCTTCTTTTTGCCATTGAAACAGACTTTAAGGGCAGAATTATGCATTTTAAACATGTTTCGAAAAGCGCTTTGCACAAGTTTTTCTTTGTTTTATTTAAACAGACATTGAGGACAGCATTATACATTCAAACATGTTTTGAAACGCGCTTGTCACATGCTTTTTTTGTGCCATTGTAACATACATTGAGGGCAGGATTGTGCATTCTGGACTGAAACAACTTCGGTTGATGTATTGTTGAATCATGTGTGCATATAATCCTGTTTTTGCTCGTGTGAAACAGAAATTTGAGCAGGTTTTATGTGTGACAATTTCTTCGAAAGGCAATTCATTGATAGTTAAGTAAATAGGCAAATTTGTTTTGTAGATGACTTTCCAAAAGCAATACCGTTAGTAAAAATTGTATAAGAAAAGTTGTAATGTGATGAATACACATTATCGTATCAGTTTATATTTTTGTAAACATTGTCAATATATATCACTGAACTAGCATTCTTTGGTTTGCCTTGAAAATATGTAGTTTAATATGTTATCAACATACCTTCTGTATTTTAAAAATACCTGAAGCTGTGATGCTACTGACATAGAGACAAAAAAATTTGAAGGTTTTAACCCATTATCATTTTTTTACAGATATCACAGAACTTATGTTTAGCATCTTCTTTCTTTTCTTTGCTATCACTTTTTTAAAAATTATTCTTTCGCCATGATAGGAGTTACAGTCACCACAATAAACGAGATATGATATGAAGTTACTACTATCAGTTATATTGTTTAAACCAGTACTTTTTAATTTAGCAATACACCACTGGTTACAAAATGCGTATGAGCGTAATGCAAATTACTTAAGATGCAATTTCGATCTAAAGGAAAAGCTGTTAAAATTTCTGCACCTCCCAAAACTGAACAAAATGGCTACTTACTATAAAATCTTGACAACAATCAAGTATTTTATTCAAAAGTTGCAACGGAACTTTTACTAAGCATATGCGTACTCTGATCCATTCCTTAAAGTAATCCAAAAACTTCGCTATGATTTGTGATGTACTTATCAGTACCAATGGCTGAGTGGTTAACTCAGCGGTCTCCTAACCGCCATCAAGCAGGTACGACCCTCAACGTATTTTTCGGTTGCAATATCCACACACGTCATGTTAAAAAGTAAGAAAAATAATATCATTCACAGAAAATAGATTACTGTGAAGTGGAAGAATTAATTTTTTTTAATTAATTCAAGGAGAGATCCCTCTTGCTTTGAATAACGAATTTCGGACCGAACCGCAAAAACTCTTGAAATATTGGACAGCGAAAAAGTCTGAAATTTCGGACCAGTTCGGCGTTCCGTCTTCCGCTACCAGATTTCAGTTCCTTCTGCCATTGGTAGTCTGGAACGTTTCGTTACATGCAATTCACGGAGTCGAAACGATAGCGTTCAAATCTCGATCCTTCTCATGTGCTTTTGCGGTTTTCGAAACACGCTTTGCACGTACTTGAAATGAAACAATGTTGAAACGCGCTTGAATAAGTCAGGGCTATCTGAATTGTATATCAATACATAAATCAAAAACAAAATTTTCTCTATCTTTAGTACACACATTTATTAAATCGTTTTCAGATTATTTTTTTTATTTTATAAATCGAGACTACTAGTTACCAACAAAGATATATATGCGCGATGTTCTTAGCATTCATTTTCGTTCCGTATGTGTTAGTTCCATCTTCAATATGTGTTTTATCCTTTTCCTTTTCAATCATTCTTTATGCATGAAAATTATTTTAATGAATTCAGGTACAATAGAGATCCATTCTGAGATCATGAGATGGTGTGATGTTAATCTTTTGAATTATATAAACATTTAAGTTTTCGGTTCAACATTCTTCCTACATTCACGACCCTACAATACCACCATCAAGGTATTGTGGTGCTTGTTCTTAACAATTCCTCCAAGAGTCTTTTTTCGAAAATTCTTTTCTGCGAAGCTCATTTGTACCTTCATTTACTCAAAAAGCACTCCGCTGCTAACTCAACCGCCGTTCCAGACACCTTCAACTGCTTCTTATTTCCAACTTTCACGCTCTCCACGGTTATTTCCCTTATCTTCATCCACCTGCGAAGTTAATTCTTACGTCAATTTTTGCAAACTTCGCATCTTGGCAGCCATTTCTACTGTGCTCATCCTAACAACGTCATGCGCCACTGAAGTTTTCACATTTTCTTCTTCTTCTGCGACTCTTCCTCACCAGTAACTCGCGGTCATATTTGGCAACGCCTTATATCATGCATATATGTTTTTCCATGTACGTATACGTGCAGAAGATATGTGATAACTTTAGGCCAGAAGAAAATGGCGACGAGCCGGGAATCGAACCCAAGACTCCAGCTTTGATCGCAGGGAAATACCGAGTTCGACTCCCGTCTCTTCACCATTTTAATCTTGTCGAAAGTTATCACATGTGAGCGGGTGGCGTAGTAATCAACACCTCTACGATCAAAGCAGAGGTCCCAGGTTCGATTCTCGGTTCGTCGCCATTTTCACCTGGCCGAAAAAATATCGCCTTATATCATCCTCATTTTCCAGGAGACAAGGTCGGAGGTCCTTAACTAGAAAATACTCGTGTTTAAATAATTTGATAATATGTTAACTGAAACCACGAGCATTCACATTTTAATTGACAATTAAAGCTTTGCTGCAAACATCCCACACTTTGATCATAACATATACACATTTTGGTTCATACAAAAATAATTGACATCTTTTATATAAGACTTTATTTCACCAACCATAAAACTCCACGTTTGTATTTCTTGTATTATGGGTCACATTGTCTGATCCGTTCTTCCTCTGTAAGAGTAAAAGGCTTTCTCGAACAATTTCCATTTCACTTCCGAGTTTTTTTTTCTTCTTTTTTCAATACCGCACGATTTTTCTGGTCTGCTTCATATAACATCTCCATGTTTCATAAAGATCCATCAAACGGTATAGATTTTCATTGCGGAAAAACATGAAAATAAACGCTATATTATATTTGTGACCTACGAACAATCGAATATGAACATACAAATTTCTTTTTTGAAAAATTAAACTTTCCTCTCCCCTCTATTGCAAAATGCGTATTCATTTGTTACATTTAAAATCTTGCTTATATTGTTTTAATGATTCCTCGACAGAAACTTATGAATACCTTAGTTCACAATAGTCAAAACACTTCTTGGTCATACATTCAGTTTAAAATCTCTTGTACTGAAATACGCGACAGTTTGTCAATGAAAAATAAAATTTTCGTGCTTTCAATCCAACATGACTGTGCAGTGTATGTATTCTAGAAGAACTAAATTATATAAAGATACGAAACTTTCACATACACTCATAAGTAGGTGGAACGCTTCTTCGGTCCAGGCGAACCGTTCTTGAAATGCAATATTATTACATTCAATAGCCATTGAATTAAGTAAATACATTATACACGAAATAGATTTCCCATTTTGTCTTTATTTTTTACAATACAAAAATTATAGTTTTAAAGGTTTTTAAAAACTACTGACATAGTTATAATTTGGTAAGACCGTAAATCGTGGTTTATTTCCTAGGAACTGAGGATCTAAGTGTATGGGTAACTCGGCAGCAGTATTGGATTCAGTATTTTCCTTCTCTTTTTTTTTGTGATGGCTCAGATTTACGGGGTGTTTGGACAGTTAGGTGGAAAATTATGCGTATTTAAGGCTCTTTACGATGCATTTATAACATATTTTTACTACGCATTGCAAATACGTAACTACCAACTAAGTATGATTTTTTTACTAAATAGTCTAAAATTTTATCTTTGTCACTCGCTTTTGGGGAAGGGTCTTGAGCCCGTAAATCCGCCACAGATCTGGAGAAGGCTTAAGTTCCGTGCTGCAGATGCCACGCGTCTAAACTTCCCACTCCATTCCAAACACTGCATTGCGTTCTGGCGTCTTCAGCTGGAATCCCACTTCCGTGTGGGAGGGTATATTTCTCCCTTTTCTGCGACTTGTCGAAGGGAAGCGAGGGATCGGTGAGATTTATGCTTCGATCCATGTGGTTCTTGGCTGAAGCTGGTGCAGCACGTGTAGCACGAGTGGGCAGCTGCAATGGGCGTAGGAAACGACCCGTGCCTTGGAGAGCTCTGACCTCCCACTCACTCATCCTCTTCGCTGTTTTATCCCTGTCTTTTGCAAGGATGGATGCGAGAGGGAAGAATTCACGAGGAGGAAAGCACCCCCACCCCCCACCTCAACCCCCTTTCAAAAAAGTCTCTCCTTGAAAAAAATAAAGGTTATATATATATCTTATTTAAAGAATACATCAGTAGTGCATTTATCTTTTTTCTCAACACTACATCTGCACCTTACGACATTCCAAGACTTGTTCCTATATAATTGATTTTCTTGTTTTTCTTTTCCTTTTCTCTTCTCTCCACTCATCTTCTTTATACTTCACTTCCTTATTTGTGTTCTGTTATATAGTCAAATCGTTGTATTTGTGAAGTTTTAGCTGCGATTTAACTCACAACTTCCGAGTACCTACTCGTGGAGGAGTGTTTGCATCGATTAGCTGATTCTTTATCTCCTTTATGTCCTCTCCTCTGTAAGCAGTTTTGTCACCTAACATTGATGTCCATTTTGCGCCCACAACTGAGTAGTCGCTACATAAATGAGACTTGAAAGAAAAAATCAATGCGCAATATCTTTAGGGGTTGCTGAGAATGATATATTCACGTTCAACACTTAGTCGCTTTCCTTTCAGGACCACCAATCATTCTCAGGATGCACCAGTTTTCTTTAGAATTTAGAATTAATTTTTAAAATTTTCCTGGTTTTTGTCCATTTTAAGGAATTGATTCTCTATTTCTCGTGATGGTGTATTTCTATGTTCATGATAATGAACTTCTGATATAGAACTTGGGTTCTTGTGACCTTGATGTTGGTGAGCCGTAAAGACTCATTAAAAAAAGATGTAGAATCCATCATAAAAATTTAAAACACTTGGTTAAATAACCAATTCAGGATAATATTATATATAAGATATTTTCTCAACGTAGGTAAGTGTTCCTTTTAGAGAAAAAAACGTGCTGTTAGGATACGGAATTCAGAATATAAAATTACGATCCTGTTTAGATATAATTTACCGATAATATAATATAATAAAATCTATGTGCAGCCACTGTAGTTTTTGAAAGTGTGGTCACAACGCAATTGTTTTCAAAGAATTAATGTAGAACAATACAAGGGTCATTCGTTAAATACTAAGAAACATGGATACAGATAGGGATACATCTAAATTAGCACAAATTTATTGTAAAGTAAATGTGAATGGATATATTTAAATGTCAAATAAAATCCTGATCGTAATGAACGGTAATTAAGGTCACATCCGTAGACAGTCCGAAAAAAGAAAAGTGAACATTTCTCTCCCATTTTGAAGTCAATTCATGTCCGTCTATACACCGGAAGAAGCAACAATGGATTGGTACATTACCCATATTGTCACTACGCTATTGCACACATTAATAACGAACCGGTACTTCGGCCCCGTCGAAACTGGCCCAATGTCACGGCTGAGCGAGGACCACCCGAGTAGAGTGTAATGAACAATCGGCAAACAGACCGTAAAAAATACTTTCATGTGTTCATTGGTGCGACTCTTGCCTTTTCATGTGAGTAAAGGTAAGTAATATCATGTGATGTGCACGCGTGATGACGATCCCTACTCAAATGAAGATAATTCGTACGATGTTTTTCTAAGAAAGTGATTAAGTCATTAAAATCAAACACTCACTTTAGAATGAAGTTTTCGTAATGACTATTAGTAGTCTACTATTTAAGTCAGAAGAAATCTCTGGGCTTCCTTCACCTTGGTCTATGAAATAGCTAATTATTTATTCAAATACGGAGCGTCGACCCTGAATAGACGCTTTCGTTGCCACTAGACTGTCAAGAAGAGAGAGTGACGCGAAGTGTATCGTACAAACCTGTTTTATTTCGACTGTCTTAAAAGTTTCAAAGTCGGAGAGAAGCTGTAAAAAGGAAGAACAGATTTTTCTTTCCAGTCAGACTTCTGAATTATTAACGAGGATTTCTGAAATTTAAACACGACAGGGAATTAAAGGGGAACAATGTACTGGAAAAGCGAATCAATTTTACTACATGGCAAGCAAGAATCGCCTTGGAATAAACCAGTTTTTTAAAAGTCAGAAGATAAAATAGAGAGCAAAAATTTTGTAGCCATGATCATTAACCTTTAGCTCAAGTTCAGCTAAATATTTCTGCTTCTCATAAAAAATATTTTTATAAAAAATGATAGAAACAATTGTAAGAATCACGACTGAGAACAACAAAAAAATCATTGCTCTTCTTATGTTAAATATTGAACTGAAATAATTCTAGGACATCTTAGTGTCTCTATTAATGATAATAATAATTCGTTCTAAAAAAATTCATTTTTTAAATACAGCTCTCTCGAAGTACTCTTTAATATAAAACTGAAGGGTTTCACACTCTCCGAAGTCAAATCGGGGCACCTCCCAAACAACATGTTTCTTTATTGACGGAGTACTTTGCAATGATTCGAGGATTCTCAAAAGGCAAATAATGGAGTGAAAGTCTGATGATCCTTACTTGATAGTTTTACTTCATGCATGTGATATTCGTACGCCCTCGAAGATTAGTTTTAAAAAGAGTTCAAAAATGAATTTTTCCGGAAGCTAGACAGTACTAGATCACTGTTCTAAGCTTGTCTGTGAAATCCGAGGAGTGCTTGAAAGAGCGGGACAAAGATATCATTTTTGGTCGCTTAATAATGTTAGATGCATTACAATTTTCAAATTATTTAGTCATTATGAACTAAACGTAAGCAATGAAAGTGAAGTATATTAGGAGACATAGAAGAATACTGATATTATTGAAGACGGCTATATTTTGAATTACTTGTAATTCTATTTATTTTTGTGCGACATGTTTGATAAACCACACTGCTTTCTATGTTTATTAAAACTAAAACTAAAACTCCTGCAACTAAAATATTAATTGTTTAAATAGTTTTATATATATA
>NNCF01126235.1:1223636-1282981 GCA_002313205.1 Laupala kohalensis | reverse complement strand
GTGTGTGTGTGTGTGTGTGTGTGTGTGTGTGTGAAATCGAGTGAGTATACTAAAAGGAACTTCTCTAATAAAATTAATATAAAATATATTATAATTAAATAATTAGAAACACAACTTTTTATTGCAGGAGCATAAGTAAATTGGGTGAATGAAAGTATGTTGTTTTGGCCAGTTCCAAGATCGGAATCGCAAAGAACCTCTGCCCCCTCCGCAAAAAATGAAAAACTCCAAACCTCAACAGTGAAGGAGAAATGTGCATGTGAACAAACAGCGAGAGATACCTAGTCTGAAAGTTCCTGGGATAGTGACCAAATCTGCTAAGAGGATAATAATAAACTTATTTTGTTTTCACCGTCTCCCTCACGATCAGACTCTTGGGTTTTTCTACGGAAATGGGGAAATTTGAGGCACACACAGGAGAGAGGTCCATGAACAAGCATTTTCATCAGTTCCAACGTGTGAACACAAAATAACTGAGGTTATTGAGTAATGAAGCACGATACATTGGTTTCGACAGGAACCCATAAGTTTATCACCGCGTCAACCTCTCATGCAAGACCTTGATCTTTACCTTGACAGGTGTGAATTTCAAAAATGACAAAGGAGTGGGAAAAATCATAAATATATTATTATCTGTGTCATGCACATTAAATATGAAGAATTTAAATAATCTAAATCATTTGTATCAATATGTACTAAGACAAAAAATATTTAAAAAATCTAAACCTAAGAGGATAGGGTGTTTTGGACTTCTATTTCCCCATTTCTGTAGAATAACGCTCTTATATACTACCCTTAGCACCTGGGGATTTCGGGAGTAATAACTTCACACGAACCATTTTCACTTCGTTTAGCAAGAGTCGCGCACATGACAAATGCAGTAGATATTACGACGCGTTTACTAGCGATAGTTAAAGAGACCTTAGTGTTGGCATTTGTGTCAGTCATGACAATGGTATTAACACTCTCCAAGTGTAAACTCCTTGAGCAAGCATCAAAAGAACAACATTCTAGCTAATCAGTGTTTGTTTTCATGATAACCCGTCGGCGACCTCAATTATGAGGTTATCGGAACACTACGATACCCCTTGTTAAGGCCTTTCCGAAGACCTTGACGTCATCAAGTTCCTTTTCGTATACAGAGACAGCACTACGGTTCTTTTGAGGAAACGATGTTTCTCGTCAAGGATAAAAGAGGCAAAACATCCAAAGGAAGAAATAAAACTCGATAACTTAAACATCACTCCACAAATCTCTACGGTCTCTAGTCTGAAAAGAGAATTAGAAAACTTATAAAGATGTACATATTTCTTCCGTGTACCCAACACGTGGAGAAGATATGTGGTAACTTTTCAATCAGGTGAAATTGGGACTCCTGCTTTGATCGCAGGGGTATTAACCATTACACCACCCGTTCGCTAGTTATAGACAATTGTGGAAGGCGAACGAGTGGTGTAGTGGTTAAGACCCCTGCGATCAAAGCAGAGTCCTGGGTTCGATCCTCGGCTCGTCGCCATTTTCACTTGACCGAAAAGTTATCACTTATAATGATATTCAGAAGTCAAATAATTGAACACGAAAGTAATTAAATCAGCATTAAGTCTCGTGCATTGAATCTAGAAAGCAAGTAAGTTTGATCTTATTTGCTTTGATCCCAGTGATTTGATCAAGTTACTCAACACAAACCGGAGAAAATCAACGGAATCAGGACTGTTGTTGTAGACAGAAAACATAACTTTAAAAGATGTACCAATGATTATAATGTGTCAATGATCATGAATGATAGTTGGTAAGAGATGAACTATAAATAAATGTAAGCAGTACTAGCTGATCCCTAATTCGTACAAATTGTTAAAGAGGGGAAAATATTGTTTATATTTATGAAATTGCTGAACAATGTAATGTACTCAATATACGCGATGCGTTAAAATTGTGGTATTCATCCGTGTGATACCAAAAATACCTCACGACATTTTGACATCACCTTATGTAAAAATAATTTCCTTTTTTAACTTTCTTCATTATCAACACAGAATGAGATTATGCTTCGTCAATATTGAGTTAACAGTTTTTATAATAGCTTAAACAAGGAATTTAAATGTAGAAAATTGCAATATAGAAATATTTGCAAATTAGAGATACTATGCAGCACTATTAGCTATACTTCTAATATTCTTCAAATTCTATTTTACGAATAAAAAGTGTTAAATTTTTTGTAAAGAAAATTTTTTGTAAAGTTTCCTCGATATTATTCTAGCTAATCTTAATGTCATGAACATTGTGTATGATAATATGAACGTTACCTTTTATTTAGCATGACTATTTTATTGGCCTGAATAATATGGCGGATACTACTTTCCTGCTAGTTATAGACAAGTTTCACTTGGTTTCATATTATGTACTAACAATATAAACAGGACATACACACGTACATTAACCAGCATGATCAGAGGCGTCAGAACTGAGCTTTTTAGGGCTAGTAGTAAAGTAACATCTTTTCTAGTAAATGAGTCAAGTAGCTTCCTTCTTGTGAAATGTTTGAATGACTTTACTTCAAAAAGAAAAAGATGAAAGATACAACGATAGGAAATCTTCATCACATATTTTAATGCTCTAAAGAACACTTCACTTGTGTGATTCGCTCCGTCCTGTTACACACAATAAGAACATAAATTATCTGGGACATTTGCATATTAATGTATATGATCTATACTATCTTGACCCATAGTAGGATAAGACAAGGATTGCCCATCCCGAGCATGCGCAATGTAAGCCAATCATATTCAACACTTTTTCGGAGTGAGCGTATTAGAAAATCAATTTACACTTACCACTCAGTCAAACATATTACATCAATCTGTACAATACCTTCAATTTCCCTCTCAAAAAAATGTCTTGCGTTTCATCGTCCCCTCCACCTGATGCGCAATGTCACACCGTGTCTTATTCCACTATGATCTGAACCTCTGCTGAGACCCTCATCCAAAATATGTACAGTGTGAATTAATTTCTTTTTTACCCATTTATTTTTTACCCATCCAACATACTCCCATTATCATCCTCTTTTATCTTTCCCATGCCGTTTCATTCCCTCACAACTCATCTCCAAGCCATCTCATCTGCTATCCATTCCCCTCCTCGTCCTCCTTTCATCTCCATCTCTTCGAAGACATCTTCTCTTCTTCGCTGCGCAACACCATTCTCCGCGAAATCTATACAAAAGTGCCTCTTGGGAGTTTCCAATTACTCGGCCTCATTCTCGGGAAGTGCCAGCGTTGATGACGTCCAAGAACGTTCGCTTTCAGACAGTGTGTGTTCCTGCAGTAGCCTGCACGGGACGAGGTGGAGAACATTGTGGTACTCCAAAACAGTCGACGAGAAAGAGATCTAAACAGAATCTTCATCTCTCTGAAACAATTGTCCAAAACAAACAATACTTGATTCATACTGTTAGAGTTGCATTACCGCACTAAAATTCCAATTTACAAAAAGAGCTAAAAATTATTTCTCAGAATTAACTCATGAAAATTATATTACTCCATAAAAAGTCTTCGTGTGAAAATAGTTAAAATTTCGTAACGTCAAATATGTAACGAGTGGGGACTTCTATTAGCACTAACAAAAAAAACTAAGGCAGGTCTGGAGATAGCATCCGAGACACATTATTGCACAAGTCCTTTACGAGTAGCTGAAGTTCTGCTTTCACGTTGTTAACTTTCGAGGTACATGAAACATCTCGAACCACCATCAAAATGTATGTCTAAAAATTAATTAAATTAGTCCATTGCCGAAAGTAACAAACTAATGCTGTTATTAAAAAAATCATTGATATCTATTGTGTTCCTTCACAAATTATTTTGTTCTCCTTTTTCTTTTTTTTCTTTAAATTTGAGGTTCCTTGTACAATAATTCCAGTTTCAAACATTAGTACTACCGATCAGCAGAAGTTTATATGACTAACGTAACAAAAGAGAATTGAATATTTTAATTATTTTTTGTTTAGTAGTCAAATTGTTTTTGTTGGAAGAATGCGATTCTTCCTGACACGTTACAGCCTTCGTGTGAAACGTCAATGCATGTTCATCTCACATGCCTCTTCGGTTATGCTCCTTCGTTCCCTGTCCCATTGATTACGGTGTATTGTCCTGGTCGAAGAGCTTCTCAAAATTCTATACGTCATCGACTGGAACCACTAGATCACTTACGCTCCTTCTTTACTGCCAGTATTCATCGCGAAACACCTAATTCACAACTCTTCGATCTCCAACATCCATTTTTCTCAGAAGTGACCTGACGCCTTACAACTACGTACCTTTAAACTCGCGTGTTTATAACATTTTAATGAGGTCTCCTCCCGTGGTTTCAGGCAATTATCCTGAAAATAGTGACTTGGCTCCAAACGCACGGGCTGTTAAGAGTATGTGTTACCGACACTTCGAAATAGTGTGTGAAATCATTTACATGAATATTCACATACTCCAGAACTCTCTTTAGTACGAGATAGAACAATTGGTGACTTTCAGAAAATTTATGTTTTTTAGATTACTTTATCCTTCACGTTTTAATTTATTCTATTATTTTTATGTTCTTTTGTTTCTGTTTGTTCTATCTGTAATATCATGCTAGTTCATGCATTTTAAAAGAACTCCTATGATGCTATGTTGACCTTTTTGAATTAATTTTATTGGAACCTCACTAATAGCTAATTTATCTCTGTAGTATTCATCTAATGGACGTTATCTTACGTATGGTACAATTTCATGACTAAAAAAACAGAACAATTCGTACAACAATATTTATGACATATTTTAACTCTCTTAGGTCAAATTACCAGACATTCATATTACTGTATAACAGATGTGATACAAGATAATACTTACCATATAAATATTTTTAAAATTAGGGAGATTTATGTTCACTATATGTATAAATACAATGTATTATTTCCATTTGTGAAATTAAATTATAAATGTCACATTTGTATTTTTTTTTCTTCCTAAACGATAGCTCCCAGATCAAGTCAACTTTGGTCCTGAGTGTCATCCATTCTTTATGACTTTCCTGCAATTGCTTAAAGTGCATTACCAGAATTTTTCCTTGCTTTCCTACTTAAAAGGAAATTTATCTAACTCCCCTTCCGTATAAGCATTTCATGAAATGGTTTCGTGGAGGAATAGTCTGAGTTTTGCCAAGTAATCAAGGTTACGAAAATAGTTTCACAAATTATGCAACTAATTGTCATTTGGAGTAACAACCTCCTCCAGTTGATTTTTATGAAAGAAATATAATAAATACCAAGGTATTACTTCATTCACGTTTAAAAAATAAATTGTGTTTTACTCTAAAATAATTTTTAAATTAAATGATTAATGAATGGTTGTAATGTAAAATAAATTTATTTTAATATTACAATACGTGGATTTATTTGTTATACAAACAAAAATATTTTCTCTAAAATTTTAGAAATTAATGAACACACGTCACACAAACTTTCTTCAAAATGAACGTAGTTTAATGAACTCTAATATGAATTAAGTTTTCCGTTGAATTCCTTCAGTGCTTTAACTATGTGATGTTATCTCTTCACAATGAAGCCGCGACACGAAAGTCGCACCTGCTGGTCGAAAGAGCAAACCCCAAATCATAGTTTCTCCAATTCTAATCACGGTCATAAACGAGAAGAAATGTTAGTAGCATCTGCCCTTTGTTCACTGGGTTGTGTCAGGTGGCGTTCCCCACGTGTAAAGTCTTGGCGCGTGCGGCAGCTGCTACGATCGCTTCGACGGCGCCCACCTGTCGTAGCGATGAAAACAGGAAAGGTCTGGAGCAAAGTGAAGAGGTATCAAAGAATGAAAGAAAATTTGGACGTTGTTATTTTATAAGTGATTGGTTTAAGAAAGGAGGTTAAGAGAGAGATAAAAATTAACACACATATATTTCTTCCGTGTACCTACTCGTGGGGGAAGATATGTGATAACTTTCAGTCAAGTGAAAATGGCGACGAGTCAGTAATGGAATCCCGGACTTCTGCTTTGATAGCAGTGGTGTTATGAGGATGTGGGGATGTGCCTCAGGTCTTCCGGGGTTTAGGTCGAGGTGGAAATGGTGTTCGGTTGTGGAAGGGGAATGGGTGGTGCAGTGGTTAACATTCCAACAATTAAAGCAGGTTCCCGGGTTCGATTCCCGGTTCCTCACCATTTCCACCAGACTGAAAGTTATCAAAAAGGAATTCGTTTCCTTTTATTCATTCCTATACTATATTGAAAGATTTTCACTGAGATAATTTATTTCATGTTCTACATCTTACTCAAAATACGATCGAACAAAATTTCTTGAGTCAAACAATTTACCATCCCAGTACCAGAAAAAAGAATAAACATCAGGAAATTAATATTTCGTAATAACATATTAAATACTATAACAAGTAATACTTTTAAAGAATTGCTTTAATAGTCGTTACGAATTTGTCCTGAAACGTGGTATTTCTTTGTTTCTCGTTTATAATGCAGCTACTTTAATTAATTGGAAACTTAGGAAGAAATCGACAATGTTAAAAATGATATAAACCATTATCTCTTTAATACTTATATTTTTTTAAAATACTATATTTACATTAGGTAACGAAGATTTTCTTGGAGAGGGTAGTTAAAGTCTTGGTTATTATTAATATAAAATACATATTACTAGATAGATTACAAGGTATACTACCTTAGTGTTGCATAAATAGTAGGCATAATTTAAATATAAATGATAGGGAATTAATGACCACTCCCATCGTAGGTCTTATTAGCAACGGATTTCCTAATACAAAAACAGTGAAGTACCAAGAATTTTTTGTGAATTTCACATTTCATCCTTTAATATCTTTCATTTGTTTCAGTACTTAATTACGCCCGAAGCATAATTTCTGAATCAAATGAACGTGAAAGCTATATTTTTAGATGTTCTGTTGAATGTATGAATAATTAATGAAACAGTTAAAAATGTACTTTGGATATACCTAAAACATAAATAAGGAACATGCAAACTGTTATAATATTAGTCATATAGTAAACAAATTTACTATAAATCTCATAACAAGACTTAAACTTTAACATCCGTCTTTTGTAGTTAGAAATGTTTTATTGGAGCTCAATTAAGAACATTTACAAAACGTTCCGGAAGAAACACAACCTTAGCTGACATCTGACAAAACGTGTTTTGGCACTTTTTCTGCAGTGGCCTTCCTCATCACCTCTCCCTGTATTTAGTAATGTCGTCGTCTAAGTCGACCAATTTCAAAATGCATTCATTCGGAATTATCCGTATTTATTCATTCATTCGCAAATTATACTAGCGTAATCAGTTCCATAAATAAACTCAGCAATACCTGATGATAATATTTTAATGATTCACCGAAACACGGGAGAATATTAAATATTACCCCCTGTTTTGAGTGTGACGCAAAAAACCAGCAGCCATTGTTAAGTTGTCGTTGCCCGGGGAATATTTTATCAAATATTTTTCTATATATAATTGTACAACAACAAAAATAAATAAATTAGTCTCACATATAACAAATACAATTGTGTTTTTGTATAAAATTGTTTCTTATTTTGTTCGAGATAATGTATTGATAACGGCCAAAATTTAGATCTTTTAAATTAATAATACCTTCGCGTTTTAGACTTTCCTTAATGCAAAAGTACTATCTAATTTCAGTGCGTGTACGACCATTATTACCGCTCTTATATTAATCAAAATCATTCATATATTCAAATTTCAAATCAAATTTCCTATCAATTTTAGGCATTTCCCGGAAGAGGTGTTTTACCTGAAACGTAGATCAAACAACTAAAAAACAAACCGATTTTTTCTACTTAAATACAACTATTTTTTAAAATGCCTCTTCGACTTCGTGTATCCGAGGTATGATGTGGCTAAACCATTTCATTAAAATACTTGTAAAATATAAACTATTTGTTGAAATTTTTCGATTTAAAGACGTTTCTTATCATTGTAAAAAGGACAAAACAAATAATCCATTACATTTTATGATTGATTTTTCCTTCTTTAATTAGTCTCTGAATTTGAAGTATTTTAACACTTCTATTTTAACAATATTTTATCCATAATTTAGGCTAATTTTTGTTGATAGACATATGCTAGCGCGGACCTTTTTGAAGAACTCTTTGAGACAAACAATATTGTCGCGCATAGTTGTCGCCTGTCTCTAACTGCTTTGGTAGCGAAAGTGAATATACTTCTATTTCTTCCCGATTTCATCGACGTTTATTGTCAAAAACAATTTCTACCTTTGTTATCACACATTTAAAAGAATAAAAGTTAACCTATGTTCATCTAAACTATATTCTTGCCATTTAATCACGATCTGTTCAGTAGTTTAATTGTGATCAAGTAACAAAAAGACAAATACACTTTCGCGTTTCTCATCTATATATTCGTACGGAGTATGGATGTACAGTTCGCTTATTATAGCTTCGAAGATTTGATACATTAATACTAAATAATACGTTTTCACACTTTAGATCGACAATTCTGTACTTCATCAGACAATCATGAATTAGTTATTCGCCCGTCATCACGTTCTGTCGATTGGGACGACCTCAGCCGTGAATCGACGCCGAGGTTGGAGCAGCATCAAAGGGCTGTTGATAAAGGGCTGGAACGACATTCATGTGAACAGGGAGCGTCGTACCTGCAGGGAAACCCCATACATCAAAGCACCACCCGTGTTATTGGGGCGCCGGGGTTATTACCACTATGGTTTCTTTCAATTATCAATCGATACATGTGCCCCAATTAAAAAGTCATATTTCTTATACTAGATCACCCGGTGCGGGTGTTGGTCTTTTATCTTCCGCCTCACACGGTAATATGGAGTTCAATGAGTAGAAAATGGTTAATTTCCCAGACACAAACCAAAATATTATTTTAATATCTCAGGAAATATTTTTTTACTTTACGAACGATGGAATCTCATTTGAAGTTTAGATTTTTTTATTTTTCTCTTTTTTCTTACCGAACCAGAGTATTGATATTTTAAATATGATTTAGAAATTCTTATTCTATATAAAGATTTTTATTCCAAAATAAGTTTATTATAGTATTACCTAAAACGTTTCAACATATAGAAAACATGAATAACATATTGTAACCATGTATACCAGGTCCACGTAAATGGGTTAGTATTCATCACTAACATTCATAATATATTTAACTTCCAATGGTACTCGTCTCCATGAATGATAATAATAATAAACTTTATTATTAAAAAAATAGTAGCAAACTGCGAATGACCACGTAGGGGACAATAAGCTGAGGTACTCTCGGGATTCAAGTAACGGAACATCCCATGTTTCTCGTGTATGAGAAATCCGTCTTGACTTGTTTTGAAATTAAGATAAGGTAAGATTTCCCATTTTAACCCTTCAGGTAGTACTGGCCTAGGTAGAATTACTGAACTGAAATACCTGAAATAAGCATTAAAAAACAGTTTAACATGAACTTATTGTGATTTCAACTTGACAAACATAGTTTAAGCGCAATTTAAATGAAATAATTGCAATTATAATCGACGGTGTGATACATTGCGTCTTATGGAGGAAACACTAATTTTCACCAAATGACCAACTTGTAAATCACAAAAGTGACAGAAGTTTACTTTGATTTGTAGTATATTTCAGTAGTATTTGTGACATCACTTTTATCGTAACGTCACCCGACATTTGAGAAAGTTATTTAATTTTTTCGGAGGAAAAGATGCACAAATCAGTAAACTGTTGCTATCAGCTGCCATGTGTGTACATGCTCTTATGCATTACAAAGGAGTCTAGGGTTCCTGAAAATTGTTTGTTCTATATTAACCGATAGATACAAATTAAATCATGTTCTTTCTTCGTTATTATTCATATTGTTTCAAAATAATTAGAATAAAAATTAAAAAACAATTATACATCTCAGTGATTTGACTAACTTGGAGTGCTGGTCCCACACCAAGAAACGGGACTTTTGTTCCTCAAAATCCGAATTTTGATCAGATTATTTCTCTCCATGTCTTCTGGGACTGACGGAGTGCCATCGACTTGCCCAGCAACAGGCATTGCCTCTGTTCTCTGAGTGACCGACCGCATACGTCAAGCCACAGCAGCGACGGCTTTAACTGTTGTTGGCGACACAAGCTCCATGTCCCACCGGGGCTTCGCATTGTGAGACGCATGAACCGCATGCAGTTGGCAGTCGACAGACGCCCCCCAGTGCGCCACGTGTGACCGCAACGCAACCCCATGCCACCCCCGTGAAAACCATAGTGCGGCTTCCTTTGGAACTCTCTGGTTCACAAAGGAAGGGATGGGGTCATTGACCAAATGTTGGGTTTCATCATTACACACGAATTTTTGTTTGTTTTACTACTGAATACGTATCATTTTATACGATTTCTATCCTCCAAAATTTAACCCCATTTGCACAGGGTGGGCAAAACAAAACTGGTCAGAAAAATATTTATAAGACTGAAGCGTAACTCACCCTTGTTAATGAACAGGAGAAAGGCCCATCACAGCAAATGCTGGAAATGACCACCGCTGACATTGATGCAGCGCTGTGCTCGATTTATCAAACTGTGAGACATGTCGTGCTTGCTTAGCAGCCGTGCTTGAGGGAGAGCAGCAGTAGCGTTTTCGTTGATCCTTTTTAGGTCTTTGGGAGTATCAGGATTATTTGAGTACACCTGACCCTTCTAATAGTCCCACAGGTAGATATCACAGGGAAGGGGATCAGGTGATCGAGATGACCAGAAGATTTTACTACCTCTGCTGACTGTTCTCACCTCACTGAACACCTCATGCACTCGTGACAAGAGTTCTCGGTGTGTGCTATTGCTCCTTAACATCATGTGTGACCCGTGTTCATTAATATTATGAGATTGCAATTCTTTTCCGCGTCATTTTGATTTTACTCACTTTGTATATAACTTGAAGGAATCTAATTAAAGACTGGTCACAAGTGAAAAGAAAAAGTGCTAATCCGTCTCGGACAGTTAGTTAGGAATCCGTCTGTTTGGTACATCCAATCCATGGACAACGAAATTACAGTACAGATCATCTGTTATTCGTAATAACTAATATCAGTAGTGACCAGATTATCAAGAAATTTGAAAGCGGATGATATGTGAAATTAATATATAAATATATAAATATTGTAAAAATCATGTACACTACGTGCTTATTCATCTTCGCCATTACACAGCGAACATGTGAAATACGGATGGCATGGGTACAGGCTCTCCCAGTCTGTAGAAATAACTCAGGGCACAAATTAAGTTTAGTTTTGTACCACATATTTTAGGTACTGTACATTACACATATTTTTCATCGATAATAACTTTTCCTAAGTCATTAAGTTCCTACATTATAGGTACATATATTTTGATACTAAAATAGGTCAAGAGATCCGGAAAAATGAGGGGGTGGATAAATTTATTTATTTATTTTGTCTTATGGCGAGTTTCAAGCCATGATGCGTGCTTTTCCACCTAACCACTTGGGTGAGGGAAGTGAGAAGGAGAAATGTTTGGGTTGCTGGGAACTTATGGTGCCGACATTTGTGAAACCTGAGCTGAGTACACCTAGTTCGACCGAGCTGTATTTGAACCCACGTTTTATCGCTCTGCGATAAGCTGGAGGCGAAAACGCTACCATTAAACTTCCACTGTCGGTCATCAGGGGTCGCATACTAATTTTTTCTTCATTCCCCAAGTTAGTATCCGGTTTTTGTTTGCGGGTATTAGATCTGGACTGGGACCCATCGGATTGGAGCAAGTTGCTAAACTGCAAAGGAAGTGGATACGCAAGTAAATACATTGGTATGTGTATTGCCAGTCTTCTCCTGAGCCACTTCGATTGTTTTCTCTGGTCTATTATTAAAAGCACACAAAATAGTTGGAAGAAAAACTAGACAAAACTGTGTGAAAAAATGAAACACAGAAAAACGAGACAGGGAAAAATAACAAAGGTCCAAAAATGCGTGGGGAAACTAAACGAAAAGAAACTCGGGAAAGGGAAGTTAGAAAAGACAAACGGATGGAAAAACCGTAATGAAAGCAGTCGAAACAAATATGACGATTAAACTGGACAAAATATCGAAATAATATGCAAGAAATTATATGACGAAGGAATCAGACAAAATAGCATTAGTTTAGATCAGTTACTTGCCAATCTTGGTAAAACATATCAGTCTATATACTACCGGTCGAATTGCTTCATGGTCTGGTAATTCGCCGATCTTGCAATAAACGATTTAGCAACTGGCAGGTGAAGTAACTTGTCCGTCAAGTAACTTTCAAATCTATTGACTTGTCCGTGTAGTAACAAGCCGTCTAATTATTTGCCAGTCTCGTAACTGTAATCTAGGAATTTGCTGGTCAATAACTCGTGACTTCTCAGTAAAGTGACTTGCCCGTTTAGTAGCATGCCTGTCTTGAGACTTACCGCCTTGTGACTTGCGCGCGTCGTAGTTTGCCCGTCCAGTGACGTACTGTTCCAGTCACTTGCCAGTCTAGTTAGATGGCAGTCTCTTAACTTACTCATCTAGCATCTTGCTTATTGTGATGTAGTAACTCGTCACACCCCTTACTTGAGAGTCTTGTGACTTGGCAGGCTAATTACTAGCCTGTCTAGAGACTTGCCAGTCTAGAAACTTGCTGGTTTAGTAACTTGCACATATTGTAACTAGTACGTATAGTTACATTTACTTATATTAATTTGTACCTTTAGTAATTTGCACGTCTAGTAACGTCCATCTGGTGATATATTGACTAGTAGGGACATACCGGTCTAGTAATTTTCTTGTCTTGTGACTGACTGGCTATTCTAGTACATGCCGGTCTAGTTACTTGCCGGTCCACTTACGTGACGGTCTAGTAAATTGCACGTCTAGTAATTTGTTTATTTAGTAACTTCGTCCGTCTGGTGACTAGCTGGTATATTACGATGGCAGTGACATACTGGTCTAGTGACTTGCTTGTCTAGTGATTCGCCGGTCTAGTAATTTGCACGTTTTTTAATCTTGTATATCCAGTAACTTGTACGCCTAGTAATTTGTATGTCCAGTAACTTCGTCCGACTGGTGACTTGCTTGTATTCTGACGATGGTAGTGACTTGGTAGTGATACCGGTTTAGTGACTTGTCAGTCTAGTTTCTTGTCAGACAAGTACATACTGTGTGCAGCGTAAGAAAGATTTATTAGTTAAAATCACTCTTGTACGAGATCAAACACTTTTACTTGAAATTACTCTTGTACGTATTCCAAAAGATCTTAAAAGTACTTACGGAAGCATTATTGCTGGATGTGCATCACGAGTTCTTGTTTACTTACGAGAATATTTTACCCGAGGGAAAAACATTTATTGATGTTAGGAACGTTTAATTGTGAATCGAGTACATACTATTTTACACGAAACACACATCCACCGTCATTAAAGACTTTTTATAAACGTTTACATCGTTTCAATTTGTCCATCCTTTTGAAGTAAACCTTTAACAAGCCAAGTACCTTGCGCGTATATTCTTCCTCCCATTCAAATATACATCACAGATGTTTGAGACAACCCCTCATGTTTTCGTAAGAATTACGGATACTCGATTTTGCGCTTGAGCCTTAGAGTATGTGCTATAGAAGTGCTCGTGCACCTTATATTATTCTGCAATGGACATGAATCAAAATATTTCCGGTGGTCTGCTGAGTTTCTTTTGCTTATCATAGAAACTACGTGAGTTTTTCAGTTTCTCGGCGCATTACATAATTTTAAAATTCGTTTAATTTGAACTATTACTTTGATTAACCCAAATTGAAACATTCTTTGAAAAGTTTCGTAACTATAATTTTTTAAATTATTGTATCGACTCGTACAAAGTTATGAACCTTTTTCTTGATTGTTGAATCTTTTTTGTGGATGATTGTAAACATCAATATTTGTTCAAAATTATTCAATTTTTTCAATTATCGCTTCCCATCAAAATCTTATGAGTTTCTCCCGTTAAAAAAGATCTCTATCTGCACCCTGAATGCTGCGCTCTCTTTTTCGTATAACCTCTGACCTCTCTTCCTGTGACTTCCTCGTCGGCCCTTCAGCTTCCGCTGTTTTATACCTCCCGTTCCCTTAATTTTCCCCGTTTTCCATCTGTCTGCGCAGACCCTCTTTGGTCATTAATCTGTGAGCATTATGCCACTGGAGGCAACCAGTGTGAGCCCAGATGGTTTGCCCGAGAGAAAAAAAGAAAAATTTTTCTTTAATATTTTATGCTGAGAGGGAACCCGAGAACACACACATCATGTGAACAAATTTTTGTGTAACACATTTGCCAACTCTTGAGTCCGAAATTTAGTACTGTATCGAATTTTTTTCGATCTACTATAGCATATTGATATATTTAGCTCAGTAATAATGTAAAAATCGAGAACAATATCGACAATCTAGATATTAAATGAACGAATTTATAATCTTACCAAGACAAAAAAAAAGAAAATTATTTAAGTGGTATGCTATAAATAATGACCCAATTCATATTACTAAATTTTCGATTATGTAATAGCTGATAAATTATACGAGTATTTTTCAGTTATTTTTGTGTTATTATAAAAACATATGTTTTATAGATTGTAGATATTTTTCCAAAATATCTTAAAATAAACTGAATTTCATTAGCTTTAATTTTATTTTCTACTATTAATTAATTATTATTTTAATTATACCAAATGTTAAGTTTTCAAAATAAGGCATTAAAATAAAATAAGTAATTACAACATATTCGTCTACTACCATAGTAATATTGTAACATTTTATACGAAATTTAAGTAATATACAATTTATTTCGTAAAGTTGAAAAACGTATAAAATATTACAAAATTAGTAATGAAATATCTCTCAATAATCCTAGATACTAAATCCCCTATTGTAGTGGCGCGAGACCGGAAATGTGTATCCACCATTGAATAAAGTTCGTTCAAATGCAAGTTTAATTGTGCTCTAATTGCATAATGAATTCACAGCTCCGTGTTCACAGTCAAATAGGATTATAATTCGTTTGTTTCAGTATTCATGTTTATTTATTTATTCAATATTCCAGCAAATTAACATGGGATGGTGTTCTGTATTTACGAATTGGACACTCTTGCTACTGCATTTTCTACTCACTCATTCTCTACTCGGTGATTATTAATTCATTTTTATCAAATTTGACTCGGGTATCCGAAAGCTCTCTCTATTTGGATCTATTTCTCACTCTTGGTGATAAACTAACATAATAATAATATACATAATAGTGAATTAGTGACTTTTGGTACACGTCTGAATTTCACAACATTACAGGAATTCTTCACTCATAAATACATGTTTATCAGCCAATATTTTAAATCACTCTTATTCATCGTCCTCTAAGTTTGGTGATTTAATTTTTCTTCCCTGATGGTTTTGTTGCCATACGGTTGGAACTCTTGAGACAGAAATGTGCTATTTTCTTCTTCTCTTATAGCACAGGGAAAATACACAGAAAACGGAAAATTTCGGGAAAAAAATTCGATAGAGATGAAATTTGTTATACATCTTAAGGTCATCATTTCAAAAGAAACATACTAAGTCCCCATCGAACACAAATGTGCAAAAATTTTATTCAGAGTCATAGGTCCGGTAAAAACAGTTCCGAAAATATTTTTTCACGGTAAGTTTTATCCTAAAAATGATCATTGTGAATTTTATGGATTATAAAATTTGCCTTCAAAAGCAATTCTTATGTATATTTTTTCCGAAGCATCATTGGCGAGCTAGCGTGGTTTAAAAAAAAACTATTCATGTTGCGTTGCGCACACAATGTCTGAAATGCAAGAACTGGGGTACGAACTAACACTCCGCAAAATTAATACGCACTTTTCTTTTCTTATTTAGGTTTAAACTTATAGTACTTGTTTTGTAAATATCAAAAACACATTGTTTTGCAATTAAATATTATTTTTGGTGATTTGCATCTGTATGTTTATATATAAATATCTTTTTAAAAAAAATATAATAAAGTAAATATTTCGGTTACAATACATTTTCAAACAAACAATTTCAAAAGAAAATTACGTAAACTAAGATAAATAACTAAGATAAAATAAGGTAAAAATAAGAACAAAGGAAAACTTAAAAGGAACAACAAAATATAATGAAGAATAAAGAATTTTACCTTTGTCGAATATCTTTTTTTCCTGAACTATTAGTAATTCCTGTATTCTCGTTGAAAAGCTGAAGTCTCGCCAAAAGGCATAAAATGAATAAATAAATAAGCCTCTAAGAACGCCTTTAATTGTGTGAATTAACGGGGGTGCGAGATCCAGGTTACTTATTTCAATCCTAACTGAAAAAATTAAGTTCAAAAATTTCCAGATAATTTTGAAATAAATACGGCCTTTGGCATTGGTCAAAAAGTTGTCTGGGTATATTTTTCTAAATTCGTGAAGACGGAATTGAGTATACCAAATGGGAGGATCACATTTTGAACGGATCTGATGATATCATCCTCACCACATTATAAATAAATAAATAAATAACTTGTCAAGTCATCAGCATCATTTTAATTTCTTCTTTACATTTGGCATACGATTTTCTCACTTTCTCTGCATCCATGTCAGTGTGCTATTTTTAATTATTTTATTTTATTTCATGTCTCATGTCGAGGTTCAGGTCATGAGGTCTGTTCTACGAACTAACCGCGAGGGAATTGGGAATGAGTGATTTTGGGTTGCTGGGGAACTTATGGAACATGCATCTGGAGTAGGAAAGCCCCAACGGAGAGCTTCTCCCAGTTTAGAGTTTGAACCCACACCCTACCGTTCAGTGTTATCGTGGAAGTGAAGACGCTACCTCTAAACTTCCACTTTTGGAACCCTCGAAACAATTGGATATATCTATGAATTATTATTTTTATGAAAAGGGAAACGTTACCCTAGCAACGTTTATACTTCAGTTCGAAATGAATTTCATGTTCTGCCTTCCTCCCCTTTTTTTCTCCCCCGTTTGACCCTCTGATTTATCGTCCCGTGAGCGACGACTTTGAGTACCGCTAACAAGATCTCACCGCCCCCTTGGCGGCAGTTTAATTAAAACTAATGATAAGGCGCGACCTTGTTGAGGAGATAACTCGACTGTCTCCGTTTCTGTACTCCCGGTGCGTGGAGAACAATGCGCATGCGTATGGTAACCCGACACGCCTCTTCCTCCCTCAGGGGTGGCCATCAATATTATGGGACCCTAAACTGCATCCGTAGTCAAGTCAGAGTTAAGAAAATTTTACATGGAGTTGGTGAGACGAGATGGGCGTGAATATTAGTTTGGCACGTTTTCTATGACCGTGTTTCCTAACTGACTCCAAAATTATCAATACCAATATGGTCTGTTCATTACAATACCGTCTCGAATTTAAAGTTATTTTAATAGTCACCAATTAGAGACAATATTTCCTGAACAATATTGTCTGATACGTACTTGTGACATAACTTTTGTATTTTATTAAATACACGTTTGCTGGTGTGATCTAAATGATCCAGTACATGTCGCCGCACCCCCCACAGAAAAATTTCATCTTTTATGAGTTATTTCTAGTATTATTGGAGAGTTGAAAAACATAATCCAAAAATATTTACCAATATTAATTGATTCCGCGTCTTGAATTAGACGTTTGAAAATGAATAAATTTGTGTTTTCGAAGACAATTTTCTAAAGAAAGGGATCAAGTCTCAGACTTAAATTTTTTTGTGCATACACACGCGTAAACATAGATTATGTGCATAGAATTTCATCCTTGAGACATGTCTTCTTTCCAGATTATGACCTTCCAAAAATCAATTTTTTCAATTTTTCCGTTGTTTGAAGGTTTTTAACTCTGTAGGGGGACCTAACAAAAATATGACGTACAGGAATTAAAGATCTCTATGATTATAAACTTCTGTAAAAATTAAAACTTTGAGATTTAACGGGAGGCAATGATATTTTTCCAATTTTGCTAAAACTTTTCTCTTTGATATACATGAATAATCAACTTTAAAATCCCGAAACGCTCAATATGCTACTATAAAATATAAATAATAATTTATCTACTAAGTATCAAATGTAGTAAATAAAATTGTTATAAAAATAAGCTTGACAATAGTTTATATTTTTATTGACAAATTACAGGTGTGCTCAAACTGTATCAGTGGTGCTTATCCTTCTGTAGTGATATTTTGGTAGAGAACTTTCATGAAATATATTTATTTCAAAGTTACAGTAATTATTTTAGTGCTATTAAATAACATAAACCTTAGGCACATATTCGAGCACATGAGTCAGCAGTATCTCTGTTAGCAGATCCTTGTCAACCAAACCCGAATGTGAATAATAAATGATAATAGTTATAAAAAACAGTAGTGCCCTACTTATACTATAACACTGGTACTTATTGAACCGTTATAATATTTCAACAGAAAACTTAGATGATGTATTGTAATAATTAGTTAGTTTTGTAAGCTTCATCACATTTAATTGTTTTTAATATCTTAAATTATTTGTCATAGGATCACGGATATCCTTTTCATGATTCACATATTCTACTACAATTATATATAACCAAGTTATGTAAATAATTTAAAACTTTCGACCTTTTATGGACCAACATTATATATTATGTGATTACAATCTCACAATTATAGAAATCTCTTAGATTGCGGTGAACCTCACCGCCAGGTAACAGATTAATCATATTACGTCGAATGAAAATGGGAGACGGGGCCGGGGTTCGAACCCGGAACCTTGAGCCGGCGCACTCATGCGTTTACCGACTGCGCCATCCCGTTCGCGTCTCGGGTCTGTCTACCATTCTCATTCAACTTGTGAAACCCAAAGACCTCTCAGGTGGTCTCGCAGTCGGTAGGCGCATGAGCGCGCTGAGCTCAAAGTCCCGGGTTCGAACCCCGGTCCCGTCTCCCATTTTCATTCGACGTAACATGATTAATTAAGCTCACAATGTTTCAACTTTTGTTTAAAGTGGTCGTTAGACGGTACAAATTATAACAAATACGTGTTTAAATTTCTACACACACAGAAAAAACTATGAGATATTTACAATAAAAAATTATAATATGTTTGTGTTGTTTCTGCTTTTTTGTAAACATATTTTGAGTTTTTGTTTAAAATCGTATTCAATTATTCTGTTATGTTTCTTGTTATAATTTGTACCGTCTGACGACTACTTCAAATGAATGTCGAAATGCTGTGAGCTTTAAATCATAGAATATATAACTTTCGTTCAGAAATGTCGTACGTCTTGAATTATTTATTTAACTTCATAAATTAAATTCTTAGTCCATGTGCATTAAAGAACACAATATGCTTGTGTCTATTTTAATCCTGAATCTCTTATAGTACCTCTATAATGTTGGAAGGTACAAAAATGAAAAGCAATCAATTCTTCTCTTCTTACGCAATAAATTAAAACTTAATATTTGTTTTTGGACATTTGTAATATATTTTGTGCTTTTAAACACACATTTCGACTCGTTGTTTGAGTAGTCGACGTCAGGTGATAAATTGTTACAAGAGCAACTGCACATTTGAACATGATATTAAACATAAATTTAATATCTATTTCCACATTGGATTATCAGGTTGTTCATGTTGTTTGAAAAAATGCGTACCTCATAAACTGGTCTGGTGGTTCTACTAGTAACGTCCATTGTATTATATTCAAGATATAAGACTTTGTCACTGCTCGCTTCGTGGTATCACCTATTCGGTAGTAGGTATAACTTTAATAACAGTGAAAAATAATTCCATTCAATGCGAAATCCAAAATTCAAATTACGTCACACATTAAGAAAATATTATGTTGCACGGAAACGCAGCATAATTTATTATCATTTTCTATTTTTTTTAAATATCTTTTCTTATGAGATGTGATTGAATTAAGAACTGTTAAGTATAAATTACTGGTGTCTTATCTTCTAAAAGATCAAGCTATTTCTAATCAACGTAACCTATTCTTATGGTAGTAAAATAAGTGAAGTACAGTTTCCTGTTAGTTGAGCCCACGAAAAGATTGAAGTTCATCTGTGGCAATTAAACAATAGTTATCTAAACGCTATGCCAACTATATCATTCCATATCACGGAAGTTTTTTATCAATCAAAAATTTAGCTTGTAATTTTGCAATTATGACTACCATACTTCGAAGGTACTTATCACAAACATGATATCTTGGTGTTTTCACTACTAAAAGTGTAAGTACAGCATTTTCATACATATTATTATTTATTATAGAACTTACTGGGTTCTATTGCAAAAGATATACTGACAGAGATACTGCTGCCTCATGTGCTCGAATATGAGCCTAAGGTTTATGTTATTTAATAGCACTAAAATAATTACTGTAACTTTGAAATAAATATATTTCATGAAAGTTCTCTAACAACATATCACTACCGAAGGATAAGCACCACTGATACAGTGTAATCACACCTGTAATTTGTCAATAAAATATAAACTATTGTCAAGTTTATTTTTATAACAATTTTATTTACTACATTTGATACTTAGTAGATAAATTATTATTTATATTTTATAGTAGCATATTGAGCGTTTCGGGATTTTAAAGTTGATTATTCATGTATATCAAAGAGAAAAGTTTTAGCAAAATTGGAAAAATACCATTGCCTCCCGTTAAATCTCAAAGTTTTAATTTTTACAGAAGTTTATAATCATAGAGATCTTTAATTCCTGTACGTCATATTTTTGTTAGGTCCCCCTACAGAGTTAAAAACCTTCAAACAACGGAAAAATTGAAAAAATTGATTTTTGGAAGGTCATAATCTGGAAAGAAGACATGTCTCAAGGATGAAATTCTATGCACATATCTATGTTTACGCGTGTGTATGCACAAAAAAATTTAAGTCTGAGACTTGATCCCTTTCTTTAGAAAATTGTCTTAGAAAACACAAATTTATTCATTTTCAAACTTCTAATTCAAGACGCGAAATCAATTACGCAGGTAGCTATAGAAATTAAATATTGGTTGGAACTGTAGCGTATAATATTCTAAATACGAAGTTTGTAATTTTAAGACGCTAGACCAAATGAATCTTGAGATATTAAAGCTTACATAAATACTTACAAAGGCCAAAAACGGTGCGCGCGAAAGAGTGAAAATGACATCCATTTTTAAATCAGACATGGTAATTTTTTTTAATTATGTTTTTCTACTCTCCAATAATANTTTTTTTAGGGGTTGCGCCAACACTTTTTTTTTCTGGATCATTTAAAATGGATTGACCCAGTATTATGTTGATATTCTAACACGTAGCAAACTATTTTTATTCTTGTCTTAGGAATGTGCTGAAATGTTGAATCTGTCTTTGCCTTAGGGCCCCTGATCGGAATTCATGGGGTGATCTCTATCTTGCTTCCGGAGAGTTAATTAGTATTTTGTCCTCCAAAAGATCATACGCTCTTTGTAACTACTTTTTTGACAATAAATTTATTATTACCAATATAATTATTATGAATTGTGATGGATAAGTGAGAGACATTACAGATGCAAACATACATATCAAACAACCGTACATATAGAAACCGTTAACATTAGTGATCGAGAAAAACTTTGTCTCTGAATATACAAATTGCGAGTAACAATAAATTTATCCATAAGGAAGTAAATAATGTTCATGAGAGAATTCTATACATAGAATCGTAAAAAATTCCTAACCTTAATAAAAACGTAATGAGCACTGTAGAACGAGTGTTAAGGAAATAATGATACCGCATTTTCTTACATTCTTGTTACAAATTTTTTTATTGTATGCTAGAGTCAAATAAATAAAAGAGTCATTCGCTTGTCAAATGAATTGAACAATTTTTGTCTTGATCTTTCGAACTAAACATTTAGATTTAATATCGGTCCGAACATTATTGTTTGTCATATTGTCAAATCTCTAGTAAAAGAATAATTCCTCACCTTCAGATATTTATTTGTCTTATGCCCGGATAAATACCCGGTCTTCAGTGTCAGTCAGACCGGAGCGGAAACTCGCATTTCTCTTCGTAAGGAATACAGTGGTCTAAGAGAGTTGCAACGCGAATTTGACGCATTACGAAAATCGACCGACACAAATAGGATAAAAACTGTTCCGAAAGAAAAGTTAAACTATACGTTCCGCCAAACCTAGAAAACGAAGAAAGTGGCAGCATCTATGTGCCAAATTCAAGACACGTACGGGGGAGCATGTGCAGGAAGACGTCGGCGTTACAACTTCATCATTCCACGGTATCTATTTCTGAAGAACAGAAAGCATAGAACGGGTACTGGTGTACATTCCCTTGAGAATCTTGCGAGTTTCTACGACAACTCTGACCTCCTCATTCAGTAAAATAAAATGATTCCGACGTCACCAGAATAATTTGGAGAATCCTGATGGAAAGAGAATTATGTATTTGGAGGAAAGGTACTGAAACGTCAGGTTCTGAGTAGTGAAGTGGTCGGAGAACTGTATGATAAATATTATTATATTTTTAATTTCTTATTTTCATTTAATTTAAATTAATGAAAAATGTTTCAAGTTGAAGTTTTTAACTGAAGGCACAAATAATTGTATTTATACATAATATTATTTTTTATACTTAAACTGAAAATTGAATGCGAATATTTTAACATACTCTAATATAAAGAATGACTAAGAGAATGGCCTTGCGTCATGTCCTCATGTGCAATTTCGGGTGTTATTAGAGTTTGAAAATTGTACGGAATATATGGTTAGTGTAGTTGAATTATTATCTGGATGTGAGGATACCAACAGTTATTTAAAAAGATTCAAATTAATGGAGGACGGCATTTGTGAGTATGGAGTTGGCGAAGAGAGAACTGAACATATATTTTGCGATTGTGAGATCTAGGGAGTAGAGAGGGATCTATGAAGAGAATGAATGCTAATGATTCATACTGAAGATGGCATGCACGAAAATCAATACTAGGGGAAAATATGAATTTTTAAAATACTATGTAAAGGAAATGCGTAACGTAAAAAATGGACTCATGCTAGATAGTGGAGTTAACGGCCATCTCCAGCGAGATAAAGAGCAATGTATTTAATTTATTATTTATTGTAGATCTAGTGTTATATTTGATTTCGGATTTAGTAAATGTAGTGCAAAGTAAGTAAAAACAAAGGAAATATGAAGAACGACATCAAGGATACGCGATGAAAAATAAAATAAAACAAAAAAAATCTGTGATATAATGCAAACATGGACATCGTGCGCTCAACTCATCCAGAATCACTCGGAGGTTAGAAATGATCTCTTCATAGTCACTTGATAAATAGATACCTCTTCCTTCCTTCCTACCTACACGCTTCACTAAGCGATGCCTCCGCTATGTGAACTGCCCTTACATATAACTTTTATAAAACAAAGCTTAAATTCCTCTTCGCGAGTGTCGTAAAAAATTACATATTGTACTGACTCGTCTTCACCATTTCAGGAAATTTCATGAAGTTTTGTTAATATCCATAAAATGATATACATTTTTATACGTGAAATATAGTTAACCTGACAAATCGAACATACAAACATCGTTTTACATAGTAATATTGACGTGTGTCGTGTAAGTCATCATCAGACGGGATTCTTTTCCAAGACTCTCCTCGCCTTTTTTGAAACATAACCACATTTCACTCAATTAGAACGAGATTTTAAGCATACTTTAAGCGTGCGAATTTATGAAAGCGGGAGGAAAGAGGGAAGAGTAGAATCACTATAATTTGAAAGAAATGCTTCACCTTGCAATTTGCACACTATCTTTTACACACCAAAAGCTCCGCGTCCTAGAACCTCCTAAACTGTATGACCTGGATTCATAATCTAAAGAAGAATATATAACGCTTATATTTAGAAAGAAAGCTCTTTCAACTAATTATTCTTATGGAATGGAATTACACTGTACTTAAGTAAATTGAACCCTATAAACGCAAAGCATTGGTGGAAAATTCTCCTTAATGGGCACTTTACACTTGCCGAACATTTTATGAATATACAAATAAGGAAAATTCGAAGCTTGTATAAGTACGACAGCAAGAAGAAAAAACATTAACATGCATTTACGAAATAAATTATACCCTCAAGAGTTTTCTAGCATATTTATTAAAACGATATTTTCACCCTGATTATATTTATATAGTATAGTAAGCCTGAGAACCTAGTGACAAAGATATTTCGTCCTTAACTGACAATGAATTAGCCACTATGTTTTGTGATCTGATTTCTTCCCTAAGTCGTAGAGATCTTTGAGACTGTTGGCGCTTGATCTAGTAATTCACAACAACGTCGAATTGTACATAGAACCCATCGCTTTTTTGGCAAGGGAAATCAATAAACTACTGTATACTTTGTGTTTTCAAAACACTAATTATATCACCTTTTTTAATCCTGGGATGCTACATAACTTTTCGCTTCCGTGGGATAAGTAAAATTATAGTAGATATTTTTTTAGTGTACTTGACACAGTTTAAAAATATCTTACACCTGGTTTTCGACTTCTATGATTCTACGTTTGCACGGGCGAAGTGGAATGGGAGCGCGTGGCAAGGACTCTCCTGCACTGCTTTGATAGTGGGACCGGCGTTCCTTTCGAGCAATAGATCCTGCCGTGATATTGTAGTTTTGCACGAAAGTTTTCATGCAAAAAGTAAACATACTTTTTTTTAAATTCTATAGTATATTCATCCTAATATTCCAATCTACCTAATACACCTTTGTTACCATTTTGCATCGAAAATAGTGGAATTCTTCCGGATCTCCGGGACTGAGCGCTATTCTTTATATTAGGATTCATGTAAACATGGGAAGCCATAGACCACCCTAAGAAACAAACTTGATAGAGTTAGTTTTGTGACTAGCTCATAATTTAGATTTTATAATTGTTCGTGCGTTAATAATATTGGCACTAAATTTCCGCACGTAAAAATAGCGTGATGCATTTGGAACGTGATCGAGATGGCTGTTTCCCTAGGAGTTCGACGTTTATATTGTTGAAGTTGGCCTGATACTTTTTACTTCCTTAGCAGCCATGTTGATTTTTTTTCTCTCCACTTTCACATGAATATCACTATACTAACTCCTCGGAAATGAAAGTCCCAATCTTCCAAATGTTTATGAAAGTAAATTATTGTAATAAACCCACGCCATGAGTATTTTGACTATTTCTTACAGCCCCATAATACCTGCACTGGGTTACAATAATGACGTCAAGGCAAATAAGTTTCATGACTCTGTTAAAACGTTTATCTGGTTCATTGTTATGTAAAAATGTTGTTACATTATGTTTAATTTTTTTTCTTTTTGTCCACTTTTTAGCATGTTTACATCATTGCATCTATAGTAACCCGAGTTCTCTCTCGAGATTTTTCAACGTTTCCGCGAGGAGAGGAACGATCAGGGATTGAAAGCTCGCCAAAATAAAATATGTCTCATGAATATGAAGTGTTTCAAAGTTTCCTCTGTGAAAAAGCTCTTTCTATGAGATGCAATTCTGTTCGAATTGACTAGATCCAACATTCGCGCAGACTTCGCCTCGAGGGTCGACCCGATTCCCAAGTCTACTCCTACAGGGCAATTCTCGTTCATCTTCGGGTCTCTTCTGGTTGTGTTGGTTGGAAAATTTATCACGCCATCCTGGTGCTTTTCGGAGTCGCTATAAATGTGTGAAGCTGTGCACTTGCTTTGTTGCTTTTATTGGCACTGACATTTGAAGTTTTATTTTATTTTCAAATCACGTCGAAGGAAAAGCATTTCGAGATGTTTGTTTTATATGGTCTCGGATTTGGTCTCGGGTTTGGAGCTAGAGAAGCAATATTTGGGATTTTAAGTTTACGCGTCAGAATCGTAGGAGGTACCGAAGACAAAGTGGGACACAATCTTTGATTGATATCATCATGCTACGGAGCTTCCCAATGAAGAAAAGAAAACGAATATCATTTTTTAAGTATTGTAACGTGGAAATCAAAACGAAAATGATACATTATTATTAATGAAACATGACATTTATTTTATTATTGCCAACATTCAAGTCGTGTCCATAAATTTTGATTTTGATTTTTCAAATGTTGCCGAAAATTTCTCAACACTTGAATGTATTTTAAAAACAATACATAAATATCCCCTTGTTGAAAACCTAAGGAGAAAATTTAATTTAAATATATTAACGGTAATACAGTTATCATTTTTAAGTATAACCCTTTTGAGTACGTATGTTATAAAGCAATTATAAAGCAATGGGTAATTATGATATCTGTGCAAAATGGAAATAGATAATGGATCCGTAATGATTCCATTTGGACAGTTTAGCTAGAAAATTTAAACGGAAAAATTACTGATACTGTTCTTATTTAAACAAATTATTCTTAAATTTAATAATTTTCATTATAAGTAATAAAAGATTTTATCATTCTGTCCTTATTTTATTAATGTAAAAGGCCTTTTCGGTCGCATGGCGGCCATCTTCAGTGCTACAAAAATGTATACAAAATATAAATTACAAAATAAATAAAATCATTCTAAAAACAATCTACCCCCTTCCACTTTGAAAATATATTTTTTTATTTTTTAATATAATATACCTTCTTTGAAAAGTTAATAATTTTCAATATAATATGCAATAGTAACAAGAAATGAGAAAACAGGCATACCTGAGTCCAAATTTGATTTCCAAATTTTAGAAATAGGAAATAATTACTGGAAAATACTTAAATTATAAAACATTCACATTCACAATTCACTTAACTTTTCAAAGAAGAAGGGGGTAAATTAATTTTAGAATATTTCAATTTTTTATTTTGTCATTTATATTTCCATTTTATGTAAAAAAAATTAACTTTTCGAAGTAGAAAGAGTAGATTGTTTTTAGAATGATTATATTTATTTTGTAATTTATATTTTGTAAACATTTTTGTGCCACAAGATGGCCGCCCTGCGGCCGAAAAGGCCTTTTGCATGAATAAATAAGGACAGAATGACAAAATCTTTTATTACTTATAACGAACAATCTGTCAAAATCAGACAAATTCCTCAAATTAATGATTTTCTCATTTGTCTTTTTAAGTTATATCCAAAGGGCATGAAGATCAGGAATCAGGAAAGAATTATTGATTTTTATTGGAATTACTAAACACAATTTCTTTTGCACACTATAACTATTGAATTAATAATAACTATACATGTAATCCACATTGTAATTTTGTGAGTAGAAATTTATATTAATTTAAATAATTTATACAATCTTATTTTCACAGACTAGATTTATTGTCAATTATATTTTTAGTCAAGTATAATCAAGCATAAGGCTCTATTTCTTTGCGAAATATGCCGCCAAATTTATTTCGTTTTATGACGTAACAAGATGTAGAAAGTAGAAGAAGTATAGTAGTGCCTGGCCTTGTAGTAGTGCAACTGGCAAGTTGATGCCCTAACGCTAACTGTCCCCACCTTCACTTCATGCAACTCTGATTATTTTTAATAATTTATCTGTCTGCACAGGGAACAGTTAAGGATGTGTAAATAAGTTTTAACAGTACGGGAGAGGTGACCTACAGGATCTATATACGGGTTGAAAGTTTTGTATTTTACTAGTGAAAGTAAATTATGACTCTATCGTCAGTGTCTAACGAACATAGACGAATGGAATTCAAGGTGTAATATGACTCAGGAAATAACAGGTCTGCAAATAATGAAAAACCATTAAAAAATTAAAATGTTGAATTTAAATGTTAGATTAGATTAGTTTTTAAACTAACAATTCTCCATCATTCTGAACTTGGCTTATTATTTATTCAAGGAATATCTCAAATCTGACCTTCCTTATGTAAATAATTTTAAGGATATTAACGTTTCAAAACATTTAATTTAATTAATTTTAGTTAACATATAAATACAATGCATCGCTAGTGTTTTTATGTTGCATACCTTTAAATACATCAATAAATCGACGTCCCATTTCGTAAAAACAATAATTATTTTTTCTATAAATTACATAAACGTACGAACGAGAACGCATGGTCAAGAAATATTGCAATCGATGAGATGAGTGGGTGAAGCTACAGAATTGCAATACATATAACTCAAACTATTTAATGAAAAGCTATTGAGTTTCGGCGGTTTATCACAAAGAGTTATAGAAGAATCACTTTTATCTACAACAATCTATGGAAATTTTTCTCAATAACATTTATTAAATAATTTAAAACTTTTTGACATTTTTCGTGGTATTCGACGAACTAAAATCAACAGGTGATTATTTTTACTAGTTCATTTTAATTAAAAGTTGTTTCATTCGAAGTTTTAATTTTGAACAGTTTTACACAATGCTCATGTTGATTATCTAAACAGCAATCCTTCGCGCATGGAGTTTGCTTTTTTATAGCCACTATTATTTTTCTCGTTCACGTTCCACTCCTCAGTTTCAAGCGAAAGTATGTCGTTTCACAATTACTTTTATCTTTCCAGAAATAGCCTTGCAGGAGTCCATCATCACGCAACAACGCTTTAAATGAGTAAGTTAAATAACTTTTCTTTTTAAATACATCTGAAGTCGCAACTTTCCGTTTCTAATTCTTTTTCCCAAGCGAGGACACGGGAACTTAATTGGTGGCTGGAAGAGAGAAAAATCGCAGTGTTAACGAGAAACAAATGTTGTTGAACTGAGGATAATTTTGTTTTACTTTGTCTTCACAAGATATTCTACATGCAGCTTCATTCCACCTCAGGATCCAATCTCCATTTTCCCACGCCGTCGTTGGTTCTTTCAGGGGAACCCCAGTAAAAGTAAGCCTTTCTTTCACGTGACCAGTGGGAGGTTCCAGAGCAAAACTCTTAATCTACGGGAGCGCGGATCCGTGAGGACATTCATTCCGGGTCGTTTATCGCAGTGCGCACAGTGCTTCCGGCGGCAATGGACAGGAAGCGAACCACGCACAGAGGAGGTTTGTTTGAGGAAGGGATTCTCAAGAACAAAGAAAATGGACGCGTTATTTATTTGTTTATTAAAGCAGGAATGGAAGAAGAATATTTGGTCGATTATACTTCGTCTCCAACAAGAGATATCACTTCATTTCACCCGCGATTTATCGTAACGTAAAACGTACTAAAACTTATTAAGCAGAAGTTGTAGTTTTTGTATCATATAGTTTATAATCAACTGTTCTGTTGCGAATATTTACATAAGACGGTTGTGCCCACCTGGCAGTCATTTAACAAAACAACAAATTGAACAAAAAGAAGAAAGGCGTAATGAAAGCAAGGTTTTCCAACATACTATCGAAAAGTATGTTTTGTATGGGGTTTTAGGGATCGCCAACATCAAGGTCCTTAGAACCCTTAAAAGTGGTATGGTAAAAAGACGTATGGTTCAGTGGGTAACAAGTCAACATAAATGTATTGATAATTTAATCACAAATCTTCGAACACTAAATTATTAGGATTAATGTTATATTTTCATTCGGTTTTATTGTTTCGAATTACCTTTTGCTTTTTTATTTTGTATTGCTGATTGAATAATTCTAGAACAAAAAAGAAAAAACGTAAGAAAAAAATGGCCCTCAAATCTCGTGTGCTAGGTTCCGCTGGCATAATATTAAATCTTTAGAACATCATCTGGATAAAAGTTCGATCTGTTGATAGATCCTAATTGTATGCCAAAAAGTGAAATTAAAATGTTTTAGCTAAATTTTAAATACATCGTCGTGGTGCTATGAAATTTAAAACTTTGAACTTATGTAAAAAGAGAACATGAGCTTTGGCAGGCAGTTTCTCTTCAATTCTATCAGTACATCATTCCCCATATCTCTCATCAGTCTCAGCAGAACCCTGATCCACCAATTGGGATCGGACCCGGTCTGGATAATCAAATGCTGTTGTCAATGGTATCTTGGCTTCCGCGTCAATTGTGAACGTTTCGACCTCCATACTTAAGAATTCTTCAGGACCCGGAACCACCCAGAAGCCAAAATCGGATTATCCAATATTCGGATAATTTGATTTCATCTTGTTAAAAAGTTATTTTTAAGACTAAAAACAAAACCAAAAAAACATACTGTTAAAGAAAAAATTAAGAAAACAACTCAATGTAGAGTGGAAAGAACCATTTAATGATATAATAGGTCTCTTGTGGTTATAGGTAGCTCAGTACACTATAAACACAACAATACAATAATCGGAATTTGGACAATACAATAATGGAGTGCGTATAATTGGTGTTTTACTGTATTTTGCTTCTTTTGGCAATTCGTCTCTCCCTATATAGGGTCTCTACTTCTCCCTTATCGTAACGTCCCATCTGCGGTGTCCGTCTCTTCACTTCGCGCTAAGGGGAAAAAAAGGAGCCTCGGTTTGTGCGCTTACCGGAGAATTTGTCGGGGCTTCCGCCCTGCTCCAAGCCGCTTCCACGGCTTCCGAAGGCGTCTCTGCACGACACAGTGCGCAAGTCACGTCAAAAGATGGGTAAATATAACTTCTCTTTCACTGAGGACTACAATAGAACTCGAATTATCCGAAATCCGATAATCTGGATCACCAATTATCCGGTTCGATGGGAGAAAATATTTTTGTGTTTTTAATTATTGGGCACTAAACTATTGGTATATTTAACTGTATTAAACAAAGTGTACTCACTATAGGCCTATTATATCATTAAACTGTTCTTTTAACTGTATAGTGTGAGTCAGTTTTCGTATTATCCTCAACTACACGATACTTCTTTGTCATTGTACCATATACATAACGCATTTTTTTATAAAATCAAATTATTCGGATATTTTATAATCTCGACCGCTACCGTCATAATTGATACGAATAATTAGAGTTCTACCTTATTTTTCGTGAATATAATATTAATATCATTTAATACTTTTCGAGGACCAAGATATGTCGAGAAGAAAGTATAATGTTGCGATAAAACCGTTTTTGTCTTAGAATAATGTTCAACAGTGTTTTGAGATAAGGGTACAGTTGAAAGTCCGTCCCTGGATATGGACTGATAAATTGTTTACGTCCTACTTGTTATTCAACAAATTTCATGACTTTAAATTTTGTAAGTATTCACTCAGTAGCGATAAGCAATCTTTTAAACGACGTCGGGTTTTCGAAAACCACCTTCACGTTTTAACCGTCATAATGCGGTTCTCCTCAGCCAAAATGGAAAGGTTTATGGTTGTAACCATGTTGTGTTTGTAGTGGCGGGATCCATTTTTACAAGCACATAACATAAATTATATATTAGCACAAATTTACAAATACTATCTGAGACCAATAAAATATCTCATAGTAAATTATTAGTTATTAAGTTCGTACATTAATTAATAATAAATATATTTGGTCATAATGAAGCTTTATTTATTAGCCAAATTTATATAAATAATAATCTATTCTCAAGATTTATTTTCTCTGTCGATTGCAAATGTAATATAGAGAATATTGTTCAATTCGTTTACCACAGTGATTTACCCTATTGGTCACATCTGATGTGAGTAATCGAATATTCTCCACCTTCATTTAGTTTTATCTTTAATTCTTTTTCAAGAAAATCTGGAGACGTGCTAAATAAGTGTAACATCAAGATCATATTATAGTAACTGATCTGAATTTGAACTTTTGTCCAGAATTTTAGACCACGGTACCACTGTGGGCGGAGGTGGCGTGTCTCGATTCCATGGAAGGGGTGAAACAGGAAGGGGTGAAGAGAGAGTTGAAAGGGGATCGAAGGGAATACCTATAGCTGACGTCTGACAGACAGCTGCCGAATAGATTTCCTGATTCTGATATTACGAGCTAGCCAGGTGGAGATAAAACGAAATTTCTCTTCTTGAAATTCAATCCCTCTTAAAACAAGATTTTGAGTTTGACTTGCAACTATGGCGTTTCCCTTGTTATCAATTACAGTATATTCTACGTATTTCATGAATTAATTACTAAAAAATAATTTATGTATATTTATTTTATTTGTAAACTAATATCATGAATTTAAATGTCAATTAAAATGTAATTAATAGAGAAATATTAAATAATTATTTATTGATTAATCAAGACCAATGAACATTTACAAACTCATTTTGTTCCCAAGTGATTTATTTTTATTTATTTGTTCTAAATATGACAGTGACGTGGATAATATCGATTTCATATATCTCCGTTACTTAACAGAATCCAACTGTCATACTTTTATAGCCCAGAGATTAGTTGAAAGGTATACCAAATTCAAAAGAAAATCTCATTAATTATATTTCAAGCTTTGTTCAATATTATGCATGGAAACAAAACTAGTAAATTTTAATGGAGAAAAATACATCAACGCTAGAAAAGAAATATGTATTAATAACATGAACTAGAAGTCAAGGATGGATGTCAGAAATAAAGAAAAGATTAATGAAGTATCACTATGACTTTTCCGATGTAATTCGAAACGCGCAATCCCAGAGACAGGATCAAAGAATAATTCTCGTCATGAACAGGAAAGCTCTGAAGAAGAAGAAGAAGAAGAAGAAGAAGAAGAAGAAGAAGAAGAAGAAGAAATCGAAGAGATCGACAATGGAGTTTGTGAAGTGTGTTCCAGAAAATAACAGTTGAAACTGAGAGAAAGGAGGGTAGAGAATCGAACTAGGAAGACAGTAAGAACTAAGAACTTACATGAAGTGGCAAATCCTTGTGAACCGAACTCGGGAAACGACAACATCAGAAATTATTATTTTGGTGATGATGTTACTAACGGAGGTCGTCATAATAAAATTTAATAATAAAAATATAGGACATCCTGTCATGTACTTATCAATTGGGACAAATCATTTTCGTTACCTTAATAAACCTCATCCGTAATATAAAAAAATACAATTACAAATGATAGAAATAGAAAAAAAAACTATCAGAATTTTGTCGTGAATATTTATAATACTAACATGTTGCTTTCTGCTGAAAAATAAACTAATTACGTGAGATATTCTTTTAATACAATGAAACATTCATTACTTACTCTCCTCTATAGCTGACATTTCTCTATTGTAGACAAATTTAACTTCCCGTCATTTAATTCTACGTTGACCTTAACTTCTCAAAAGCGGTCACTCTCAATAGCGAACAAATTTTACGGTTTCATGAGTGTCCATTTTAGAGTTGTTATCATGTGGAACTTACAGAATTATTCTTACAAATATCGACTTATTAACAATACTAGCAATTAAATCTCAAGAAAAATTGAATGTAATTAATATTCTCCATGATAATATGAACGTTCTCTTGTAGTAGTTCTAGAGATCGTAAGAGAACATGCAGGACTTTGTTACTTGGGTATTTACAATGGAAAAAGGCATATTAGTATTATAACTCGCAGCCAACTTTTTATCTTATCTAGGAACTTTTGCTGAAATTTTTGAATCCGCCTCTGCCTTAGGACCCTTGATCGGATTTGATGGGATGGTCCCTTGCTTGCTTCCGGAGAGTAAATTAGTTTATTGTCCTCCACGTGGTCATACGCAGTCTGTACTGTTTTTTGACAATAAATTTATTATTATTTATTATTACATTAATTTAAAGGTAAAAGAGGCATGATAATGTACAACAAGGTTCAGTTAAACGTTATTGAATTCGTCAATGAAGGCAGGTCAATGAAGGCAGTGAAAGGTATGTGAGGTTATAGTTACGTTCATGTAGCGTTCACCGAAGCTCAGATGGCGTACAGCGTCCCAGGCCGTTGGAAGATGCAGGATGCAGCCGCGGTATGTGGATCCATCAAAATTATTTAAAGTTTCTAAGATCGCACTATTTCCATGATCACAATAAAACCATATTCACGACAGTACCAGATGGTCACACCACATGGTTGAAGGAGATGTATAGTTTCACCTCCCGCACAACACGTTTCACAAAATGTTCAAGCCCGATGTTGACTCGACGAAGTCTGAAGAGAGAGTGATGAATGAGCTAATGAAGCTACGGGGCCTTCCTCACTAATTCGAGAGAACACACTCCCGCGCAAATACATTATTATTGAATTGTTGTTGTGCAAATTAAAAAATTTGATACAAATTAAAGAATTGAAATTACATTAAAATTAGAAAATTTATATNTATATATATATATATATATATATATATATATATATATATATATATATATATATATATATATATACACACACACCTCACCACGGAACCAAGTAGTTCCTTTCTTGATGTAATTTTTAAATGCTGTTATCTCAGAAAAGAAAAAGGTGAGGTAAAAAATTAGGATTTCTGACATCTTTTAATGCTCTAAAGTTTTACACTTCATTTGTGTGATTTGCTCCCACCTGTTACACAGAAAAGGAACTAAAATTTGCGTATTAATATATAAGATGCTGACAGCATTTGACCTCGGGATCACATGTCCTGGATGTTCTACTACAACATCCTCCATGTTTGGTGGACATGATAGACGGAGGTTGGGGAGGTTTACATTGAAAGCGAGGGTCCACGTGAGAGACGGGGAGAGGGTTGTCTGATCATAGGGTATTACGATCGATGTACACTGTGGTGAGGTGCATTGACAAGACAAGGGAGGGGCTGTCAGGTGTCACTGGAGTGGCATTTGCTGTTGGGAGGTCAATATATATGGAGGGTGCTACTATGAAGAGGGTCAGGAATATTTCTCGAAGCACATAGTAGATTCTCATACTATGCAATATAATTGGAAGGTTCAAAAGATCTTATAATAATACATATGTGTAAATATGTGTGTGTATACGGGATTCAAGAGAATTACAAATTTGTATAATGTCTAACTCAGCAATTTGGTGTTATTGAATCATGCATCTTTCCCTCGAGGTAATAAGTTAATTAATAATCAATTTTCAATTGCCGAGTTAAAAACATCATTAAAAGTCAATCTTATGTGGATTTTATTTCTCCGCTCTTTCTTTCGAGAGCGTTTTAGTAGAATTAAGGCACTTTGGAATCGAATATTGTCATTTTTTATTCCACTGTTCTTACGACCAATATCAATTCACGCAACTTATCAGGTGTCCAAACCTGGAGGTGGATAGATAGCTCGAAGACAGTTAAATGAAACACTAGCGTCAGTCGGAGTTTTGTCGGAAACGTATAAATGCACAGTTTTCATGAGAAAAAAAATACTATATTATTTTTGCGTTTCAATAATTCTCTACGATTGTAATCCAAATATATCGAGTCTTGAACAAATTGAATGTGTTATTTTTAATATTCAGAATATATATAAAAACACACAGTAAAAACAAATTTGGAGAAATTATTTTATTTTGAAAATTTCGAAAATATTACGGAGAACCCGAGGAGCGTTAAACTAACTTTCCCTCTTAATCATACATCAAAGACGAGATTTAAATGATTTCTCGTGATAAAATGTCATTTGATTCTGAAAGGAATTTGGTATTTTCAGTAACAAATTATTGAGTATAGCAAATTTACAATAGCCTTTATTTTTTGAATATGGTCAATTGATCATTTATTCACTCCACGAATCTTCAGTGGATCAACAAATATGATTTGTAGTATTTTTAAATTTTCCATTGTTTGATTCAATTTGTTTTGTGCTGGCCTCAAATACTTTCCAATTATTGAAATTGAGTCAGGAGTTGTGTGATCTTTCAAAGCAATTCCGAAGGAATCATAGCGATGTCAAAACAATTAATGTCTGAAAAGATATGTTCAACTTCCCCAATGATATCTGTAACATCCCCTTCTTCATCCATATTTCTACAGAACTGTCTACACATCTCTTTCGCGGAGTTTCACAAATCTTGTTTGACATTTAAAACCCCAAATACACTCATTAATGTAATTCAAAAATTTCACATACTTTGCAATAACTTTTTTGATATTGAATTTTTTTCAAAAGTTAGTTCGAGATACATTTTCTAAATTCTTTGAAAACTTATAAGCACTCTATTCCGCTACGGGGTGTCATGTTTAAATCTCAGCTGTGTGAAAAACCCCGAAGCCCCTCGTAGCTCATTTGATAGTTATACGGCTCCTGTCGGTAGTAACATAAGATTGAAAAAAAGAGTTTAGCATTAATAATAATAATAATAAAAATTATATTGTCAAAAAAACTGCGTATGACCACGTGGAGGACAATAAACTAATTTACCCTCCGGAAGCAAGCAAGGGACCATCCCATCAATTCCGATCAAGGGCCCTTAGGCAGAGGCGGATTCAAAAAATTCAGCAAAAATTCCTAGAAAAGATAAAAAGTTAGCTGTGAGTTATAATACTAATAGAATGACAATATGTTTTTGTAATTAAACGCAAAGAATTAGCATGTACAAATTATTATCGAACTATACTCGTAGATTATTCTGAGTGTAGTGTTTAAAAATCATAAGAATTGAAATAACACTAAATTCACGTTTTATTAATACAATAAACATGCCTCAATATTAGAATATTACAATAAACATTAAGCACAGATTATAGATTCTTGTGACCTCCCAAGAAGTCTGAATAAGCGACCTTCTGATAATATCGAGACACCATGTCAGGAATACGGAGAGAAGTCGTTTTATTGAAATTTCTGGTTTTCTCGTTGAAATATGTATTGAAATAATGATAACTTTATTATGAACACGGAGATATTAGATTACCCGAATGAAATCAGTGAAAAATAAAGGTTGTTACACTTTAAAAATCTAATATTTGAGCGAGAGTACGGTGCGCGATTGAAGCTAACAAAACTACTAAGCGAGGAGCATACAATTGAGTACGATAGAGAAGAACAAAACTACCTTCTACATAGTAGACTACTGAATTTTTTAAATTATAGTTTCCTGACTTCTAGTAGCTGCGGAGAGCACAACAAATTTCGTATAAAATATCGCTTAACACCATTGGATTTGTTATTTTGTTCTGAATGTATAAAAGAGAAAAAATTGGTTTTATAAACCGTTATTACTTTTTTATTACCTGAAATATTTGTTAAAAAACGTTGTTTCCCGATACGTCATATTTATTACTTTTTATAAAATAAACTAAGAGTACGAAAAATAATTCTTCCTCCGCGACTGATTACTGTTGTGTTTGTGACAACATAAACAACTTCCAGCTTCTACTTGTAATTGTATTTTTTTTTTCAAAAACATTGCAAGATACAATCAATCACATTTATAAGGAATAAAATTTACACTGTCGCGCACAGAGAATTGCCGTGATCACATTATAACTGAAATAAAATATTTGAAACTATTTACACAACCTAGAGAAAGTGATAAATGTTTTCCATGATGGTGTGATAAATGTTTTTTTAATGGAAAACCATGTTTTCCAGAAGCGGCCAGCGGGGCAAAACGGTCGTGCGCGTATTTGCCGCGTCCACGATCTGGACTCCACAGTAGAGGAAGTTATATTAGAACTAAATGTCGAAAAACGTTCATTTACTCAAATATTCGTCTTTTTAAAGAGCGGAATCGTGATTCTTGACTGATTTTGCTAGTAAACCTAAAGTGTTATGTGTGTGTATCAATAAGAACACAGATGAGTAAAGAAATTTAAAAAATGAATTATCTTATTCAAATTAATAGTTCAGCATCACCCCACTTTGATTACTACAATTTACTCCATTCACATCCAAGGCAAAAACTCTTTCTTGGTTCATGCTTACTTCTAGTTCTTATTGTCCGCGAAAGAAATGTTAAGAAATGATGTGGAATCTTGCAAGCAATATGATAAATGTGATGAAGCGTTCTTCAACATCATGCAAGATTTGACAAAGATTTTTAATATTAGAATTCATTTCAGAACAATTTCAGTTTGCATGATTGCATGGAGGGGAGTTGACTTCGAAATATATAGTTTTCATGAGAGCATATAATCGAACTTTTGTCCTCCTTCGAGATTAACGATCTTCGATAAGCTCCCCTGATAGAAATTTTCAATACAAAGGCTACAACCAAGCTTACATGGCTATTAAAGTATTGTTAGGAAATAGAGCAGAATAATGAGAAAGCGTTGAATCCGAAGTCTCTCAAAAGTTATTATTCTCCTGTGTATCTAGAATAAATAGCTTTCCCCCGAGAACGGCAACGAAGAAAGAGGATTTAATCACGGAGGAAGTCAGGTCTTTTATGAGCAGTCTCTGTTGGCTAGATGGGATTTTGGCTGTCATATTCTCCATTGTCTTGCGTCGACACGAATTTAAATTGATTTCCTTTCATCACGACCTTTGATTTTCACTCTTCCCATTGAGCAAATGAGACAAGTATTTAAGCGAGTGAGTGTCCATATGGTCTTAACCGAAACTTGCATGTTTAAACCAAAAAAAAATGTTTTATGGGATACCATACATTAAAATACAGAAACGTTTTAGGACGGAAGTAAAAAAAATGAAATGCCGTAATTATAAATACAAAACAATTATAAATTCTCAAACAATATCATGACTCAATACACAATATTTTCCGAATAATGTATATTTTATAATAGTACGTACTTGTGAAATAAATTTTTGTATATTATTAAACACAAATTTGTTGGTATTTTGTAAATATAATAACACGTACTTTTATTCTTACCTTAGGAGCGTGCTGAAATGTTAAATCCCTCTCTGCGTTTGATCGGTATTAATGGGATGATCCCTTGTTTGCTTCCGAACAGTAAATTAGTTTATTGTCCTCCACGTAGTCATAAGCAGTTGTAACTGTTTTTTGCAAATAAATTTAATTTAATCTCCCCATTGCGGAAAAACAGATTATCACATCGGCGCTAAAAGTAGAACGATTTGAGACGAATTATTTCGTTCGTTATTTTGTGTTAAAAAGATTGGAATAATTAATAATATATTTTTATTTTATTTTTCTAACACGAATAATTTATGCTAGTTGGTTTTCAAATCATGTTCTTAAAGTGTATATCTTTGTGCTGTAACAGCTATGATCATTAATATATAGAATAACATGGAAACCATTATCATCTAAAATGTAGGTTTATTACATTATAATACCTAAAATTTCACGATTCTTAATTACTTATTAATTTGTTTTCAAGGCATTGTCTCAAATCGAGGTCGTCTAAGATCTGCTCCAACACATGTGATGTTTATCAATCTGAGATCTCGTAATTTGGGGCAAAGATAGTGATCTCAACAACAGTAGCACGCATGTCACGAAATTCTTCACTTAACACACTCTGTGCTTCTAACACACTGATTGTCATAGTTTTTCTTTAGTTTATCTCTCCGCATTAAAAGTCATGTGACAATGTGTCGTTCAACAATATGAGATGCCGGAGTCTCGGCACTCAGGAACTGTAGCAAACTAATGTGTTGAAAAGTCATCGAAAATTAATAATTTTTCAAAATTTCTAATGCATTTAGATTATTATATTTAGAGACATGACAAACAGTATAAAATATCATTGCATTAACTTAGCTTAAGAGATCCTTAGTAAATTATATCCGAACCCAAAATATCTTCATGACGAATTTAACACGTTCGATTTTTATTAATATAAAAAATATATTAACAAAGAACATTCGTGAAGCGTTACAACAATAAAAGCACCGTAGCATTATTTATTACTGTTTATGTTCTGAATTCGAATTTGTATACATCCATTAAAATACAAACATCTAAACGTCCTTTGAACTCATCACTTCGCATAGATTTCTTAGTTCACCCTGAAAGCATTTAAGACAAAACTATGCTAAAGGTATGATCTACTCCAAAAGATCGGTTACATTGGTACTGAGAGTCAGGTTATCGAAAAGCTCGTGAGTATTTCCAATACTGCGACAAGCGAGACAAGGGAAGGAAGATTGGAATTCTTTTAGAAGTTACTGATGGTTCAAACTGTGTGAGATGCACCGCGGCCCGCTAAAGGTGCAATACTATTACGCGTACTTTTTCCTATACTTTCCGTCTTCAAAGTAGAGTGTCATTTCTAACAAGGGGATTACATCAACATTATATTTTTATTAAATGCATATCTGTTGACCAACAACTTACTGCGCAAGTGTAACAAATTGCGGAATGAAAAATCGTGTTCTTCTTGGTGACAATATTTCTTGCGTACTGAAAGTTGTTCATAATCGCTTGAATAGAGCTAAGTAGGTCATTTAAGAGCACAAATCTAAGGAACCTTTATATGTGATTCGAAATGACCAGGAGAAACTGGAAGAAAGATATAAAAAATGAGGATGTTATAAAAATATTTAAGGAAATTGTTTAAGGTGTGTATAGATTGGAGATTCATTCCTTTGTTTTCTTTTTTTTTTTTTTATTGAGACATATGTGATTGTTGTGCATCTACACTACAGTAAAACGTATGTAAAATACATTCCAAACTAATGAATAAATGACTTTTAATAGCCGTTTTCCATTGGTAGTTTATTGAAAACTTGAAAAAAACTCGCATCGTTATGAGTCCCTGAAACTTTTTTTCTTCAACTTCCACAGAGGAACAATTCTAAGTGCAGACAACGGTCGAAACTTATATCTTCTTTTGTTAAAACAAACGAGCAACGCCGGAAAACATTTGTCACATCTGCGGAGGACGAAAGTCTGGCACTCTGAAACTATTTTTATAGCTCGCGACCTCGTCGATCGATCGTACTCCTCGATTCTAACCAGAGTAGGGTTCTCGAAATAAGGGTCGGTGAGAAGTCTCAACCGACGGATTGAGCTAAGGGTTTGAATTTTTCAGGAACCGGAGGGTCGTTGGATGGAAGACGGGAGTGCGTTGTTTTCATTTGGAGGGTGATCGCTTCGACAGATGCGTCCCGGTCCACGTACATTTCTCAATCGATGCAGCCAGTTGCACATGGGGTCGCACGCTCCTACGACGCGACGAAAATCGATCTCTCATTCCCCCTCGATAGCGAGTGGGTCTTCTTCCTACAGTACATTGGGGAGCCATAAACATTTTCCAGAGTGCTGTACTTTATTTCGTCGCAGGGAATCGACGATATAATGGCTTTTCAGGGCCATATGGCGCTCTATGGTTGCTCTCCGCTAGCAAAGGATATAGCGATATCAGGTATGGAAGACATTTTCTGATGGAATCTGAATAAACCAACTGTTCCCAAAAGTGATAGCGAATGTCATCTCGTTCAGTGCAATGATTATAGTATTGGTGTCGATAAATTCCTGGACTACGTGATTTCGCTTATCACTCAAAATTCAAAAACTATGGTCTCCAAATGGTTCCGGTACATTTACGCCATCTCATCTCCTATAGTATTCCTTCAATTCGATGGATGAATCTATGAATGTCTGTTAATGCAATCGTTTCAAAATACGTCTTTTATGGTCATAGTTCTACGAACACACAACTCAATATGAGGAAGTATATTGTGAAGTATCACTTTGAACAGTTAGAGTGATAAAGAATATACATTTATTAACATTAATAAATGCGATTGAAAAATATTACTAGTTATATTGAAAGTCTGGAAAAAACAAAATTGAGATGAATCAGTAGTCGACTACTGAAAATATGTAGGAATATGCGCTCTAGTTTTCAGCTGTCTTTCATTCCTAAATAACCTAAAAATTCAAACAAAAAAGCACTTCAAATCATTAGTTATGAAAATAAAATTAAAAAATAGAGGATTTATTATAAATTGTGCCAATGAATCAAAGTTAGACTTACCTTACACTTAGTATTTCAGTCAGTCAGCTAAATGTTAAGTCGACTGATTGTTTTACAAATTTATTGTTCCCGTCCTACACAGCAACTATTGTCCATCAATTAACAGCCCTCGTATATGATAGCCTCTCAGTAAATTTGGTGCGAAAATATACTCTGAAACCTTATTATTTGCTTCTGATACCTGAAATGTCGAGCACTGGTGCATTTACCCCTCTGCCTTCAGAATGATATTAGGAAAGAAAACCCCTCACTTATTTCTCGGATATTGAGGATTGCCAATATTACTATATATGGCAAGACAAAAGTAACGTATGTACAAGTGATTAACTTCATGAGTAAGTTCCCAATTCTGTATATCTTATTTGAATCGTATAATTGTTGCTGTCAATATATAAATGTCACCGAAGCAAGGACGAAAAAAAATCCGCTTCCACAACTTTAACATTTATACTTTTTAAATACACTTCATTTTCGTTAACACTTTTGAGAATTCCCTTCACTTCAACTTTCTACATAATCGAGCTTGAAAGTTAACGGAACCGAGAGTGTTTCTGCCTTATGCAAAACAGCAAACTAATAGTTATCCCTCCCAAAGGACCGCAAAGGAGGGGGAGGTACGAACAGAGTTCCGGTGCAAGGGATAGGGCAAGGGTCAGGCCACAAGGCAAAATTACTGCTACTTGATGATGAAGAGCGACAAATTAACCCTCTTCTGCGCAGCGAGGCGACCCTAAGAGACTCTCAGACACGGATTTGCCAACCAAATGGCCACCGAAACGATAGTTCTGAAGAACAGTGCGACGCTTAAGACTCTGCAGGAAGGACGTCAAGAACTTGCCTTATACATAGGCAACTCTGCCTTTACTACGTCAACAGGAAACCTATTGGCAGGTTTAAGGTGGTTTACTATCGCTTTAGTCAAATCACTGAAAATTATATTTGTTTTCATTATTTTTATTGTAATTGTTTTATAATGAAACATTATGAACTATACTGATGAAAAAATATGATTTAATTTCTATCAGTTAATAGTATAATACAAGGTAGATAAAGTTAACAAGGTACCGCACAACGCACAATTTTTTCCCACCAATCAGCGGTGGGCGTAATCGGGAACCATGTTTGTTCCGTAGACCAATCGCAGCGCGTCACGCATTTAAAAATGTTAGGTTGCTCCCGAGGTCGATATATTAAATAATAACAATTTATGGAACCAAACAGATCATTACAATGATGTATGGGTTGTAATAATACTAGCAATAGTTTTGTGAAGTTAAACCACCTCAAGCATAGGGAGACAAACATTATGTAATAAAATATAGGCCTGTATCACTACTCACATGTTATCAAAAATCTTAGAAAAACTATTTAATAACATATTTAAAATCTTTACAACACACGACAAAATTTTAACAGATTCTCTATATGGATTTAGAGAGAAAAATATCCGGAAACTACTCTATTTGCCTTTCTCAATGAAATTTTCATTGCACTAGAGAAAAAATAAATTCCTGCTGGATTATTCTCAGATCGCACGAAAGTCTGAGATATAATTAATTACGAAATCCTCCTAGGTGAACAAGAAAATTATGAAATTAATGGAGTAGATTACAACTGGCAAAAATCATATCTTCTACACACCAAATATTACAAGTACTTACAATTATTTTGCAGCTGAATCATTAGAAGATGCAGAAGGTAACCCACAATGCAGGAAAAGAAAAACGGCAACATCAAATTACACTGATTTAATATAAGTATAGAGTTCACACAAATAAATGAAATATAAGTATTATAATTGAATACCCAACCTAAAAATATTGTATGTATTTTACGTATTTTCCGCCTATTTCAGCAACATTACTTTTTCTCCGGTCTCTTATAATGGTTTCCTTTCCAATTCTATCTACCGTGGTATAGTACAAACAATACTTTTTGTGGGGCTTTAGGGTTCGTCATATAAACAATATTTAGATACACGCTTGACTCGTTTTAAAGGTACAAGAACATGAAAGAACATTGTGGCCGGTAGTAACTGTTTAGTGATTTAAATATCACACCTCAGAAAGAGTGAAATATATTTCTGTAATGTCCAGTGAATATTGATTAAAGAGGTGGAAATATACTACTACGGAAAATTTACAACAAATCAAGGTAAACTTCCGTCACTTTTGTGATTTAAAAGTTGGTCTTTTTTCGAAAATAAGTGTTCTTCTTGTATTTAATTCTACCTACGCTGGTACTACCTTAAACATGAGTCAAAGTCAGTGGTTATTCCTTAGTTGTTAAATATACAGTTCTCAGAAACTATTCCATCTATAAAATAATGTTTCGTATAGTTTATCTACACCTCTTGATAAATGATGTCCCGCAAGAATACCCAAGTTGTTCCAATTTATGCAAACTATTAGTAAAATTCTAAACCTAATTTATAATTCACGTTATAATAAAAAATTTCAGCTGAGTACATTGTTAAACCTGCATTTATAAGGGCAATCTTTTAAAAAATAATGTTCAGTCATAAGTCAAAATTGCACAACATATTCATTTATCTGGTGAATTGTCTTAGTAAAAATGTAACAGCAACTTCGGAAGGTTAATCTTCACAACTGACGTGATCGTAGGAAAAAAAATTGCCTCATAACTCCTTTTTATTTGCACTGCCTGAAATCGTAGAGTACAAATTCGGAGCGCTTTGTAGTGGTCCATATGAACACACAGTTAAGTCCCTAATTTGAATATGAATTGTGTACGTCAGATTGTGCAGGGGTCACAGCTTTGCTGACTACAAACGATGTGCCGGTGACGACTGTATTATGTAGAATTATATAATGAAATTCTAAGCTCACACGGTTGAATCGAGTTGGTTTTATGTCCCTTTTACTTTATATTACACTTATTTATTTGCTACGCTACAACTCTAACCCAGTTTCAAACAGAGTCAATATCTGGGAATATTATATTACGCCGTTGCATTCAAGTTTTATCCCCAAAGTATTAGTCATTAAAAACAATCAATATAAAACATACCTAATCAATTTTGGTGCTAAAGGATTAGAATTGCATGAAACTAATATGATCACATAATTAGCGTATAACATACAACTTCTGAGCTAAGCAATTACCTGGTATGACCTGTCAGGAAGTTCTTCGTGGTCCTTTTCAACGTACTCCAGTTCGTCGTACAGTCAGATTGTTTAGTCGATCAATCAAGGAAAGTCGAAAGCGGAAGTACAGTATGCAGAATGAGCGAATGAGTGAAGAAGCTGCCATGAATACGGAGAAGTAATAAATATTTTAGTGATCGTGTAATGATCTATAATATGATGATAGTTTTATTACTCTACGCTTACTAAAAATTCGTGCACGAACAGGACTAAGAACCGCAAGCATTAACAGAATATAAATGAGGGGTAAAATTTAAATAAACTTGCTTTCTTCGGAGAGGTTAAAAAAGTAACAAAATCCCACTGGTGATAATAAAGCTTCCTGATGTGTGCGCTAGAGATCAGTAGTGGTGCGAGTGGTGACAGTGCATAAGACTGACAACGGTAGGGTGAGCCTAGATTGCGCACTGTTTCGGTAGAAACTAGAGTGAGTATATTAAAAGTGTGACCGATCACAGGATGCCGCCATTTTCCCGTCAAATTGACACTTAGGCCCAATTTCACCAAGTTCGTTTAATGTCTTAAACGAGATTTTCTGTGCAGTAAATCGTGATTATCAAAATGCGCGTTCCACCATCTTCGATTTACGAGAAAATCGCGATTAACGCTTAAACGTTCGGGGACCCTTCGATTACCAGCGCAAATCGCGATTTTCTTCAGAACTGCGAGAAATATGGCGTCCATTTTGTTTGTTTGCTCGTAGCTCGGTTTATAGGTTATGTTCAGTGGCACGAGGGAGGCCCGCTGCTGCCTATGGTGTCCTTAGGTGGCGGTAGTGAGCAACATGATGCGTTTTCCTCCCGTCATTTGTCTTCAAATTACCCATAATGCACTGTAAAACTACTACCAACCCAGAGATTCTTCAGAAACATTGAGCAACTTAATCGACGATTAGTTTTGCTTGGTGAAACGCATAAAATGTAATCGCGATTCCATTTACCTAATCACGTTTAAGGAAATCGCGATTATTCTACATTTGGTGAAATTGGGCCTTATTCAGTTAAACATACGAAAACACTATTTTGAAAAATATTAATTATGTGTAGTTTTATTTGAAAATACGTGCTAAAGTATTGACACAAATTTATTAAATATATTTAGGAATTCATACGAATTTAATTGCATTCTCTCCAACTTGATGCAAAAATGGCGAAAACGCATTTCTCTAGACTCACTCTGGTAGAAGTACAAGGAAAGAAACGCAGATCGCCATTTTGTGCCTAGAAGGGTGTTCACACTGCGGCGCAACACTGTAATGTAACTGCACTGAGCAAAGCCGTGTCGACGGGGAAGTATAGACGCGATTTAAGAGATGCCCGGGTATTCCAAATGCACACGACGGCACCAATCAGAAGTATCAACTGGTCAGCAAACTCATCCCGTCTCTCTCCACTTACGAGTATAGGTACTCTAGTAGACGCAAGAAGGCGACGAAGATTCGAAATCAGTAAAAGACGATGTGAAGTAAAAAAAGGTTGTGAAAGAACACAAAAATTAATTGACAATTTCGATCCTTCTTTGTGGTAATTGATTCTCGGAAAAAAGCAGAATTAGTTGTCCTTCTATGTAAATTGGCGAGTTAAGAGTGAGATAAATTTGTTTTGGTTTTCTTTGAGAAACAATCGAGCAACATCCGGTGCTTATCTTTATAATATTGAAAGTTTTTGATTAGATGTTCTTTTTCCTGGTCACTTTATATACTCCTAGTACTCAATGTTTAAGATGGGAATCTCATTTTTTAATCTTCCTGTCTTCAATACTGCCTTCATTCGTAGTTCCACTAAAAAAATTCGCACTATGATGATTCCTTTATTTATTTGAACTCTCAAACTCACTCGTTTATAGAAATTACGATTATCTTGATCTTTATATTTCTAATAGCGTTATGTTAAAATATTTTTATGAAGTTTAAATAGTAAGTTTTCCTATGCGTGTATCATATTATTATGGTAATTGTTATATTGTAATATTAACCTGTTCGGCTCTAAGCCGCCATCCTGATTGAGGGTTTTGCTGGGTTTTTCCTCAATCGCTTAAGGTTTCCCGGGATGGTTCCTTGCTTTGCTTTCCCAGACTTAAATGTAAACGTTACTCCTCCCTTATTTCTCTACTTCTGTATAAATTGTATTTTTTTTCTTACATGGTCATACGGTAGAGCAGACCCTATGGTCTGAGTCTCGCCACTAAATAAAGCCACTTTATTAATATTATTATTATTATTATTATTATTATTATAAAATTAACAAAGCTAGTGTGGGTAGAAAAATTACTTACTCTTCAATAGTACCTGTGTCATTGCCACAACACTAAACTCCCAATGAGCTGTAAGTCTGCCATATCACAATGATTTGTGTTAGGTTTTCTACGTTAAAGTCTAGTAAAAGCTGAAAACTGATATCTGTATTCCATTGAAACGAACAACATAAATGGAAATAACTTCCCATAAGAATATATATGTTCATTAAAGATTGCTACACTGAACCTCATTACTCACTCTGTAACAACTCTATGGGTACACAATCCAGTATTTTTCACGACCCATATTTTCATGCAGGTTAGGTGTGTTTAGTAGCTTCTATTGAAAAATTCACTCGCACTCTACAAGGTTTTGTTGCCATTCGCGTACAGTTGCCAAGCGCCAGCGTCACTTACTGCCTGTGAATAAGGGTTGTCATTAAAATTTAACTTAATTGCGACATTTTCTGCGCTCAGTTTGCATCGCTTCTGTAAATTAAATGCAGAGGTTGAAATGTGCAATCGGGAATGTATGCGTAATTACCTCTCGGGAAGTCGTTCATTAGGAAATGAATTTAATTATTTCATGTGTTAACATCGAATTCAATTTAAAATTGCAATGTAATATATTAGTGCAGAACTTTTGTATCAAATTTTGCAAATACTTATTGAAATAACTCTATAGAATGTTTGTAAATGAAGCCAATTTATATAATATATCCTTTTAAAGATGTTTGTGAAACAGTGTGACGGTATGCACACTGTGTGCTCATTTGACACTTAAAAAGAGGAAGTAATTTTAATACAATGGGGTGAAATTGGAATGATATGCAATATTCCACAAGTATTATTTAAAGAAATATTACAATACACAGAAGTAATTCCAACGATATATCGTTCATACTTGACAGATTATCCATGCACCCTAAAATATTTTTAAGAAAGGTAAATATAGAGTGATTCAATAAGAACGTTTATTTCAAATGTATCCCGAACGGATAAACTTATAGCGTGATTTTCAGGAAGGAGTGAGATGTAGCTAATTATTTGACATATTTGTACTTTTTAGCGCATTTTTAAATCCAGAGTAAAGACAAATACACAAATATAACATTTATTGAATTTGAACGAACAACTGCGTAATAACCGCGAATTTTGAAACATTTCCGATTTTCTTTTCATTTATTTTGGTCTCAAACATCAGTCCACAATACCTACTACATGGTAATAACAAAGCTCAATATATATACACATTAAATCATACTACACATATTAAAATATAAATGTGTCGCTATCCGCTAGGTGTTTGCACTAGTGCTCCCGTGCACAGCCGTCCCCGATGCTTTTCAGTTACTTTTCACATATCTTCGCTTTTCTAATTCGCCTCTGACTATACCTAACAAAGTTACATAATGTCATTATTTGTGGTGAACTTCTTCATTCTATTATTTCGTTCATCTTATTTAAATTCGCCTGCTTTTCTTACTTCAAGAAATGTATGAATTCTCCTCTTTCTTTCCCATACATGTTGCATTCCCACATTATACGTTGAACCGTTCCATACATAACTATTACTATTTCGGAATATTGCGAATGGAAGAGAATGAACTCACCTCGCGCAGGAGACGAGGTCCTCCAGCGCATCATATTTTGTCCTTTTTGTTAGTCGACATCGTCAAATGATTAAATATTGTTGCTGCTGTTACGCTATAATTGTTCGTTCAAATTTATCAAATGATTTTTTTTTATATTTGTATGTTCTTGATCTTCACAAAAAACTGCATAGTTCTATTGGAAAAACAATGAAAGAATTGACATCTCTGTTGCTGAATAATACAAATCATTTGCATACGTCGAATAAAACGATTCGTGGCGTTTGGGGTATAAAATTAAATTTCTTCAAATTATCAATAATTGTTTATAAACACTCTGCTGGTTCATAAAATAAATTGTTCATTATTTATAAAATACTTAATGAAGGATTTCTAGTACAAAATGTGTACATAATGAACATACAAATATTCGAAAGCGATGCGCATTTTTTCTGTGAGCTCTCGTTCAAACTCAAAGCAATTCTGCTCAGAGAATTATAATTTTGATATCTAATTAATATAAAGGATTCCGAGCTTTACCGGAGCATTAGTTGTTGTGAGTGTTTCTTTGCCAGCTGACAAGTTTTGGCTGCGGAATAGTAACCTCAAACAAAGGATTCACTTCAACGACCAATAACTAACCTTGTTATTAGTACATTAATTATCAATTTATTTACAATATTTACTCATGTGAGATAGCTTAATGATTCAGTCGTATTAAAACCAGTAGTCAAGAATTCATCCACAGTATTATAACTCCATTATCTTTAAACCGTGCTTGTAGCAGGTTTTTTACAAATTGAATTTTTTTCTTTGAAGGCTTTCTTGGAAATATCGGTTCGTTAACGTTTGAGAGAAATCGCGTTTAATTCAATTTTTCATTTTCGTAGTAGAGGTAAACTGACAGATGCATAGTCTAAATCTGTTCAATTTTTTACCCGATTATATTCCAGCTCACGACATGGGCAATCTTCATGCGAGATGAAAAAATGATTTAAGCACGAGTTAAGAAGATTGCTTTGAATTGATTGAACTTGCGGTCACACTCTTGATTCTAGAAATTTTGAGACGAAAATATGGTATGCAATTTAAAGTGAATGCAACCTCTTGACACTTTTAATTATCAATTAGTCAAAACCTTAAATAACAAATGCAAAAATAAAAGTTTCAATATTCAGGTCTTCAAGGTAAAAAAAATTACTTTATTTTTTAAACTAATACATTTTAAATGCATTCAATTAAAATAAGTGGAAAAAAATTCGTATAATGACAAGTAGAGTTATAGGATCGAGTGTTACATGTATAAATTACTTACAGAAAAAGACCGATTATAATCTGTTATTAATTTGGGCCATTATGAAAGTCTTTATTTAGCACTATCACAATTTTTACTAATTAATTAAAAGTATTTTATTCGGTAAGTAACAAGAAAATTTAATTCTTCCCTTGTTAAATAAACGTCTGGAGACAACATTGAGACAATGAGTTCGTAACATCGATATAGCAAAGTCCACATCCGTTACATTGCGTCTGCATTATCGCGGAAGAATACAAAGTTCTGTGGCTTCCTCAGTGGTTCACCAAAGTGACGTAGAATACTGTTCTCCGAGTTTAATGTACTAACGCGATGATTCATTGGAATTATCATAGGTTGGTGATTATATGATTAAATTCTTAGTTTCTTCGTTGATTCGTTGTGTTTTCCAAGAGAGAAAACTTTCCAGGCAGTTTCTTGTCCATCTTGGTTTATAGGCGTAATAATATCGGAGAGTAAGAAGAAATTAGTATCAGTAACTACTTCTCAATTCAGCTATTCCAAATCAACAATTTTCTCTCTTTTATTTAAAACTCAAGAACTTTTTTAAAAATTTGATTGAAAAATTAACATACGCTCAGCAGCAATGTAGTGGAGATAGATCGCATTTATTACCACGATGAACCGTTTCCACATATTATTATTCGTAGTTATTTAATAAAAGAGTGGTTCTCATGAAATAATATGCAAAACACCGAAATCAAATAACATGAACATAAAAGAAAAGTTATGATAAATGAGCTTATTTGACTAGTCTAATTTCGTAGTGCTCAATAATAACATATAATGAAAACAGAGAAAATTCTGACTCATGTATTACCACTTCGGTATATTCATATCAACAAATACTAAAGAAAAGTCAAAAACTTTTTTTGTATCATGACGTTAAGTAAAATCAAAACTGCATAGTTCCCCAAACAGGTCTATAACGATTTCACACGACGGTTGAAACTTTGTGAGAGACAGTGACGGGGGTTGGGAATCAAAAGTGTGTGGGGGGTGGGTTAAAAATATACACAAGTAATATTATATATTTCTTATTATATTATATATTGAAATTGAGCATTTATTATATATTTCTATTACAAAAAGCGTGTTTTTACAGGTTTGGTTTATAAATTGGCAACACTGTTTCTAGTGATTGTCAATTTGACAGTTGACAGTTGATTTGTGGTCAGTACATTTTGCTATTTCACAATGAATAGACTTACGCCAGAACAACGCTTGCAAATTGTGTAAATTTATTTTGAGAATCGTGGTTCAGTTCGCCAAAATTACCGTGCTCTACGTCCATTTTAAGGCCGACATAAACGTCAATCCGAGCAAATTATTCGGAAAACTCTAGTTGATAATACGCATCCACAAAGACGCCATACAGTGCGCGCAAAAGAAGGTATTGCTGCTGTGGAGCGTAGTTTTGAGGAGGACCCGAATGAGTCTATTCGCCATCGTGCACAGCAATTGGAGCTGTGCCCATCCACTTTGTGGAAGATTTTGCGAAAAAATCATGCCTTACGAGCTTACAAGATCCAGCTTGTGCAAGAGTTGAAACCGCGTAACCATTATTACGTTCGGTGAATGGACCGAAAACAATATCCAGCTTGATCCTCTTTTTCAACGCAAAATTTTGTTCAACGATGAGGCTCATTTTTGGTTGAACGGCTACGTCAATAAGCAGAATTGCCGAATTTGGAGTGGAGAAAACCCATAAGCCTTTGTTGAGACGCCCTTACATCCATTCATTACAAAAGTCAGTGTTTGGTTTGCTTTATGGACAGGTGGAATCATTGACCCATATTTCTTTAAAGATGATGACAGCCAGAATGTTACCGTCAATGGTGAGCGCTATAGAGCCATGATTGCTGACTTCTTCGTTCCTCAGTTGAATGGTATTGATGTGACAGAGCATTGGCTTCAACGAGATGGCGCAACATGCCACACAGCGCGCGACCCCAGTTGCTCGATAAAGTGGTCGAAAATTGTACTTCCCGATTGCGCTTCATTCGAGTCGGCCCATATGCCCGAAATCATGTTCGAACACTGATGGCATGAAATTATCTTTTAAATAAAGCCAACAAAATGACCATTAACATTATTTTTACATGTTTTATTTGATTTTAAATTTGTATAAGTCTAAAAACACCCTTTATTATAACATCCCCTTAAATGCTCAAATGTTTCAATAATAAAAATATTGAAAAATATGGATATCTGCATTTTAAAAATCAATATTATTATATTTTATTAAAAATCAATGTATATCTTATCAATATATCGAAGTAATTATTTGATTTTGTAAAAACACGGTTCACGAATCACGTGTCATCGACGGACCCCGCGGACAGAAAAATCACCTAGTTGTCACGTTCATGCGCGCACCACCAAAGAGGTGACAAGAGTGACGAGACAAAAATCAACTGAGCGCGCCCAGGATAATACGTAGATAAAGGGGTCGTACTGAACTTACTCCAAAATAATATCTTTAAGTGTAAAACGATTCAAAACTGTATCTTTTATCGTTAAGACAAATCTGGATGCCAGAAATGATTCGATTGATATCAGGAGAAATAATTTATTTTTCCGAAATAAAGTGGAGAGGGCCGGTCCCCCCCTCACCCTCGCACCTCTAATCACCGCCACTGGCAAGAGACGATATTGACACAGCTATCCAATATCTACATCCGAGCATTTCTCTGCAAACAAAATTTCCGTTATGCAAATCATTAACACGAAGTGTAGTAGCATATTCCGTCACCAAATGATCTCACTTTTCCGAGAAACTTCGCCTAGAGACAATCTTCTGACTAGGTTCGGGACACATCAACGCGGTAATTGCTTCCTCTCGCGCCCGCGTAATCCATCCGGGAAACTGGTTACCAACACGAAAGTCATGAATGATATCAGATGTGACGGTGCAGAAAATCATTATTTATTTTAGAAAAACAAAAAAAATCATGTGTAAATGGAAAAGCTCTAAGCGTCAATTTTCTTATTACTATTTCGCGTTACACAAGTATTTAATTTTTCCATTTCACAAGTAACTGACTAAATGCCATAATTAATCATAAAAATTCGTGGAAAAATAAGCTTCGATGTTGCAACAAATGGTGCATCAAAATCATTAATTTCGTCGAAATTTAAGGTGTTTTGTTCAAAGAGCCAAATAATTCAAATATGCAGAATGTGGTGGAGAATATGGAGAAAGTGCCACATGTGATTTCCATAAACAATACAAGTACCACGGATAGAGCTTAGACCAATTGCCACAGCATTGCCCAAGAACGATTTGTTGTTCTTGTTTTTCTTAGCTCCTTTTTCATTTACATACCTCATTTGTAACCGTGTTGGAAATAAAATGTAACCAAAACTGAAGATACGCATTACTTCTAGACAGATGAAAACGGACTCGTTTATGAGTAAGTACATGGAGAAACATATGAGTAACCATCCTCAAAGTAGAAGGTAATGTAAACGTCCAAAACTGCTGCTTAAGTGCACATAGCATGTGTACCGCCAAAATTTACTTAAGACATGTTGGAGTATGAGGACAGGGTAGAATGAATAATGAATCGTGTTCAACTCTGGAAGGTAAACGGACGGGGTAGAATGGTGTAGCAGACAATACCCCCCTGCGATCAAAGCAAGAGATCATCGCTCGGTCCCGGCTAGATGCCATGTTCATCTAGATGCAGTTTTTACTTCAATTTAAATCGCATTTTAATTATAACACAATTACGATTTTCGTTTTGTACAAGAGAAGTGGCTTGATCAAATGTACGCGACAAAGATGGTACTCTTTCCCTATGCATTATTCACTTATTGACCACAATTTGACTTGAGCAACAGCTCAGATATATTCACCTGATGATGGTACAAAAATTAGTACCGAAACGTCGTGATCACCTTTTAAAATGTTTTAATATGGTGATATGTGTTTTGAAAATATCATATCTACTTGTGACATGTGTTAACAATAAAAAGTTGTGGTCTGCTTAATTTGGTCGAATATAAGTTTCTATTGATTATTAACTTGCAGACGAAATGGAGAACTTAATAATAGATTTTGTCACTCTGTCATTCTTTATTGAGAAATAAGACCCATTCAGCCGCATGGCGACCATATTCAGTGCTACAATAACAAAATTACAATCATAAATTATGAATGAAAGAAATTAAAACTTTAAATATGGTGGAAATAATACAATTTGATCAGAAAAGAGAAGAAAAAATATTATTATTAAATAATTTTAAACTTAACAGTTAAAATAAATTTCATCACAAGATGACAAGAAATGAATTAAAAATAATAAATTATAAACGAGATAAATATAATTTAAACTTTATGTATGGTGAAAATTTGACCAGAAGGAAAAATTATAGTATTATAATATGAATTTTAAATCTGTAAACTGCGCAGTTAAAATATTTTTTAAACAGAAGATGACAAGATAAGGAATAAAAAAACCACGAACGTATTCAATGTACCTAATTTGAGATGAAAACAATGAGGAATGACATAGCACTCAAGGATTACTTTCAGAAAGGATATCGTTTCTAATGTACACGAAGTATGCATAGAGGTTTTTTTTTAGAACGCAGTTATTTTACTTCATTTTTTTATGCCCCGCATGCAAGAACCCTTAAATAATGTTTACGCTATGATCGAATGTAAATTTTATACCTTGGTATATTTATACAATCATAGTCAATGTGAAGCCATAATTCTATTTTATTTCATCATTAATAATACAAAAAGTGCACACATACCCTTTTTTGCGCGCGAGGTGAAATATCGTGTAACGACCGAAATCATCAGTTTAATTTATTGTTCCTTTGAGTTCGTCATACGGGTTTTCAAATGAAAAATGTTCACTTTTTCTGATAAATGTCGAGTTTAAAATAGCTTTACGAAGCAATTCACACATTTCCTACTGATTTTTGCAATTCACTTGACTTTTCAACGAGAATATTTTATTTGTTCACAAAAATTTTATAAACGCTCAGTAAATTTTTGGAAGAGAGAAAAAATTCATCGGTGAGTTTAGGTTTTTTTTCTTTTATGTTCTGCCTATAATATGATACGATTGATCTTATTTCTAAAATAACGCTTTTATGCAATGATTCAATTTCATAATACAATATTTTTAACTAAAATAATAAAGGCAACAAAATTTTATCATTGGTTATTAGAAGTTTAACGTATTCATAAAGCTTGTTCTCATAGTCAATTCGTTTAGTAAAATCTCCTTTCTTAACAAAGAACTGAACAACTTCGCAAGGTTACTATAATTTTGTTGAATTTTTAGTTACTTTACCCCAAAATAATCATTGTTTTACTGTACTTAGCTAACTGTAACCAATAATAGACACATCACCTAAAATGTATTTAGGTGTATATTGTGTTAAATTTTTCCAACAATTTGGTATTTTTAGACAACTTTAAATCTTTTTAGATCTTTTTTAGGTATTAATGATCAAATAATTTTGGCAGAAAACCCATTATCCAGACCGGATTGTGTCTCAATTGATCCAAATAATTGGAGTTTACTGCAACCATCAGGGATGAGTAGAGTAGAAAGACCCAAGGGATGCAGGTACCTTGACGCCGAGCGAGAGGAAGGGAAGTTGGAAATCTGAGGGCTCTTATTTCAATTAGCGTCGCTTTAGGGCAGTGCGTGTTCCAACAGACATTTCCTCCACTCCTCGTTCCTCTTCCTACTTTTTTTCCATTTACGTGTACGCCCACACTTCGTAAATGAACGCCCGCAGCTCGCAAATAGAGAACAGAGAGGAACTTACAACCTACCACGCAGAGCAAATTTCAAAAACGAATGTTCTGGAAGCGAATGCATTTCGCAAGTTGCGTGATCGATGATGAGTTTACTCTCTTCCTACTGCATCCAGTAGCGAAGATAGATGGGGGTGGTACACTCGGGACAACACAAATTTCTTAAACAAGAAATTAGTTTATCTGATTTGTCATGGGAAAAAACATTTCATGCATTTCTTTAGCAAAATATCATTTACTGCTATATCCACAAGACACGATTCGAATAATTGGTTCGTTTAAATTTCAAATCTTCCCTACTCATAAAAATTTATTTCATCATTTTCGGTTTTTCCAGTGTAATTTTAATAATTTATTATACTAAGAATTCATAGATGTAAAATAAAATAAACATATTAGTTCGATTTACCTTCTAGGGGAAATATAATAGCTAGTATTATTGAACTGGTACTATACATTAAGTTTTCCAAACCAATTATGTTAATGTCATTCGCAGTCCAGCCGGTTTTTTTGGGAATTAAATAGCAATAAAGCAAATATATACGAAATGATATCATGAACACTCAAATAATTGAAATAATAATTATCTTGTCAAACATAACGTTTTACTAATTATTCACAACATACTCAGTTAATACTGCATTATGTGTTTTCCAATTCGTAAAAATCATCTTTTAAGAATTGAATGAATGGAATTTTCTTAATTAATGGACATAAAATAAGCAAACCATGAAAATACTGAATATTTTAATCGTATTTTTCTCAGTATTTTAGAATTAAGTTCCGAATGTATTTAATTTGATCATTCGATAATTTACCAATCTTTTTGAAAATACTGTCAAGGTTAGAGTGTTTTAACGTATTAGTGTGGATTCAATTCGTAAAAACTGAATCGTGTTTCTTAAAGAATATTTTTCTCTCTTGTTTAAAATTGACAAGCTGTCTTCAACATATTCATTTTAAATTTTGCTCATGTTTTTGACAATACATCATTATCATAATATTATGCAGTGAATAAAGTAAGGAAAACTACAAGACGAAAAGACGTGATAAATTTCGTTTCCGAAAGCCTTAGACACAACATCCATCAATTTCGCACCCATACATGTACAAAAAGAAAAAAACTTTGTTTTCAACAGATAAGTAAATTCGCGAGTTAGTCGTAACCTCGTTTCATAAGAAATAAGAAGAGTAAAATTCCCGGATACGGTTTTTTTATACCGACAGTTCACACCAGCGGCAACACCAGGAAATTGAGAAAGTAGTTCCTCGTAAAGTATCTTAGCTTAAGAGCACTTTGGGAACAGTTCCTCTCCCAGACGGAATCCTCTTGAGATATCTAAGAAAATCCCACGGTTCGTATCTAGGTTTAGAAAAGCTCGTAGATATAACCCCACTTCTGCTCGACCAGACTTCACGAGACCGAGTCTCACATTTCGATCAGTTTGTAGCTAGGTGAGGGTATAAGCCCTACTTCAAAACCAGAACTCAGCAGCATCGATATTGGGCCACGTTCCAACAACATAAGCAGTACGTGAACGCAGCTACCGAAAACATGTTACTAAGACGTAGACAATTCACCTTTTATATTGTAAACATAGGTTATCATATAAACGATATCAGTAAATAAATAATTTTAGACTTACATCTTTTAATCGACGAATACCATTAAATTGAGAAAAAAATAGTCTGATATTATTTATTTATCTTTATTATGTGGTGAACGTTAATAGTGGAATTTATTCTATACTAGCTGATTATCCGGAGTTGCCAGAGATTTTGCTTTTATTCAGAAAAAATAAAATTTTTCTGTATTGTAAGATCAAAATACTTTTACTAGCCGGTTTCTAAAAACACGCAAAGCATCCTAATTTTTCAAATTCATAATAATACAAAACTTGACTGTATACACTACACCATCTCGCGGGAGCCGCACCGGTCGAATTATCGCCTCCGAACACGTGATGCGCCTGCACCATTTCATTAAAAATCTTGTAAAATTTAAATTATTCGTGGAAATTTTACGATTGAAAGACGTTTTTTATCTTTGTTATATGCACAATACAAATAATCCATTAAATTTGATGGATTGATTTTTTTCCTTTTTATATCACCCTCTTAAATTGAAGTGTTTTAATACTTCCATTTTTGATAACGTTTTATCGATAATTTTTGTTGCAAGACATGATGTCCAGGACTTTTTTGTAGAATTCTTTGAGGCAAACAATATTGCCATTCATAGTTATCACCTATTTCTAACAGTTTAAGCAGCGTACGAGAATATACCTCCCTTTCTTCCAATTTTAATTTCGCTTATTGTCGAAAACCTTTATGTATTACTTAATACAAATTTTAAAAATAAAAATTAGCCTATGATCATCCTGAACATCTAAACTATCACCTTGCCAAGTTTCATCACGATCGGTTCAGTGGTTTAGTCGTGATCAGGTAGCAAACAGACACACTTTCTTCAACATTTATATATTAGTATGGAGCATGGATTAGATATACAGTAAAATCCTTATTGGTGGACTTGAACAAGTTTTTATCTCAATCACACTACGTTCATCAACAGGTTTTACATATGGCACTATGTTTCAATATTTTGTCATAATTTAGTAAACATAATATGACATACATATATTTATAACAATTTCAACTACGTGAACAAAGAAGCAGATGGAACACAAATAAAAAAAACACTATAATTTAGACAGTTTGTCTGTGTCAGATCGTAACTTCACTATTTTACACGAAATTTTTATGTTAGTGATTCCTGAGAAACATAGCTTCATGTAATATTTCCCTTATCTAAAATTGAAGTAGAATCCCAGACTTCAATGTAGTGTAAAAGTGTTATATCTTGGAATACTTTGTCTAGACAATTCTGGCACAGAATCCGGTTAAAGAAAATGTTTCTTAATATGTTCGTAATTTCGACTCCTCTCAGGTACTGGTCTCTATTAAAATAAAACTCGATAATAATGAAATGAACCGAAATTCAAAGAAAATGTTCTTGAAATAACACTGCCAGTGACAGAGTTACTAGTGAGGAGGTTAAAACAACATTCTTCAGCTGATTCATCAATACTCTTCGCGCGTTGAAATATATTAGGATCGTTCCTCTTACAGAATTGATATCCCACTTAAGATTTGCTGGATCCCCTTATCCCCTCCCAAGTGAACGTCCAATTCTCATATCGAATCCATCAACGACAAGTTGTCCCCTCATTTGTATCAATTGATTCACTCGTTAAATTTCTTGGAACCCAGTCTTTCATCTGTATAAATTGATCCCGGCAACATGGAATTTCTGTCGGCATTCTTTACCTGCGAGTCTTTTGAGACTTGTAGTAAGAACATTACGATTTATTCACAATTCTAGCCTAAAAATAATTTAATACACAATTATAATCAGTTTAATATAAAAAGTGGGAGGTGAGTTAAAAATTATCATTTTTCTGATTCAATCCTTAACATATACCCAATTTTACTTTCTCATATTCGTAGTATATAAAAAGTATTGTAATCGTGAAAAAATTCGAAAACGAGATTTTTG